>JAKZHN010000040.1:0-342168 GCA_037179335.1 Cyclaneusma minus | reverse complement strand
GTCTCTTTTCCAAATATCAGCTCGTCACGAGAAGAGCTGATATTTGGAAAAGAGACGGACTGGACGAAAAGAGCCATAGGCAATATCTGAGATGCGAAAGAAAAGCTCATAGGAATAGGCAATCCCCCGGAGCAAGCCAAACAATCTTCTTCTTCAACCCCTCTCGCCAACCGCCCCCCGCCACCTGGACCGCCTGGACTTCCCATTTGGCTGGCCATTTACTTGTTCTGATCTGCTTCTCAATTTACTTCATCATAGTCCATCATAGTCGCCATAACACTCACATCTATATCACATTTACTCACATCTCTATCACATGTACAAACCTCAACGGTCAGTCAGTTCGCTCCTTTCATTCTCTTGTCACGACTTGATGACTCGTGCATCAACGGTTTCCTCTTTCCTTTGTCTTTCTCTGAATGTAAGTCACTGTTTTTCTTATGGGGGACAATAGCTTCCACCTGTACGTGGTGTCCTCTACGAACCTTCAGACTGCTATGCAGTTCTGGAGAGCCGAGCGAAGCTTTTCTTTTGTTCATCTCTTTTGCACATGTCTGGTTACTTGGTGGCTCTGGATCTCCTGTTTTCTCTTCTTCCGTTGCTTTCGCATCTGTCTGCCTGCTTGATGTCTTTGGTTCTCTAGTTTCATGTCTCTGCATCTACTTCTTTATGTCTCTCATGTCTCCCATTTCTTTCGCATTTGTCTGCCTATTTGATGTCTTTGGTTCTCTAGTTTCATGTCTCTGCATCTACTTCTTTATGTCTCTCATGTCTCCCATTTTTTCGCATCTACTTCTTCATGTCTCTCATGTCTCCCATATCTTTTTTTTTCATAAGGGCTTGATCCCTCCCTCTCCCTCCCCCTGTATCTCCCTCTCTCCTCCTGTCTTCACCTCCTCCTCCCTTTCTCCCTCTCACCCTCCCATATAGCTGGCTACTTGATGTTTCCCAATTTCTCTTCTCATTTCCTTCATCATGATTGCCAAATACACTCAAACCTATAATCATATTTACTATCTCTTCACATTTACGGAGGACGCCGAGCTTCCACCTGTCCGTGGTGTCCTCTACGAACCTCCAGGCTGCCATGCAGTTCTGGAGAGCCGAGAGAAGCTCTTTCTTTTGTCTTGTGCTTGCTCTTGTTGTGGACTTTGGGAACTTCGAACTTCGAGCTTCCAACAATGCTGGCGAGCCGAGCGCAGCTCATGGTAGGTAGGTGTCTGCTTTCCATTCCGCATCACGAGTCGTGATCTTTCAATGTTGACGACTTGATGCTTGGTGACTTGCTTGCTGGCTGGTGACTCGATGGCTTCGAATCTCCTTGGTCATATCTTTCGCATCATGAATTGTGATTGATGGTTGGTGACTTGATCGCTGGCGACCTGATGACTCTGAATCCTCTTTGTCATCTCTTTCATGATGGTTGCCGTCGAGACACATCTAAGTTCACATCTCTTCATTGTTGTGGAGGACTTCGAGCTTCCACCTGTCTGTGATGTCCTGTACGAACCTCCGGGTCTGTCAGTGTAGTCCTGGAGAGCCGAGAGAAGCTCAAATGTAAGTCTGTGCATTATTACTGTCTTGATCCCGCGTCGTGTTTTTATCGCGGGCGTGTAATATGGTGAAGCCAATCTCTATTTGGCGACAGCGATATTAAGCCTTTTTTATATGCTGCTTTTTTATTTTTGGTTATAATTTGCAAATAGAGAGCTATAAATAATTATATTTTTATGGATTTAATTTTCTAAAGCCTTAAAATGCAACCGTTTATAAGATTTCGATATATAATAAATCTTTTAAAGTTTCGCAAAAATTGCGCCTTTTATTATTAATGCAATGCGCATATATTAATTTAATAAAGCCCCTATTTTTTATTAAATTATTTACCATATTTTATATAAATTTAATTTTTATAGCAGCTTACCGTCCGATTATATTTTTGATTACTATTGGCCAGTTTATTTCCGCCACTAAATTCGCTATTTTATTATTAATATTTTGTTTTATTTATTTTTTAAATAGTAAATTCCAAGCCTCGGCTTAATTTTTTCTTTTAATTAATATTATTGCAATATATATATAATGCCCCGCCTGGCTATATAGCTTTTCTAAATTCCCCCTTAGGCGTGTGGGCTATACATTTGCGGATACTGCTTACGAGATCGGATTAGGCGAATTCACTTAGCATTGCACCTCGCTAACATCGGTTTTCAGAGTGTTAGCCACATTCATTAATCTATACGTACAACTCGAGAAATGCAGCTGTTTTTAGGTACATGTATGGTGCGCGACAAAAGCTTAGAGTTTTACTTTTCCGGGGGTTGTGCTTCCTGTTGTAGAGGCCATTCACACATGTGACATGCACCAGCTTCGATGCCATGCATCTTTCACTGAGACAAGATGCTTGTGTCAGGTTTCAGTAGTTACAGAGCCCCAGGTTCTTATGAATTGTCTAGAACATTGGAACTGTCTTACGTGATGATGTGATCCTCGAGTGGCTCCCACCTGTTTGTATTAGACCATCCATGGATTTTTTCCACTTGTGATTGCATCCACAAGTAGTTTGTACAGCCGGTCGTATTAGATAGCCTATGAATAGACTACCGGGCTGCCAGTCTAACCCACAACCAAACCACGCCCCCTACTGTCCAAGCATCACACATAATGATTCATATCCCGCGTAGCCTGTCCCTTTTGCTGAATCTTCAGCATCTGTTGCAAGTGTTCAAACCTCAGCGGCACCTTCTTCCTGCCCGCCAACAACTTTGCCATCCTCATTGTATGCTTAATCCGTCTGCCGTTCATCTCCGTCTGAGCCAGATTATCGATCTGCTCTTCGGTCACCTCGCTCTTGCCGTTCTTTCCTTGCTGCAGAAATCCGGCCCACACACGTCGACGACTATCGCGGTTCAGCTGGGGATATTCCATGCACACGTGAATGCGGCTTTCGACCGCTGCATCCACGTTGGTAACTCGGTTAGTCGTCAAGAAGACGATGCCCGCGTAGCTCTCCAGGGTCCGCAAGAAGGCGGACGCAAGCTTGTTGTGCGCGACGTTGGCGCCGTCACGGGCGTCGAGGAGGATATCGCATTCCTGGATCAGCAGCACAGCATTCCACTTCGAGATCGTCTCGAGGGTTTGCGTGAGATCCTTTTGCAAAGACAAAGGATCGCTGCCCATCTCACCCGCTGGCAGTGAGAAAAGGGACACCTGAAGACTCTCAGCAACGGATTCGGCGGTTAGAGTCTTGCCGACGCCAGAGGGGCCTTTCAGCAGCAGGATCACTCCTTTGGCTTCTCCCGTGACCATGTCATCGACATAAGAGTCGCCATTGAGTTGTGATTCGGTCAGTGCTAGGATGAGCTCTTTTTTGTCTGGCGCCATGACAAGGGTTTCGAGGGCCGTGGAATTGAATTCCACGTCCTTGACTTGCTCGACGGGAAAGTGGAGCCAGCGCTTCATCTCAAGATAGTAGCCCTTCACCATAGGTGAGCATTGAAGTAGTTGGGAGGTGGACAGTGAGACGAAGGTGCGCCTCTCGCTCGTGAGAGCATTAACCCGGAACTGCTCGTGCGTGCTTTCGTTGGTGGGATCGTGTTCTCCTCCGGAATGACCATTTTTTGCCGAATTGTCGTCGTCCACGGGGTCACGGCCTTCATCTGCGTTCCCGCAGGACTGGATATTTCTCTTGTCGGGAGCCACAGGCAGCCGACCCAGGGGCTGATTCATGGGAACGTATTTGAAGTAAGAATCCGCATCGACCACAATGCGACCCTTGACCCGAACTTTGACTACGCTACGCCCTTCCTTCGCCTGAGCCATCCCCTCAAACGTCTTACAGTGAATTCCGTGTAACCCGGCGAACATCCTGCCTCGCTTCAGCAAAGCTTCCTCGACTGCTGCTCGGCGAGGATGGAATTCAATGGGGAATCCTGGGAACTCGCCGATTTCGATCCTATGATGCATCGTTCCGAATCTGTCACCATTGGACTCTATCCACTGACAGATAAAAACGCAACATTGAAGACTTATTCAGACGGTTCGTCCATACCTGGCATTCCAGAAGTTTCATACGCATAGCGCAATCCCCGTCATACACCTTAGTGTAGATCAATCCTCCCGGTGCGTAAATAGTCCCGAGGTCATTGTACGCAACGAGACCGGTGTCGATGCAGGACTTCTGAATCGCGAGGGTACCTCGGAGCTCGGGTTCCAGGATATTCCAAAGTAGCATCAGATGCTTGAGGGTATATGAATGCTGGTGACCAGAAAGCACAGGATGACAAGGAAGAATGAAGATACAGGTAGAGAATAGTTGCCACATCTCGAATTGAAGTTTTGAACCAGAGGATGCCGACCGACCTGTCCACACCTGCTACTTATTTTGGGGCCATGCAAAGCAGCAAAACCGACCGATGATCGATCCAGTTTTCGATCCATTCAACCATTGTAAAGTTGTACACAATTCTTTATACGTGCGAGTATCGGCTTCGATGCTGAAGGATTTACGGAGCGTCGAGACATATGTACATGTACTTGACAGGCGAGGTCAAAACCGGCCAACGAAACAATGGCTGGACTAGTCAGGCACCAAGGCCACGATTTACGATCGAGGCGGGCGTGAACACTTTGTTCGACGTGCGACAAAACGCGGCATATTTTCGGGTGTTATGGCTAACCAATAGGATTGAACGACAGAACAGCACGCTCGGTCTTTTGAAAACCCCGCTCGGAACTATGGGAATGCGTGACGGACTGTTCATGACCGATCGGCAGCACTCGAAAATGTCAAAGTCGGAGAATGCACGGGAATGTAGCAATAAAGCTGGGTCGTGAATTCATTCGTCTAAACTGCCATCCGTGTAATAGTCGAAGCTCGATGGTAGAGCTGCATCCTCGGCATCGTCCGAACCATCTATCAGGTGACTCGTCGCAACCTCTCCTTTGCCCTCACTCTCAACTGCAGCAACCCCCGCCGCCGTAGCATTGCCAGCCGGTATCTGACTATTTCCCGTCAGCTGTGTGTGCCCCAGCATTTCCCTTACCACACTCATAGTCTCACTCATCTGCGTTCCCCCTCCCCCTCCCCCCTGCACCGGTGCCATCAACCCACTCATAACCCCCGCCCACTCCCACGGCCTCTGCCTATCCCCCGGCAAACTATTAAAATACTCCCATCCCATGACGCCGCCAAACCGCGGATACCTTCTCCGCAAATTAATCAAAACTTCCTTCACCAACCCCAAATCCACCCAACCAGCGCCATTCCGCCCGTTCGTTACCATCCCCATAACCACCTTCTCGGGCGGAAATCCTCGCGCCATGATCATATCGTAATACTGTGTCGTACTCACATCCCCCCAACCGCAATAAAACTGCGCATTATACCACGCTATCTGCTTCCCCCTCATAACCTCCAGCGCCTCATAAGAAAAGCCCGAAAGATTGTGCTCTTTGCGATCACTCATAAGCGCTGCTGCTACAGGCGCCAGCGTGATGATGAAATCGTTCCCGAAGTCGGCTTTTAGGCGGTCGATGAGGCGGATTATGCCAGCCAACGTGGTTTCTTCTTCGACGTCGAGATCGAGGCCGTCGAGGCCATAGGTGCGGATTAGAGAGGCGAGGGGGAGGTAGTAGGCTTCGAAGAGCTCGTCGGCGAGGTCGAGGCGCATGTAGGAGCCTTTGGCGGCGCCGCCGAGCATGCCGAGGACTTTTATGCCGGAGGCTTGGAGGAGGCAGAGCTCGGCCCACATGGCTGTGTAGCGGAGGTGGTGAGGGGGGTGGTCGTTGAGGGTTATGTTTCCAGGGGGTTCGTTGAGGTGGCTGTGGGAGATGTTAGCTGGGGTAGCAAGGAATTAGAGAGACATTGGGTTGTAAACATTGAAGATTCGGGAGGGAAATCAGGGGGAAGGAGGCATACATGGCGGCAACGTTCAAATGAGTGACTTTGACACCTGGCTGCGTGACCAGCGGCAGCACGCTAATATGCTTGCCCTCGGGGTCATGGATGGTCTGATAGTAGACAACCACTCTGGGTTGGTGGTGCGGCGAGAGGGGAGGCATTGCTACTTGTTGAGAAAGCAAACCGCTAAAAGAGTGACATGGAAAACGAGAAAACTTAGGGTATCAAATTGGCATCGCTGGAGATTAGTGAAGCTGGTAGTAGTTGAGGACATGGAGATGCAGCTAAGGGAAGGAAGCATGGTTGATCCGTTCCGGGACGATATGCTAAGATAAGCAGCTGCTGGTTTTATTCAATTGGCAGGTTTTGGCTGTCATGCAGCCTCATTGGCTGTTCATCTGCATGTGTGCACCCGAGGATATCCCGTGTTTTGTTGCACATCGATCGTTGCGGCCGGAAAGAACGCAGCATCGTCCGTAAAGCGATTTAATCGCAGAACCGTCCGCAAAGGTGATATCTTCGCAGAAACTGGACTGTAAATATCAATCTCAGATAGCTCTTGGCCCCCTCTATGATCCATAGGTATCTGATCTCTGGCGATATTCAATATCCAGTCAGGTTATTGTATGTGAAGGGAAGTCAAAGGGGAACCACCCCACTCACCACCTCCCAAAAAGTCAACATCATAACTACAAAACATAGACAAAAATGTATTTGACCAGACCGGGGTTTGATCCTGGGACCTTATCGGAGGAGCTAAGGGGTCGCAAGAGCACCATGAAAAGGTACTCATCATCTCTACTGCGACCCCGAAGATGTGAACGATATGTGATAACCTCTACACTATCCGGCCGCTGTTTGATGCTGAGCTTTTGATGGATCGGGGCTCAAAGGGCCCTGTCTGGCGCGTTCAAGCTGATTGTATACAGCTACTTGCTATTTTTGCACTTGGGTATCGCTGAACTCAATGCTGAAGTTCGGGATGCCATCGCTATGCTACATGAAATACACTTTCGCCATCGCTGTAATATAACAAAATAGCCCATGAAAAAAGCAAAGACCGTGAAGAGCAACCGCCAAACACCTGCTTTTGTACCCGCTGGTCATATGTTCACTGAGTTCCACTATGTACCGCTGAAGTTCAAGATGCTACACAGTATCCTACACACCACCACTCCCCATCCACTAATCCCTCATCCGATTACTGACCCACCTCCTCAACACCACCTCCTTGACCTTGTACCTCTTCATCAGCCCCTCGACACCCAACTTCTCTTCCTCCTCGGCGCACAAAGGCTTCGGCACATCCACATAGACCAGCACAAGCGTTTTCTTCACTTGCGAGTTGACACGCATAATAGCATGCAGCCAGCTCCATGGTCTCTCCGTCTTGCTCTTCACATACTTGGTCAAAAATGGATCAGATGTCCAGTAAGGATCAGAGTACGAAGGCATGATCTGCACGGCGAATTCAGCATGCGAGAACACCGGGCCGCGATTGTAGAGCAGGAAGTCGACGGAAAATTTGATGCCGGAACGCACCACCCAGCCGAGGGAGCGGTAGTGGTGGTAGACGACGTAGTTGAGCATGAAGTTGTCGTCGGGGCAGGGCTTGTATGCTAGCTGAGATGGAGGGGGAAAAGAGGAGTGGCGGCGGAAAAGGGGAAGCAAGTCTTTGGCGGGGACTGTGTTTTGGGTAGCGGGGTCGATGATGTTGAGCACGCTGAGGCCGTAGGAGAGGAAAAAGGCTTCTTCGAGCATGAGCTGGAGATGCTCTTGGTTTTCAATCTCCAGGGTCTCTTCGTCGCCTTTGGTGGCCTCCGCCAGTTTGTTGTTGGCTTCCGCCAATTCAGGGCTTGGTGGCTCGGTCTGGATGAAAGTGTTGTGCTCGACTGTGGGGGAAAAGCGAACGCTCTTTTGACGCTTTGGCACTTTCTCCATCAAAGAGGCGTAGCCCAAACCGCAGTCATTGCAAAGCGTCGTCGGACCAGCTGGTCCAGGTCTCCATTGGTGAGTTTCTGTCGTGCCGCAACCGGTGCATGTGCCAGCTTCAACTTCCGGATAAACAAATCCCGGGGCTTCAACTGGCGGAGGAACACATTCCCTGAGACTCCATTTTTCAGGGGCACGCTCCTCAGAGTCCAGTTCGTCGGGAACCTCATCTTGTACAATGGCTTGCTTCGATTCTATGCTGGGAATAGGCACATCCGGGAATATTTTCTCCTGAGCGACGAGCAGGTCCAGTTCGCTCGCTCCCGTCGTATCTAGTTGACTAAAGCTGGATAGCGCAAATGTCGAGTTTTTCTCCATGAGGCTGAGATCTGACGAGGAGTTTGGCAGTGACAATATCTCCAACGGGCCCACAGGCGCTTTGATCACAGGAGACGAGTCTACCTCATCCGGCATGAGATTGATATCCGATGATGAACGCAAGGACTGTTGGATCAAACTCAGCTCCAATGAAGAGTTGGGGAGTGACAACAGCTCGAATGGCCCGACCGGCGCTCTAATCGAAGACGACGAGTGGACCTCTTCGATGATGAGAGGGGTATCAGAGGCCGAGCTCGTCGATTGACTCATCAGGCTCAGGTCAGAAGACGAATTGGGTAGTGACAGAAGCTCGAGTGGTCCTACTGGGGCCTTCACGTGGAATTGCGGGCGGTTTTCTTCGGGCTCGGGACTGGCAGTAGGAGTCAGCAGCTGGGCAGCATCTGATACACGTCGTTGCTCCACGAGTCTTCTTTCTGGGCTCGGCGATAGTGATCTCCGGGCAGCAACCGCCAGATGCATTTCCTCTTCCAACTTCGGGGCAGCATCTGGTACCAGTTGGTCCACGGGTACTGATAGTTCGACGGGTTTCAATTCTGGGCTTGGCGAGGGTGATCTCTGAGCAGCCATTGCGAGATGCTTTTCCTCTTCCACCTCCGGGACTGCATCTGGTTCTTCCACGGGTTTTATTTCTGGGCTTGGCGAGGGCAGTTTCTGGGCGGCCATTGCGAGACGTCTTTCTTCTTCCAACTTCTGGTCGATAGCTTCGCGCTCCTTTCTGGCTCGCTCCCACTTGACTTGCTGCCTCTGCTCCCGTCTTTTCCTCGTGTACTCTTCACTGGTTCTACCTGCAGCTGCGCCTCGCTTCTTCTTCTCGCGTGCAAGCCAACTCGGGTCACTTCTGCTTAGAGTACCTTTGCCATAGAATCCTTGCTCCCACAAAGCTCTCATGGTTTCCGGGTCGGTGATGTGAACAGATCGCGTCATGGGCGAGAAGAGACCCTTGTAGAGGACTTCAGGATGGGAGCTTGGTGGAGAGACATATTGAGACACCCAGGTGTAGATGATGTGGAACAGTGAGATTGGATTGTTTGGTATGAAGGTTGGTAGAGGAAAGGTTCGGATTGGAGCTGGAAGAGCATATATCTGATTGAGAGTATGTTTTCCAGGCTTTCCACCAGGCGGTGGACCCCGTTTGTTCCCATTCTGCTCAGCCACGGCTGGCACTTTTGACACCTCTGACACCTTCTCCGAGTCCGCCATCTTCAATGCGGTGCAGACGTGTTACCGTGGGGGCATGTCGAACACTGCTGGAAGGTCTGGTCAGCTCACATTATGCTCAACGAGAGAGTGATCAATGGCAAGAAAAACAAGACTTGTGCGATGCTCAGATACCGTTGTAGTCTATAAAAGAAGAGCCAGCATGGAGGAACGACATAAAGTCAGAGCCATTCCTCTAAGCTTCAAAAGGAGTCATCACCGCAAAAATGCACTTCAGTCTGTCATCGGGGGGAGAAAGAGAGATGTGAGCATACCTTTGCGCTCTGAGCTGAGTTGCGGCAAAGCTGTGGGGGATTTGTGTCGGCAGGTGGTGTTTGAGTTGTGGAAGCGGCGGAGATTGAGGATCGAGGAACTTTTCTTTTCTGTGTGTCGGAAAAGCTCGGGCTAGCGGCTAGCGTGGCTTATGTAAGCGAGCCGCAGAGCTGCAATTGGAAAAGCTCGGGAGCTGATTCGGCCGGGCGATGACGACACGCCGAATTTCCGCGCCAGCCTTGAGCGCGAGGCTGCTTCGACAATTTTCGCCCTGCTTCAGATGTTACACGTGTTTTCGTGACTTCGATCATTTGGCTGGAACGGGGGCTTTGGGAAGCATGATAGGAGCTGATTTGGTAAAGCAGAGTGCTCCGAACCCCTACATGTCAGACTGGTTTCGAGAATTGGCAGCTGGGTCTGCCTTTTCAGGGGCTGCCGCGGCCCAACTCCCTGAACGACCAACATGGGTTCTCGCAATAGCGGCAATTTGCGGCATATGGTACTTGTTCATTGTACTCGTCCAGACAACTGGAATCACTCAGCTGTAAGTGGAATCTTGAGCAGATAAGGAACATCCGAAGCTATTTTAACGACTATTTTACTGACTGGATCGCAGCTTCCGTTACTACTCCTCGAAACCTCGCCGTCCCATCACCCCTACTCTGCCCCACGATGACATCCCGCATGTCACCATCCTCCGTCCGGTCAAAGGGCTAGAGCCTCAACTCTACGAGTGTCTTTCCTCTACCTTCTTGCAAACCTACCCGCAAGACAAAGTAACCATCTACTTCTGCGTCTCCTCCCGCTCCGACCCAGCATTTCCGATCCTACAAAGTCTTCTGCAGGACTTTCCGGCTTTCGATGCTAAAGTCCTAGTAGAGGAAGAAGACCCGAATCTGAGCGGCAATGGCGGCGAGTTCAACAACCTCGGACCCAATCCAAAGATCCGGAACATGAGTCGGGGCTACCGGGAAGCAAAAGGCGACATCATCTGGATCATCGACTGCAACGTCTGGGTAGGCAGTGGCGTTCTAGGCCGCATGG
The DNA here is from genome assembly GCA_037179335.1 of Cyclaneusma minus. NCBI lineage: Eukaryota > Fungi > Ascomycota > Leotiomycetes > Marthamycetales > Marthamycetaceae > Cyclaneusma > Cyclaneusma minus. The sequence goes on along the minus strand of JAKZHN010000040.1, from coordinate 331,421 downwards.
TCGACCGCCTCAACGGCTATGGTCCAGACGGAAAGCTAGGCAAACCCTACAAATTCGTACACCAGCTCCCCATCGTCGTCGACAACGTCGGATCCAGCGCCTCACCCGAGTCCCTCTCCCTACTGTCGCGCTCCCAAAATACCGTCCCCACATCGCACGTATCGTCCACAAGTACCGCCGCCTCCTCGCTCACCAAACCTCAGAAAGACAATTCCACGCTCACCAAGCTACTATCAGCAGGCGGCGGCCGCCTCGAAGAATGCTTCATGGCAACCTCGCACGCGAAATTCTACACCGCCATAAACACCGTCTCCATCGCCCCCTGCATAGTCGGCAAATCCAACATGTTCCGCCGCTCGCACCTCAACACACTCACCTCCGAGGCCCCAACACATTCCGCCTCCGAGCCAGCCTATGCTCCCGGCATCGACTACTTCTCCAACAACATCTGCGAAGACCACCTGATCGGCGATCTATTGTGGCGCAAACCCATCCCCATTCCCGAGAATTTCCCCTCGAACAACATACATTCGGGAAGACTAAACTGCTCAAAAACTAAGCCAAAGTACTTTGGCAACCATGCACTGGTTTTTGGTGATCTTGCCATCCAGCCTATTTCTGGCCTGTCGATTCACGAGTACTGCGCGAGAAGAGTGCGGTGGTTGCGTGTGAGAAAGTGGACGGTTACGCTCGCTACGTTAGTAGAGCCGGGGGTTGAATCGCTGCTGTGTACGTTCTACGGGGCTTTTGCGCTTACTACTTTGCCCATATTTGCCCCATTGCTGCACTCGTTGCACTTGGGGCAGACTTGGGGGACGCTAGGGTTATTGTGGGTGGTAGGAGTGTCAGCCTGGATGTGTGTCGATTGGGTGGTTTATTGCCATTTGCATGGAATGGCATCTGTGGAGGTGGACGAGCAGACGCCCGTGTTCGCCCGGGCGCCGGGGTTCGCGAAAGGGTTAGAAGGCATGGAAGCGGGAAGAGCGGGGAGAAGAAGGGGCTGCGTGGAGTGGGTGATGGCGTGGGTGGGGAGGGAGCTGCTGGCGATGCCGATTTGGCTTGCGGCGTGGGGAGGTTCGGCGGTTAGGTGGCGCGCGAAGACTTTCAGGGTGGGTATGGACATGAGGGTTCATGAAGTTGGGGGCGACTCGGGCAGTGTTCTGGGAGCCGTTGGATTGGCCGCGATGACTAACGCATCGGAAGGGGAGAATGGACAAGCTGCTAATAAAGGGAAGGCCAGGCGGGATTGATGACATTTGGCTTGTTGTACAAATGAGTTTTACAGGCTCCCACGAAAATACAGAGGTGTTTTTCGTCATTCCGTGTATCTCCTTGGCAAGACGCTTCATGAATATCTACCTCAGTGTGCGAGCTTCATCCTGGGGACCTACATTACCAATGCCTCGAGTCCTGCACTGGACATGTGGCAGATTCCTCTTCCAAGTTTGTCCATTTTTCGGTCGCCGGTCCCAAGCTTCTCCAATACTGGCTGGCCTCTTAGCTCCGTCTGTTCCCATGGTTTGTAGTGACATCTGCCCCACAACCAATCATTTTCCGCATTTCAATTTTTCTTAGTCGCTCTCTGTGACTCACTACCCAAGCGCTAGAGGTCTCCAGACAGCATTCTTCGATGCATAAAAGCCGTTCACTTTCTGCCTTCCTCCCTCTCTTTCCCACTCTCACTTTCTCTCACTCTCTCACTCTCTCACTCTTTCTCACCTCTTTCACTCACTGTCACTCTCACTCTCACTCTCTTTCACACTCTCTCATTCTCACTCTCACTCTCACTCTCTCTTTCTCTCTCGTCGTCATGACCTCGCCGTCCCTCGCCCTCGCCCCTGCCCCTCGCCTTCGCCATCGCCCCCGCCCTCGCCCCGTTCGCAGCACCTGGACCTTGTGGAGGATGGTTGAGCGGCTGGTGGTGGGCTTTCGCCCAAAATTTAGTAAGCTCCCGTAATTAGATCTCACTCTTCTGTACTTACTTTACAAAAATGTCAGAAATCACATTTCATCCGCCATCGATGGACTTTGCTAGACTTCATCCTCTCAAATGCATTTTTTTTTACCTACTTACTCACTCACTCAACCGGTTCGTCTTCGTGATGGGAGCGTCACCGCTATTCAGGTGTTTGAGGTTGCGCACAGGTTTGAGCCTATTCTCCACCAAGTTCTGCTTCATGTGTGAGGACAGTCGCTGGTTAATACCTAGGTAGGCACAACGTCAAACTGGTTGTGACGCGGAAGTTGTGGTAGATATGACATCCAGTGGTGTCGGTGGGATTTTCATACTTTTCAGTTTCCTTTCATTTGCGACGTCTTTTCAGCGAGGACTAGAGCTGTATGATCTTGACGTTGCGACGCTCCCAAGGAGGAGAACACCCGGTTGGGTCAGCCAACTCCTTTGCCACAGCCCGTAGTAGGGTCATAGTAGGGAGCATGGGTGACCAACTGTGTCATCGTATCATATTGCTTGTCACAGTAGGTTGGGAACGAGTCTGGACACGTTATCCAAGAGAAGTTCAGCCCTATCCGCCGGACATCCAGACCTCTTTCCTGCCACTGTACTTGATCCAAGACTAAAAGCTACGACTTGGCTTATTATAGGTTTTTGAGTCAGAGCTTCTGAACTCGAAAACTTGTGGGATTCTTGGCGGGCGTTTTGAGATCTTGAGTACTCCTCGGTTCCCCAACTCTGTGACGTCCCCAGTGTGTGACTAGCCGGTTGGGCGCCACTTACCTACGAGTCCTCGCAGTGTGGGGATAGTTGTAAGCTTAGGGGTCAACCTACTCGACTGGTCAAGGCAAGGTCTCAACGCTTGCGACGAGACCAAAAGCTACATTGGGATTTATCATTCCCTGCTGAGACACTGAGTCACAGGACGTCAGTATTCGACACAAGCACGGCTCGAATGGTGAAAAGCAGCGAAGCAAACATAACTCTCCTAGCTCTGCGGACCCATCCAGGTATATTCACACAGCTCATGAGTCTGTGTGAAGGAGAAACAAGTCCATGAGTCTTTCTGTCGCGGAAAGATGCAGTCTCGTTGATTCCTGTTCTCGTGCTTCTTGATATTTGGAACTTCGCGAACAGCACCACATAAGCACAAGCACAGCCTCGAATGATGAAACCTCTTACAAGTCTCATAATTTCTCCCAAATGCCAACCGGGAAGGTCCAAGCAAGCAGGCGCGCACGGCAGTCACACTTCTCATGTTATCGCTCAGCAGGAGTGGAGAGTGTGAAGGAGAACAAGCTCTTCAGAATTCCGTCATCATGGGCTAGACAATCTCCTGCTTTTCTACGAGATGTTGTGGAAAGCTCAAGTGGGAGCCCAGTGTTGTCGAAAACAAACTTCTAGAATGCCCAGGAGCGTTTTGGCGCTTTGCGACTCTTGACCTTGCCGTAGTGGACCAACCAAGGAAAGATGGAGTGGCTGATGACGGGACTGGAGAGCTTGATGCTGAGAAGCAAAGTCTGGGCTATATGCTGACGAGTCCACTGTGTTTGTGATTGTGTGGTTGCTATTACCTCACCCAGGGGTTTCCGATCTTTTTCTGTTCTTGTTTTCATGTTTTCAGTACTTTGTCGCCATTCTTCACACTTTTGAAATTTTGCAATTCGCAACAGGCACTGCTCGAATGATGAACAGTCGTTATACCAGAACCTCTCCCGCCTGTACGTAACCAGCCTCCTCAAGCATGGGGTCACATCCTTACTCGGGATGTGAAGGAGAGATCCGTCTGCTGAATATCGGGCTGTCGTGCTGACATGTCTGACGAGCTTGTGTGGCCTGTTGTGCTCAAATCCCCAGCACGTTTTCTGCGCTCGCGTCCCTTTTGCCACGTTTGCCATTGTGTATTTGGTTCTGGTGTGTCGAACTTTTACCACTGCTAATTCGGCAACTTCACAGGAACTACTTCAATTATGTACAGCCGTCCTTCCAGAACTTCTCCTCAATGAAACGAAGTCATGAACCGCATGGAAGTTTACATCTTCATAAGGGGTGAAGAAAGAAAACCTCAAGATCCTCGCACTGCGCCTTTGTCGATGAACGTGCCGACCGGCCTGACGATCTACATTCTACAGGGTCTGGTAGATTTCAATCTTCAGTCCACTGTATGTATGTGCGTATTATTTTTCCCGTTTCCACGATCGTTTCCATTTCAAGTCCCAGGCATTTAGTCGGACGATTAATATCCGTCGAATCAGAACTTCTCACCAGTGTGAATACAAACCATGAAAGTGTAACAAAAAATCACATCTTTGATGTGAAGGAGAACAAGCTATGGAGCTTGGTGCTGAAAAACCTGGGGCTGGTCTCATCTCAAGCAACCATGATGAGAAACCCGACGAGTTCAAAGTGCCTGTTGAGACATAAATTCCAACGTCTGACTTGTTCATTCATGTTTCCAAGCTAATTTCCTATCAGGTCTTTCTTTCCGATATTTCCATTGTTTCAGAACTATACACAAGCGCTGCTCGAATGATGAAAGTCGCACGGACTCAGAATTTCTCCCAGATGTACTAGGATCGATCATGTACACGAATCACAAATCATTCATATCTTCCTCGGCGTGGCTGAGCACGTGAGGAAGGTTGAAGGAGAACAAGCTCAAACCGGCACCCCCGCCTTTGCTGTTGGGTATCAAGAAATAAGTCGCACGCAGCTGAGGAGTGGGGTGCCAGGAGAACTTGATGCTGAGATGGGCCAGAGGGCTTTCAAGGATCATTACCCCTCGCGAATTCTGACTGGCGCGCCTGGGTGGAGTACTTGAGTTCTGAGGCTTTAGTTTTACTTCTTGAACTTTTGCTGATTCTTATGTATTCCCAGGTTGTTGCGAGCTCCAATTGGGTGCTCCCACGCATACTTTGAGCAGCCCCTACGCATCCTCGAACCTACCCTATCCGATCATATACTTCCATCTTGACGAGTGAAAGGCGGGACAGAAAAGGTCTTTCCACTTCTGCCGTCCAAATCTCCAGGTTTACTGATGGAGAGCTCGTTGAGAACATAATCCAGGTGAAAGCCATTTCATCAAGACGTATCGATGCCCGGGGTGTGATGCCGAGATTGCTCAAAACTAATCCGGCGAGCACAGTCGGTACATCACTATAGCCTTACAATCCTTGAGATTTCTGACTTTCCTTTCAGTCATTGCATCCCGGTATCTGATTCTCCAATTCAACGATTCACTGCCAATGCAGTCTCAGGACCCAAGACGCAGAAACAATGCTCGAATAACGAAAGCTCCAGCAACTCAAAGTTTCTTGCAGAAGGAAGTGGCCTTCACTGAAACACAAAACCAATTCCCTGTGAACTTGTAAAGTTCCAGCGAAAGAGAACAAGTTTTTGAATCATTCCGTATTCAAATGGGGCGACCTGGGATTCGAAGCTTCACTGCTGAAATGGCTGGGTCGTAGCTCTATCTGGAGAGCACTGCGAATCTGACGAGCTTGCTGCTCTTTTGATCTGAGATCTACTGCTTTGGCATTGTGTCTTCAAGGACGGGTTTTCCAGCATTGTCTTTTCGTCTCCCTTTCAGCGCTTTTCCATGTGAGGTCGCACTCAAGTTACTCATTCCCTTTCGTCGTTCCCTTTCTGTCCAATCCAGAGACCAAACTTCCGAGAAACTTTCCACACAAGTTCGAATGATGGAAATTCCCAAGACTCAACTGTCTCATAGTTTCTCCAACTGTGATGCCAACCACAGTAACAAGGAATTCCTCTAAACATTCGACGTTTGCTCGGCATGGTAGGAACGGACCAGACCGAGCAGGTGTCGAAGAGAACAAGAGCCCACGGTGCCTCTATCTACCAAGTGCCAACATAGATGGAAGTGCTTTGGTGCTTGCTGCTGAGATAGTCTTGGGAACTCACGTTCTTCGATCGCGTGAGAGCTGACGATCTTGTTGTTTCTTGGGACTTTGGACTCAGAATCAGATACTGGTTATGCTAGTGCATTACCTGGACCTGGTATTCGCAGCAATTTTCTGCGCTTCTGCTTGCTTGAATCTCCTAATTTTCCTTCATCAATGACGCAAAATAAGGGGTGGCCAGACGCCGACACACTCGAATGATGACACAAAAAGTCCCCTAAATTCTCCATACTGCGCACATCGGGCGCATCCACATCCTGCCCCAAATGGGGATGTGGAGAGAACAAGATCTCGCTGGCCCCTGGGTTAACCTTCACCAATTGGCTTGAGGATCGCTAGAGCGGTGGAGGTCAGGGGCCAGTGTGCTTGCTGCTGAGACACTCCAGTCAGGGTTGAAGTAGCCTACCTACTTGGACAGGTGTCAATATGCTGGGCTCCGGGCTTTGAGGAGCTTTGGGCCGTATCACAGCACAAATACTGTCCGGGTATCTGAAAAAGACTGACTGGCAAGAATACCTGACGAGCTTATGTGTGTTGGCCTCGCGGGCTCCCCGAACGCCGAAAAGCATGACTACTTATTTCGTTTCGTCCATCAAGTATGTCTCTCAAATCTCAAGTTACTTTCGTAATCATAAGCATTGATTTCATAGCGGCTTCCAGAACTAGAAGTTCATACTCCCCACACAGCCACTCGAATGATGATCATCATCACCGCACTCCTATATCCTCCACGTTGTGTCGTTGGGAGTGTCAACAATCGTCATGATTCATTCGCATTTCATTAAGTGCGAAGAGGATGAAGCTCCCCTCAGACTCTGATATCACCCAAGGGAGCCATGCCCCGGGTCCTGCTTGTGAGGGACAAGTGGTATGCGAGCAGAGGGGACTTCGATGATGAGAACTGCGGTGCTCTGTTCTATTGCTGACGAGATAAACGTTGTGTCCGGGGACTGTGTTGCTTGTCCAGTGTCTGGTCCTTTGCTTTTGAAATCTCGATATGAAAAAGATCAGCATCTTTGCTTTTTTTATTATGAACACAAAAGTGTGCGCAAGTGCTCCCATTCTGCATATGAAACGTGAATTGTGTAAAGACGAGGAATGTGGCTGGCTTCAAGTCGAAAACAGCAATGACGATGCAGAATACATAAATGGGGAAATGAGGAAATGTTGAGATACTTCGAGCTGAGCTGACTGAGGATTTGCAAAGGAGAAGTACAGATTCTCCCTCTTACACTTGTCAGGTACTTCTCGCTGACTACCGTAGCTAACACGCGGATCACCCACCCTTCATAGACCCTGGGGCGCCCCTGGACCTGATACGCAACCGAAATCGTCTTTTAAACACCATAAAAGGTAGTTTTCCCACCCCTATCCGGAGTAGTTTGTTCGCACATCGACGAGCTTCCGGACGGGCAAAACCTGCGGGTGAATCGGTGGCAGCGATTCTGCCACGTACAAAGACTTTGATTCTGTTAGTTTTGTTGCACATCGCAAATCCCGGCCGGTTTCGACGTCTTCGATTTTGAAATCGACAGTGTTGAATTTGCGACACGCAACAAAAGGGGTCGAGTCGGCTTTTTGTCGTACATCGATGAGCTCCAGACCAGAAAGACCTGCCCCGGAATCGATACCACCGGTTCTGCCTTCTGACGATATGCAATCAACTTCTATCATGAAATATCGTAGGTCACATGACCTTTCGTTGCATGTCACAAGTCCGGGTATGAATTGGGGGTAGGGACCTGGGAGTAGGGTTCTGCTGATGTACAACAAAGTGGATACCCCCAGCTGTCCATTCGGGGGGCGAGCTGCGCCTCGTTTTGTTGCACGTCGCAAGGCCCGGCCGGTTTCGACGTCGTCGATTCCGATTTCAACGTCGTCGATTCCGATTTCAACAGGGTCGATTCTCAAATGTGTGCGACAAAAGAACTTCGTGCCAGCCTTCTGACACCCGTGGATGAGCCAGCTGCCTTCCATGAAATCAGAGAGAAAATCGGCCGTCGATTCTACCTCCTGACGACGTGCAACAAGACACGGAGCTTTCGAGTCACTCTAGCAACGTCCTGTTTGTTGGACATCGCAAACCTGGCTTTCGACGGCATCGAACTGAATCTGGATTTGAGATTTGGATTGGAGTCAGCTCTGAGATTTGAGCCCGAGATTCACTTCCGATCCCGACGATCCCGACTTGAATCCCGATTCCCATGTCGCGATCGACCTTGGTTTCAGCAGGCTTGATCACGACATCTGCGATCAGAGGAGAATGAGCGTCAATACACGTCTTGAAGCTCAAAGTCTTCACGAAATACCTGTGCCGCAGCTACCTAGGTTCCAAGCTGAAGTCAGCCAGGGATCGACACTCTCCACATATGTAAGTACAGTCTCCTTCCTGTATACGGCCGTGGGCCAATCACCCAGCATATCCAAGTGATATCGCACCCCCCTTTTCCTACCTCTCCTCAACACAACCTCCCACACAAACACAAAGCCCGAATGATGAGCCTTCCCCCAACGCATAATTCCTCCGAGCCCGCTCACTGGGTGTTTGAAGAGGAACAAAAGCCCCCTCGGAGCTAACAACTCACCAGGTGAGGGGGCCTTTGATGCTGAACAATGGCCGATTCACCGATTTTCTATCTACTATCGGTCGGTGATTTCGAAACTGACGAGCTGTGACTTGTGTTTGTGCGGATGGTGTGTTTTTTTGCTCTTGGGCTTTTTTTTCTGTTTCTTGCTTCACTTAGCACATTCGTCACTTACCCAGTACTGCCTTGATTTTGCCAATTGCTCTCACTTACCCTGCCTTTGCGCTTTCCAGTCTTCCGTTCTTTGCAGTCCCCCTTTTCGCTCGAATACAAACTCGAATGACGAGGGCCCCATCCTGATATAATTGCTCCACATGGTAAACCCGCTGATTGGGGTGTCATACTGCTGGCGAGTGTGAAAGAGAAGAAAAGCCCTATCAGCCGTTCACCTAGACACGGTCCAGCGTGTTGTTCTCGGCAGGCTTTTAAAGAAGAAACCTGGTACTCGTCCCGGCTTATCTGGTGCCTTCAAGTTCCGGGACCTGGCGATTTTCGAAATTGTGTTTTTTCCGGTGCTTTTTTTCGACCTGTTTCTTGGGTTTTTAACTTCCTTTTATATGTCTTTTGCATAACTCTTGCACCCAGAGAGCTTTGAATGATAATTGCTTTGACTAGATCAAGGTATACCTTACTCCGAATCCGCTTATTGGAGACGTGAAGGTGCAGGCGAATGTGAAGAGGACAGAACTCACCACTCCCTGATGCTGGATCTTCACGCAACTTCTCTTGGGACGTTCTGGAGTGTGCGGACGAGTGTGGGACAGACATTTTGCGACATCGGACAGGCTGCAGCATCCCCTGTATCGCCCCACAGAATCCAACAGGGGGTGGCCGCCACGTGACCGCCAGCTCACGCTCCTCGCCCTTTCAAAAACCAACGTATAAAATGTGGTATAACTCTTTTCTCTCCTAGAATGATTAATCAGTGCCCGGTACTTGTTTCATTGTTGCTTCGTTGTCGGATCCGAGTTTCGCTAGCAGCAGATTCCCGTCGAGGGTATATAAATGCGAATAAAAGTAGTATCTGTCAAGGCGCGTTAGCGCAGCGGTACCAAGGTGGCGTTGGATGTTTCAGACATATTCTCCCTCACACCCTCTGGAGTTCGACTCCCCGCTGAGGGCGATTAGGGTCGATTTTGTGAGGAGTTTTCACTCGCACCACGACTGATCACGACTGACTTCTCACTCAAGACCGACCAAGACAGGTCGCCGCCACCTTCGTTCCATATCACCACTACGCTTAGCAGGCAAAAGAGAGAGTCACTAGTGCTGCAACACCGACATGGTCAGCCAGTGGTGGCCCGTGCGCCACCTTCCCTGACCATCACCACCATGGCTACCCAGGGCCTCAGGCCACCACGCTAAGCCATGGGTATATCTACGCTTCGCTGGGAGCTCTTCTATAGTAAACTCAACCATGAATATACTTGTGCTGTAAATTAGTGTATCCTAGCGCGATTTTAATGCCAATCAGAGGGGTGAGAATCCATTGAATTGGCCACTTAACAGTGTTTGCGAGTGCGAGAGGATACCTGAGGCTATTCAGAATGGGTTTAATGTCATTTAATTAATCTTTGTAAGAGATTCAATTGGCCACTCGAATGGATCCATACCCAGAAAGGCATTCCCGCTGCTATACTGGGAACTTCAGACCACGCTAGGATACACTAATTTACGGCACAAGTAGTCGTTACCTGCTAGCTTCGTTATTTCCTCTTTAAGTGATCACTTCGTTCTACCCTCTTGATACCAACACTGATCCCCAAGCCTGGCCCGCATATGTGCTGAAGCGCGCGGCGTACCGTACACAAGCGACCCAAGAGCCCAAGGTCCTCAATCTGGAGCTCGCGCAGCCAGCATCTGGACTTGGCAATATGCAGAAACTCCAGGGCACTCATACTCCGTGTGGCGTGGTTGATGTCCATGCAATCGACAGTGGGAGGAGCAGCGGGGGGAGGCTGCGCCAACCAGGGAAGCAGCGCCCTGAACGACAGCTGTACGGAAAAATCACGAATGGCTTGCATGGTGAAAATAGGATGGAGTGGATCTGTGGCGGTTGATCGTGAGGACTTGGCGAAATAGAAAGACTGAGAGACCACGACAGTGAGGACGGCGCGAAATGCTACATGTTTGCAGCAAGACAACGACCATTGCAACATGGAGCATCGAAGGGGGAGAAGAACCAGAGTAACGCCCGGCTGCCCTGCTGGAAGAGGGGCCTTGCCACGAAAGTCTTCCCACATGCTAAGTATGACGGACGGTGGGTTGGGGTGCGATGTGAGCATCTGGAGATCCTCGAGTGTCGGTGTGCGCTGATGTTGGGGCGACAAGTATCGTCCAGTGTTGGCGGTGCCTAAGTCAGTACAAGTCGACCATCGCCATCACCGATCGCTTCATGGATGATGACGAGAGCATCAGACTCGCTGAGAAGCCCGCCACGAACGATAGCACTCTCCACGCCGAGAGCATGACAGACACCGCCACTCCCGCCACGTGTCGTGGTGCTCCATGTCATGATATGAAAGTTGACATACGCACACCTTCCATCTGAGACTCTGCGCAGTGCGGAGCCCAAGTTCGAAGATTTGCAGCCCAGGAGCCAGAGTTTCGTCTCGGCAATATGTAGGAATTGAACGGCATCCTGGCGTCTGGCGAGTAGGAGGTCGCTGCAATCAACAGTAGAAAAAGCAGCGATAACAGGCAGCGCCAACCAACGACATAGCGCGGTAAAAGACATTGAATTGTACAAAGAGGTAGGCGAGGGCTTCCATGCTGAAATAAAAATAGCCTGTCGTTGTGTTGTTGGTCGATCATGGGGATTTTGCGAATATAGAAAGATTTGAGGAGCAGCAGTGTTGTGTGAGAGACGCTCTCGGTGGAATTCATCAATCGGATCTAACGAGTACTTGCATGCTGCCAATTGACAATATTCCGTAAAGTCACCATGGAGGACGGTGATTCGACACTTTTCCAACTCATGTTTGATGCAAGGAACGATACCGACTTTAGCGACGAGGTGAAGCCTGAACAGTTCACCACCAAACGCACCCGCGTCGTCGTTGCTGTCGTCCTGATATCCCACTACATGTACATCGCTGCACGAAGAAAGGAAGACACCATTGAACTCTGGCTACAAACCCAGCCTCCACTTCGTCACTTCGTCGCTCTCCTCAGCAACCCTGCCCGCCTGCCCCTCGCAGAAAAATACCTTCCGGTCTGGACATCGTCACATCACGGCGATGCCCAAAGAAGAAGCAAAAACACTCTGGGTGCACTCTAGACATCATCAACGCCCAATCAATCATCGCAAAAATCAAACCGCAGAAACAAACCCCCCCCCTGGCTCTCCATTCCCCATAGTCAGTTTTCGCACGCGATTGAAGCTGGTAGCGAACGACAGGTGTGCATTTAAACATTTTCAAACTCGACGCATTCAGCTTCTTCTCTGCGGTACCGCAAACATGTCCCGAAGACTCGCAGCAGCACTGCAGCTGGCAGCTTCTTGGGAGAATGTTCCCGACATTCTCAATCTCCAAGAACCATCTTGACTGACTGCGAGCTTCCAGGAAGGAGGAGATTTGTCATCGTCATATGAGGGGTTTGGAGAGGCGAAGGTGCAGCGTGCTTGATTTTTCATTCTTAAGCGAAATCCCGCCTTCTGGTTCTTGTAGCGCACGCTTAGCCAACTTCCCTGTCAACTTCAAGAACGGACGCCCAGATCCTGCTGCACAATCACAACCATCCTCATCCCCACCTTCCCATCCCCCGCCACTCCAACCCTCACATCCCATCCTTAAACCCTCTCCATCATCTCCCTCTGCCTCTCCCTCTTCCTCGCCCCCTCCACAACCCCCCTCTCCACCCCCGGCGTCTCCTCCCCCTCCCCCTCCCCCTGCCCCTTCACCACCACCTCCCACTTCGGCGCCCCTCCCCGTCCCCCCTCCCACAAATCCGCTGGCAAAAACTCGCCCACCTCATTGCGAAACTCGTCCCTGCGCTGCGCATCCCCCTCCCAAAGCTTCCCCACCTGCTCCATCGCCTTCTTCACTACTTTCTTCATATCCTCTTCCACCTTCCTCCTCCTCTCCACTTCCAGAATCAATTTATCGTAACTTGCATAGTAGGCAAGATAAAATTCTCTCATGCCTTCGATATCTTCCAAATGGTGCAGAATCGTCTCGCGGATTAGGTGCCAGCGATGGCGATAATCGTGCGATGCTGCAAGATACTGTGGTAACCGCATACCTATCTCTTCCAGCATTTTCCACGCACTCAGCGTATTCTGATACCTGCTCCTTGCCTCCTGCACAAAATTCGCAATCTCCCCATAAGCGCTTTCAATGCCCTGCAAGCGATCGCGAAGCTCGTTCACCACACCATCCACTTCATACGCATCCTCAATCACCAGATTAAGCAATTTCCTGCGTTCAGCTTCATCCAACGGTTCTTCTTCAGCAAGACTGAAATTCTTGGAATCGGAGGGTTGGAGGACGCCGGATATGGTGGTTCCTTCGGGAAGGCCGGCGCGTAGGCCGGCGAAGCCGCCTTCGGTGTGTTTTAGGGCGTTGACGCAATTGTCGAAGTGCTTGACGAGGGAGTTGAGGAGGGTGGCCATTTCGGAGGCGTGGGTTTCGAGGGTGCCGAGGTTGGTGGGGATGAGGGATTTGGGGGGGAGGAGACTGGATTTGGAGGATGAGGTTGGGTGGGAATGGGCGGAGGAAGGGGAGAGGAGGGCGGTGAGGGTGCGGAGGTCGGTGTCGAAGGAGAAGAGGGTATGGTCGAGGTCGAGTTGTGCTTCCTTTGATAATGTGTAAGTTTAGTAAATGAAAAGGGGGAGAGGGAGAAATGGGGATGAATGGGTATGATGACAGGATGCGTGGAGAGACGTACTTGGGCTTCGGTGATGGCTTCTTTGCACGAATCGTGCATCTTCTTCACGCTCTCTTCATCTACGAAATCTAGCAGGTTGCGAGGTTCTTCGCCTTCGGGACGGAAAGCCGCTTCTACAATGGTGGACCGAAGAGCTTCCATTGTGTCCTCGAGCTGCGCATTGGCAGCATCAAGGCCTTTGAGCACATCCTACTCAAACGAAACACCATTAGTACATGCCAGACTTAAAACCAAATCAACGACAGTTGAACTTGGTATTGAATCAAATACCTTAAAGTCCTCTTTCCCCTCCGCGCCTACGACATCGATCCCCCTCCTAAAGCGTTTAAGCACAATAACCTGCTCTTCGATCCCCTTCCTTATAAAGCCCGTCCGCGCACCCAGCACCACACTCTCTTCCAGAGCTACCCTGGCCGACGTCACGAGCTCATTTGCACGCAACACGGAGCTTATGGATGATAGTGACCGCTTCGAGGCCAAGAGATGCGAGACGAGAGTTTCGATAGGCACATCCTCCTGGAGCTGCGACTGCGAGTGGTTCGGTGACAGGCCGGGCTGGCTGCCACTGCCGGCTTCTGAATGGGACACCGGTGATGTCGACATTATTACTGCACGTTAAGGGATTTGGCCGGGTCTTGGGATTTTGCGGGGTGCATTAGTGAGGGGCGATCGCGTGCTGGGAAGTGGGCTTGGGATGGAAGCTGTCACGACGTGGGCTTTTTGATTAAGCCGATGGTGTGATGGGAACGTGGCTGGCTGGTGGCTTGCTAGGGACGATTCATGATGGTGTGGATGGCAGATCTGAGATTGATGGTCGTATCTGACGCTACAGATGGTGTGCTGGAGATTGTGCCAGATGGCAGATGAGACGATGGCGTGTCTTGTGCGTTATTGCGGTGGTTTGTTTGATTGTCCTCGGTTCGGTTCAGCTTCAGCTTCACGATGATGGCATCCGTGGTTGAAGATGCACTCCAAGTCTTGGCACGATTACTGGGATAATCGTTGCCGTCATGCCGGTAGCGCCCGTTGCGACTTGCAGCTAAGGCCTTGGGAGCGGCTGGCGGAACCGAGAGCGAAAGCGAGAAATGGCGTCTGGGGAAAAAGGGTGATCTGAATCAAATCTGGCTTTTGAGCCTTACGCAAACTCCTGGGTCCATGTCGCCATAATGCCAAGCTTGTGACCGCTGTAAGGGCAAGGCACCAATACTGGGATCTAGATCTAGACGCCGAAGGTGGGAGATGGAGCGAGGGGAGCTCGAAACTCCAAAGACTTCAATGTTGAAAGAAAGCTGATGACAAAGCAGCCAAGAACATTCAAAATCCAAGGACATCGCCACACCTTGGCCGGCTCCATCAAAGTCTTCGGATTTCGAATCGACCAAGAACATCTCCCACTTTGATCCGCGGAATCCGGCTTGGGAGCAGCGTTGACGTCAAGCCACGCCCTCTTCATTATTTTTTGCTCGGCTTTTTGGGGCAGCTCACGAATAAGTTCGTCTGCTCACATCAGCACGCAGGGGGTGACATCGTGAAGGCCAGCAGGAAGAGGAAGGCCAGGAGAGCGGATGAGCGGAAGAGGGAGAAGGCAGGTTACTAGAAGCATGAAGCCATGCGCCGGCCATGCTTCTAATTTATATTTCCATGCTCTTTTGTATTCTCAAAAAACATCATCAAGAGGCGCCCGGTGTCGCTCTGGTTATTGCCTCTCGTGTCCCCCAACAGCCTAAACTGGCTTTTGGATGGTGCAATTGTTGGTAAAAGGCCACACAATTCCCACGGTTCCACCTTGCATTCATTCCTGATGCCCCTTTTCCCTTGCGTCTGTCAGGCCAAGTCATCTCTCGTCCAACACAGCCGCGATCACACAATCCGCGCGACGAGCACATCGTCGAGGCAAAGTTGCCATCGCACGTGACCTCCCGGCAGTTGCGCCACGGCCGCACTCTCGTCGGCGAAGATAAGCTCCGATAGTGCTCTGAACAGACTCTCGCCCCTCTGAAGAAGAGAGCGAGGCCTTTTCCTCCTGCCCGCACCAAAGACCTCTGTCTCCACTCCACTCCAGATTCGACAAATTATTCGAGATCGCAACGACACCCGCCCTGACTCACCACTCTTACATCCAAAGACTCGTCGCCAGCACGCCCGAAACTTTGCTGCTGCACCAGAAGACTTGTCATCCTCACACGGCCGTCCTCTGCCCAATAGCGACGCCTGCTGATTGCAACATCTGCACCCGGATTTACATAATCCACGGGCGAAACGACCACTACCAGCAGCCCAGCACCCAGGCACGCCTTCCAACGGGCCACCGCAGGTCAGATTATCGTCTTACAGGAGGAAAGCTTCGATTACGACCCAGCAGAAACCACCACAGGCGCCATTCCCACCTGTCAAGCACTGGACAAGCGAAACCGAAAGCATCCAAGCCCCCAGGCTCGCAGCACGCAATCCACCTCGACCTCACCGCAATCCTCGACTTGACTTCCCGAACACTCCCATCCACTCACCCGGTCGTGTGCCTTGCTTGCGCCTATCTTTTTCGGCTTCCGTTACAGACAATCAAACTAAACCCCCGGCATCCTCGTCTGCAATTGCAATGTTCTAACACCTGTCAACCAAAGCTTGTTAGAAGTACTGCTACGTCGCCTGTCTATCGCCGTTGCACTCGTTCCTGCTTATTCGCATTGCGACGCTAGTACCTGATACAAAGCCGCTATGGCGTCGAATCAGTCCAATCTTGTGGGAAAGGCAATTATGGCGAATACTCCCGTCCCATCCATCGAAGGGTCTTCGTCCGTCGACTCCGCTAGCCCCTCGGAGAGCAATAACATCGACCTGTTGCCGAGTCCTCCTCCTTCCCTCCCTTCCACCACTGCCTTTGTCCGTGTTGCGCCTACAGAATTTGCGCCAACAGAAGACGTCTGCGAAAGTAGACACGAAAAGATGTATCCTACCATGACTGCCACCACGCCCACCCGTCTGGCCGGGCAGACCGTTGCACCCTTCCTAGCCCAACATATTCCCGAATACGCACATCTAGGCTCGAATAAGTCACCCTCGGATACTGTGTGTCCGCCCGCACAAGAACAGTCGCTCCAGTCAACCAAGTATTGTTACAGGCATAGGCCGGACTTGAAGTGTAGACGGAAGGCAGATGAGATTCAGATGGAGGATCTACAAAAGGTACGTCCTTTCGCAGAACATCGGTATTCACTAAATAATATTCACTTGCCTGTCGCACTTGGCCTTTTCTCCTGCGTTGACGCAAAGGATTGATAATAACTATTTCATAGAACCTAGAATCTCTTCCCCGGTCAGATCAACAGGCCATATCCCACGTCTGGTCCCTCTTTTCAGCTGCACCTGCGAGACACCGAAACCTCATGCTGCAAGGCATATTAACTCAATGCTGCTTTCCACAACTGTCTTACCTTTCAAATTCTGTCAAAGACTTGATTCGGATCGATTTCATCTCAGCCCTTCCCGCCGAGGTGTCTTTCAAGATTCTCTGCTACTTGGATACCACATCATTATGTAAAGCTGCACAAGTCAGTCAACGGTGGCGCGCCCTGGCAGACGATGATGTTGTGTGGCACAAGATGTGTGAACAACATATAGACCGGAAATGTACCAAGTGCGGCTGGGGATTGCCGATTTTGGAAAGAAAGAAGTTGCGGGATTGGAAACGTCAACAACAGTTACGGGCTAGTGGTCGAGGAAGAAACGAGTGGTCGCCTGAACTTACTCCTCTACCAGAAGCGAAACGAGATTCGAAATCCCCTGCGAACGGCCCTCCTCTACCTGCACCCCCTTTGTCAGCGAAACGAGATGCGAACTCCATGGAGCCGGATGACACTGGCGTCGGGCGTTCGAAAAAGCCTCGCAGAGATACAATCAGTGATCGACAGTTCTTGGAAGCCCAGAAACCCAAGTTTCGACCTTGGAAAGAAGTCTACAAGGATCGTTTCAAGGTTGGTACAAATTGGAAATATGGTCGATGTTCCACCAAGGTTTTCCGTGGCCACACCAACGGTGTCATGTGTCTGCAGTTCGATGGCGATATTTTAGCCACCGGTTCCTACGACAGCACTGTCAAGATCTGGGACATGACGACTGGCAAAGAAATACGCACTCTTCGGGGACATACTTGCGGGATTCGGGCTTTGCAGTTTGATGACTCGAAACTAATCTCTGGGAGCTTGGACAAGACGGTGAAGATATGGAACTGGAAGACTGGGGAGTGTATAACGACATTGGAAGGTCACACCGAGGGTGTCATTGCCCTTCATTACGATGAAACGTTTCTCGCGTCCGGCTCCGTCGATAAAACCATCAAGATCTGGAACTTTGCCGATAAGTCGACCTTCTGCCTGCGCGGCCATGACGACTGGATCAATGCTGTGCGCGTCGACGCAGCTTCACGGACGGTCTTCTCTGCCTCGGATGACTGCACAGTCAAATTGTGGGATATGGATACCAAAACCTGCATCAACACCTTTGAGGGGCACGTCGGTCAGGTTCAGCAGGTCACCTTAATGCCTCCTGAATACGAACCCGAAATCGAAGAGCCCACGAACAACACCGACGACGCAGCCGCAGCTGTCACAGTACCCACCGACGTCTCCTTCCGCCAACACTACTCCCAGACCTTCGCCGACTCCTCGCGTCCTCTTCCTCCCCGCTACATGATCACCGGCGCCCTCGACTCCACCGTCCGCTTATGGGACGTCAGCACCGGCAAATGTCTCAAAACATTTTTCGGCCACGTCGAAGGCGTATGGGCTGTTGCCGCCGATACGCTGCGAGTGGTGTCAGGTGCGGAAGATCGCATGGTCAAAGTGTGGGACAGCAGGACGGGGAAGTGCGAAAGGACTTTTACGGGCCACTCGGCGCCGGTTACTTGTGTTTGTTTGAGCGATGCGAGGATGGTCACGGGGAGCGAGGA
The DNA here is from genome assembly GCA_037179335.1 of Cyclaneusma minus. NCBI lineage: Eukaryota > Fungi > Ascomycota > Leotiomycetes > Marthamycetales > Marthamycetaceae > Cyclaneusma > Cyclaneusma minus. The sequence continues at coordinate 313,124 of JAKZHN010000040.1, read as the reverse complement.
CCATGAGGTGAGGCTGTATAGCTTTAGGACTGATAAGTATGTGGAGTCTGCACCGCAGCAGCGATCAGGAGAAAACAGCAGAGACCAGCTGGTCTCGGCCCAAACCAGCTCGGCCCAGACCAGCTGAATAGCGACAGGACCAGTGGAATATTTCGCATATTTAGTCTTTATCTTGAGGGAACAGGAGCATCTACAGCGTAGCGAAGGATTCGGGACTTTTGGAAAGGAGTTGGAGGCATTATCTGGCTCTTCAATACAGCAGCATTTGTGGGATTTCTACAAAAAGAAAAAACAGAGATGGAAATGTGGTCTCGAATACGGCGAGATATTTCCAACGGGTTTTTTTTTTTCGTTCTGAGGTCGATATGGGCATAGTTAGCGAGGCCTACGCGTCCTGCATTGTATATATATTTTTATGATGTTTTGTACAATTCATAATCACAAGCTCGCAGCTGAATGCTGAATGCTACCACTAGTCTCTCATGGCATCTTATAGACGTCGATTTGCAGGTTTTGCTCTCAGCCTCTCAGGCCGGAAGTGTTTTGTCGTTGTCAGAGATTCTCTGTCGCTGCGCTGGCGGCTGCGCTGGCGGCTGCAAGGTCGGGGTAGTTCGACTAGATCGGCGATGAAAGAGGTTGCTGTGGCTACGTATCTCGAGAAAACTTCTTTCTCTGAATTCCTCGTTAGGAGGATTCGCAATAACTATCTACCTAGTTTGTCAATGACGGCTGACGGCTGACGGCTGACGCCGCGAATATAGGTATCTATTCGAAGCTGAGGAGGGCTCTGGAACTGCCCAAAGTGGGGGGAGGGGGGGGAGGGGGGGGGAGGTTGTGAACTGCGAACTGCGAACTGCGCTCCTTCACTTCACTTGACTATTCACACCCATGGCTATATCCTCACCTTCAGCCATTCGTCTCCTCAAAGCATTAGGTTTAACCATGCGATCCAATCAATTTAGCGGCAGTGCCACAGCACTAGCCCTTCGCTTGACTAATTAAGGTAGGTAGGAAGCTACTAGTTTTCATGCGTGCTTGAAATACTCCTGGAACTTCCTTTTTCCCTCTCTTTCGCTTCTGCATAAGAGCAGGCTGAGTAGCGTCATGTTGGAATTCATCGACGACTACGTGCGGATTTGGCCAGAGTTGTGCTGTTGTTCGTGACAGTTTGTGTTTCACTGTTCGGAGTTGGTGGATTTACGCAGATGCCTTTACTGGGTATCTGGGTCGGTCCATCGATATTGAAGTGTCAAGTCGATTCAAAACTGGTGCTGCACGTCGTTTGCCGCTGGCTTGGGTGTGCGTCTCGCAAGCCGATCTTCCCAATGCCTAGACATGTATTTCACGTGTCAGAGAAGAAATAGCTGCGGTCGAAAGATCCTGTTGGCTGTGTCACTAGCAGCTCAGGTCATTAGACTTCGATTCTCTCTTATTCTTAATTCTCCTATATATATAAGTAAACCCAGAGTTTGCACATACCCGCCAACGCTATGTCCCTATTCTCCCTTCGAGATTCAAATCCAACTACCGCACCATACCGTGACCGACGATTGTACACCGTTCCATAGAAAGCTGAACAATTTGCAAGTAATCCTCCACCAATTCAAATTGCCTCATAAACGAAAGAATATATTATACAAAAGAAATACAGAAACTCCACGCCGGAAACAGTAAACTGTAAAGCAGGGGGAAATCGCCAAAAAAAAAATCCAAAAGAGTTCGGGAGCTGACTAGAAGCAGATCGGTCTGAGATCGAGAAGCAGATCGGTCTGAGATCGAGAAGCCAAGCCCGGACTTGCTCACTCCATACCAAGACCATCGCGATGCGCCGAGAAACTTGCTGTTGAGCAACTGAAGGTACCTAGGAAGACCATCAGTGTGGGTTTTTGGAATTGGCGCTGCGTTGAGCACCTAGGCCTGCGCCCGCCCGTGTTTATTTTGCGTACAGGCGCATTTGTCATGACAGCCGAAGGGACAAGTTTCTTCTTCGTATAGTAGCTTCGATTTCTCGAAATGCTTTTTGTCTTTTTTGTTCTTGCCAGACTTGGATTTGGCCTGGGACTTGGACTTGGAATTGGGATTGTGAGAGTTGGTGGCGTTGATTGGGCGGATGGATTCAGAAGATTCAGAAGAGGGGGTGTGAAGGTCGGAGATGGTTTCGGTGGCGCAGTTTAGGATGCAGGCGCCGGCGAGGATGTAGAGGAGGATGGTGATGAGCATTGTGCGGTCTGAGGTGGAGGCTTTGGAGTTTGGGGCCTGGGGGAGTTTGTGGGTGTGGGTGGGGGGAGAGAGATGATGGGTGAGTGGGTGAGGCGGCTGATGATGATTGATTTGAGTGGTGAGGTGAAGGTGAGGTGGATGGTGATTTCGGAGGTGGTGGGTCTTTTGAGGTGGAGGTCCAGTGTGAGTGTCATGTGTGTGAAGTTGTGGATTAGGTGAGTTTCTTAAGTGAAATCGCTTGGGTGAAGTTGGGCGAGGTTGCTTAAGTGAAGGCGCTTGAGTTTCTCGCACGGTTTGGATCGATTTCAGTAGATCCAATACATGGCTGAAGGCAGGAAAGCAGAGGCATCTCAAGCTTGAGACGAAAAGCAACATACTTATACACAAACCATCCTCACATCAACTCCAAATAATTCCAAATACAACAGTCACAAGTTAATTCAGCAGTACCGACAGTCTGGCACCATCGTCACGTATCGAGGCCATGCCCCCAATAAATACTTAAGTTTCACATGCGCAAAGCTCTCAGCTCCAAGCTGTCAAAGCTGTTTTCTTTGTCTCGTCTCCGGTTTCCTTCACACGAGGCCCCCTTCGCCCTGACCTTCCTTTCAGAATCACCACCCCCACGAAATATACCAAAACATCACACCACTTTCCAATATTTGACCTCGGCTGTTACAAGGGCTTTTCAAAGTATTTGTATTTGAAGAGGATTACGAGTCCTCGTGGGGGTGGGTTCACGCGCTGGCAAGTCAAGGGAATGGGCATGAAATACTTGCTTTCGCCGTCCCGGCGCCGGTAGTAATATTTCGGTATCGGGAAAGGCATTAGAGAATAAAGATATGTCGTTTGCTTCGGAAACCAGTAGATATTTCGATGTTGTAGAAGCGAGTAAGGTACCTGGTAGTTTTCCTGCTACTGCTCACAGCCTAATCTGGAGCTCGTCACTCGATGAAGCTCGATGACATTCAACAAAGCGGTACACCCCAAACCCGGCGTGAGATATTGGTTTGCTTTGCAGCACCACTGATTGGCCTGGCCTGTACATGTGAGATGTGCTGTTGGGAGTTACCTTAAGCAACAATTTAGCCTTTCCGCTTCCGCTCCGCTAGCTTATTTCACACCTTCACACCTTCAAGTGGTGGCATGATTCTCCTGCCATCCTTTCCCTCTTATCTCGTCCTTTTCCGTCCATCTGTTATTTTCTCGTCGGAGCAAGCTTGTGTTGTCGGTACCTATTCAACAATCCTACCATCCATAAGATTCATCCTGCTTTCCATAGGACCCAAACCTCGCACCAGGAAAACATCGACGTCCTAAATCCCCGATCAGCACACATGTCTTCAACCCCAGGAAAATCTGAAGCCGAGACGTTTGCAGCCTTTGTATCGTCGAGTTTCACATTCACATCCACATCTTCACAACCAAAATCTTCACCCACCACGTCTTTACCCTCCATATCGTCGAGTTTCACATTCACGCCCACATCTTCACCACCAAAGCCTTCGCCCATCACATCCTCGCCCTCCAAATATTCAAGCTTCAGATCTTCGCCAATCACATCTTTACCCGTCTCATCGACACCCTTGACATCTTCACTCCCCACATCCTCAACATCTGGAAGCCCCACTGGGAAGACTTCAGAAAAATTCAAAGATGCCTCAACCCCCGAAGTTCCAGTATCCCCGACTCATGATAGATCCGTACTCGACACGACGACAATCCTCAAAAGGGAGTCGACTTACGCTTCTGTGCGGCCGCCTGGCGACTTACTATCTGTCGAATTCTCGAGAGTGTCGCAGCCGAGTATGATAGAGCGCGCGACAATAATGAAATTAAGCCTCCTTACAACTTCAAACGGCCGGAAGCAGCACCAAATACGACTTTTCCACGATTCCAGAACAGTAGGCTTTTTGGATCGCGGCCCTGTGTGCAAGACCATGGTCGCTATCAGCGGGTGGTCAAAGGGCGCCCAGCTGGAGGATGGAAATGAACTTTGGGTGCTTGATTCGAATGCATACACGAAGAAGGTGAAGAATCTCTGCGCCAGCGTAGGACACGTCCTCGACCCACACATTAGCGACGGAACTGAAGAGGGAAGTTTCTATGCCTCTCATGTGGAGAAGCAGCTCGTAGTCGCTTTTTTGAAGTGGCAAAGGGCCCTTGCGTGGGCAGAATACCGCTGCGTACTCAAACGATGTGAAGACTCCCCGAATTTGGAGAGCTGTGATATCTATATCAGCCAGATATACATGTGTGACGACTGCAAGGAGTTTATTCGTCGAGTTTGCCGAGCCAGATACAATCAATATCTTCGCCAATGGGTTTCCTACAAAGCCGATCTTCCGTGTATGCTGGGAAAAGAAGCGTTTCTATGAGGAGGAGTGGGAAGTGTCTAGAGATGACTTGAAGACTCGTGGTTTCTACTGTCATGCAGGTATGGAGAAAGCATTATGAGAGTTGAAAACGAAATAGGTCGATGGTGCGGCTGTCATGGTTGCGGTCCAGCATACCAAATGCTCCGATCTATCAGCGGGTGATACGCGATGGGCTGGAGCGGAGAATTTGCCAGAATGCTGGAAGGGGAGAAATCTTGCAGAAATTAAGCTTTCTTTGCAAGCGAGCAAGGAGTTGTGTGCAAGAAGATGGAAGTTCTCTGGCTCCTTCGCCTACGCTTTTGGTGTTTGCTGTGAGTGCAAACGGCCTCAGATGCAGTGTCCCGTGACTCGCTCCTAAACCACAACTCACGTGCACGGCATCCGCGAGTTTAAAACTAATTTTACCCGCAAGTTCGTTAGCGGGTTCCGTAAAAAAATATTCGGACGGAGGTATCTTCGGCAACTTGCACACTTGCACAAGACAACGCAGCTTGGCCGGCTGTACCCACCCAGATGTCATTCGTATTCCTTGGGTCTCTCTCATGCTCCTCCATCTCTTTTCACCACCGCAGCTGCTGCGAGCAGTAAATTTTACGGCACCTTCATTTCCAGCTTCTGCCTTACAAGTATGCCGCGGGTGACCTAAAGACCAAATCAGTTCGTTCAAACCACCCATACCAGCAGCCTCACCTCGAAGCCAGCAATTCCACGCCATGTGCTCGGTTCAGAGTCGCCCAGATTCTGAATCAGGTTCTCCTCCACCGCCAGAGAATCACCAAGGCCGCGAGCGGATGGCGTCTCCGACCACCACAGACTACGGTGCTGGCTCGATTCAAGTGCACGCCGGCTCAGGCCTCGATCATCTCCATGGCCAAGTCGACGAGGAAATCTGGGTGAACCAGGCCCAAGACTTCTCGCGGGGAATCCTGGAGTTCCAGCAGTCGCTTGTCTCGAAAGGCGTGGAAGGAAAGAAGTTGGAGCGTCTCATGGCTCTCTGTGTACCTGGTAAGTCCTCTCGCTCTCGATTTTGGCCTGCGGCTTGTTTTCTGACGGTTCGGCGTCCGCAATACCCCTGATTGCCCAATATCTGAAGTCAGATCCTCAGCAGCCCAGGCATCTAAGTAAATCCACTGTCCCAATGCCTCAACATCCAAAGTCCAATCAGCAGAGCAATACTATAGCCAACGGCCAGCTCAATGCTTTTGAGACTCACAGTCACGTAACAATAAACGAGCAGCAGCAGCTCAAAGCTCCTGTGACTGGCAGTCTCGCTTACGGCATCGACCCCGAACCGCAAAAGCGTAAAGCAGAGGAGAGCCCGCAGCAAAGGAAAGCCTCGGAGGCCCGGCTAGAAAGCGCCAAAAGATGACGGCTATCGTTAATCCAGCGCCTATCGCCCCTGTCGCCCCTGTTCAACCTGTCATTCAGCCCAGGGCTTCTCTGCGCCGGCCCCCTGTGGACATTGACGCCGTACTAAAGTCAATGGAGGCAAACCCTTCGAATCAGGACCCCAATGGTCCCATTATTCCAGTTCAGTCCATGTACGCGAAAGTATCGAAAACTTCAATCACTGTGTCCAAGAAAACTCGGGTGTTGGATGAAATAGAAGTCGCAACCGTGTCGGAGCTAGTAATGATTTGGGCTAGTCCGGATGCATTCGCGGAAGCTTTTAGGTTGTCTGAAGTATAAGATCCCACAGCAAAACAGACTGGCTGATACAAATGGAGGAGGTTTTGATGCTGCAGTGCTCTACTCAAAGGCAATGGACGATCTCGAGAGCAACGAAATGCGGGCCACGATAGTGACGCGCTGGTACTTGCTCCAGTTTGCAGAGACGTTGGTGGCATGGACGGGTGGCAAGAAAAAGGAAACGAGTAATCTTTACCGGTCGATCGCGAGCAAATCGTTCGGTCTGGGGACACCAGAGTGGATGAAGAAGAAGGAGGTTATCAGACATTGGATGAACGCGGGAAAACGTGGGATTGCTATCTCACAGCTTTTTGGACTGTCTTTCATCGCCTTACTTCCAATGTCACTGTCGACTAGTGGTAACAGTTGCAACTGGGCAATCGCCAAGATGAACGATGAAACATTCCAGATACTACTCGAAAGATTGAAAAAGGCTCATGGCTGGTGGGATGGGCTGAGATCTGTGGAACTGACAAACATAATATGCGAGAAACGGCCATCGTCAAATGCTACACTTGAGAAAATCAACGTGTACCCAGTTCGAAATTCCAAATACTGTTCTCGGGAGTTGCGGGACTCGCCGAAGGTTCTAGAAAACGAGGGATGAAATGACTAGGGAGTCAAATGAATGGTTAAAATAACGCCGAGAAGGGCGAGATGGCGAAATAGCTTGAAACTTTGCTGTAGCACGGAGGGAATCCACTTCTCTCCACCTCTCAATCCAAAGAAGCAATAATAACTCCTGCGTGCTCCCCGCTCCCAATGCTCTCTATGCTCACAACCTTCAGTCCTGCGGCCTGAATCAAGTCCCGCCACTGCCGTTCTGTTCTCTCCATACTGGATAGAGGCATCATGGTAATGTCTAGCAGGGCCCCGAACAGTGACGCCCCTGTGTTGGGCAGAATAATGTTCATGATGATAATCTTCGAGCTCTGCCTTGCGAGTGCGGGGATAGTGTTCTGAAGAATGCGTAGGCAAGCAGAGTCGGGAAAATCGTGGAAGATGTGGCGGAAGAAATAGATGTTTGCACCTGGTGAACGAAAGACATCTCAACTAGTGGTTCTCCAGACGACCAAAAGGGCAACATGGACATACCTTGGATCGGTTGTGGCGTGAAGAAATCATGGACCATTCCTTCGACATCTGATGGCTCACGCATTTCAATCTCTCCCTTCAAATCTTGTGCCACCATTCTCCCGGCCAAGTTTGGTCGCAAGGTCTTCGCGGCCTCAAGAATTTTCCCGCTTCCGCAGCCAACATCGACAATCAAGACCTGGTTTGCATCTTGAGTGTCGTCATCAGGAGGCAGCAATCGAGCAACGGTAGTAGCCGCCTCGTTGCGACTCATAGCACCAGATGCTGCGTTGAAAGCACTGAACTTCTCCAGTCTGTCTGGATGTTGATGAAGCCATTCGAAGAACGACAGTTCGGTCTGGTGGGCATACTGGAGCAGGCTACCCTGGGCTAGTACAGGGTTCCTCAGGGAGATACTACGTAGATACGAAGGAAGCTTCGGTATAGCGTCGCAGAATGTCTCGGCTCTTTGCAAGTATCCATTAGAAATCCTCAGAAATACCTCAGGCGCAAGAAATACTTACAGTCCGCCCACATCTGTCCGAAAACTGGGATTCGTGAACATCTTCGATCGCTCATTGTGTGCGTAGGTATTCTCGCCAATCTCCCGAAAGATTCCTGTACACACAAGGGCGCGCATAATGCGTACTTTTCATATAGTTAGTATTTGGAGAAGGAAAGACCGGGGCGTGGAGATGGAAATCGTTACCAATCAGGAGTTCCTCCGCTCCGGTCGTCTCGGCGAGAGTCGCTGCCGTTCTGGCTGGTATGTTAGCATCAAAGGCTTGGAAGATTCCAATCTCGTATGCAGCCATGAGCGTGGCTTGTGCCTGACCCTGCAATAGTCAACAGCGTTAGAAAAGCCTCTGATCTGGCAAAACAGTCAATGACAGGACAGGACACTTACACCGAATATGACTCGCCAAATACCCAATTCGGGGCCCTCGAGCTGCTCAACCAACGCTTTTGCCGCTCCTAGAAGCCTCTGTCGGTCAGTGTCCGATGTAGCATACGAACCACTTGACAACTCGTGGGCCGCAGCCTCGAGGTTGTTTGTGAGCTCGTGGGGTGATGGTAAAGAAGTCATGATCGCAATCCCCAGATCTTCTGAACGAGGAACTAGAATCTGAGTGAGTAAGTACGGCGATGCAAGGTGCAAGTAGAAGATACTGGAGAGCCGGTAGTTTTGGGATTAGGACGGGCGGTTGATGTCAAATGGTTACTGCAACACTCATGAAAGTCATTGGTAATTGGGATATTTCACCATAACTGGAGAAATACTCTCTTTATTGAGAATGTCAATTTATGTACAGTCCGTCAGCCAACATCTCGCTCTGAGGGGAAGCGCTTAGAGCAGGGTTCTAGTTGGATGTTTCGGATGAGGGATCTACCAACATTGAACGTGGGGCGGAAGTAGATCGTCTTTCTCAGAAGTATGTAATCTATTGCGATGTTGGTTTCTTTGGAAGGCTTGCCAACATCCCCTCCGTGGTTTCGGAAGCGTAAGGGCCCGAGCTAAATTGGGTCAAAGCACACTGACACAATAGTCCTGATTGTCGGTCCACCAATCGGCTCTGAAAGAGTTTGTATTGGCAGTTCGAAACCAGCGAAAACCTGATCCGTTGAAGGAGAATAAGCATTGATGAAGTAGCAGCTGGACAAGCTTCGATTGGTATATATGCTGTGGTTGACCGAAATCCTTCCACATCTTTAGCAAATAGCCATCTTGATTTGGCAAAGGGTTCATCGTGCCTCAAAATTTGCTATCAAGAAATTTCCATACGCCCCCAGGTCAGCAGGATGTATGATAAGAATATTCAGAACTCTCACTCCTAGCCCATCTCAAGCTTCACAACTGCCCTTTCTTTTACTCTGCCATCATCAGTTTTCTACTATTAATTTGCGAAATCCTGGCAACTACTTCATCAAACCTTTGCCGCAGACATCCTTTTCTGCATTTTTACTCGGATCCCAGTTTGTCTCACAAACCAGGAATTCTTTACCTTCCACTCCTTCTTCGGGTCCACAAGACTCATCTAGTGCGAAAAATCAGTATCTCCGGAATAACAATCAGGGATATGGGACTCACGTCATAAGTAGCAAATAAAGTAGCCACGAGCTTGAACGTCTCTACCATAGCAACATTCTTCCCCACGCAGACTCTGTTGCCAGAACCAAAGCTCAAATCGGTCTGTCTCATCGCAGAGACACGAGATTCGTACCCGCGCTCTGGTTCATCCTCGTACCGAAGCCAACGCTCTGGCTTGAAAGCGCTCGCATCCTCACCGTATACCTCCTTATTCTGATGCACGACCCAGGGGCTCATTCCAACAATTGTCCCAGGAGGGAGGATAGCTCCGTTGGCCAGAGTGAGACCGCTTTCGGGGACGATCCGTTCCATGCAAAGACCCACTGGACAGTGCACTCTTCTGGACTCTCTAATCACGGCGTCCAGGTACGGAAGCTTCGTTGTGCTTTGATAATTGAAGGGAAACTTCAAGCCCGAAGCTTCGATCTCTTCTTGGAGTTTTCGGTGTACTCTCGGATTCTTCAGAACAAAGTACACAATCGCCTCCAAGGCGATTGCGGTCGTATGAGCACCAGCAAGGATATTCAGGATCATGGCGTCGATGATTGATTTGTCGGTTACCAGGTCTTGATTCGATTTCTGGGCGTCGAAGAGATAGTCAAGCATATCCTCAATCTGGCCAGGTTGTTTCGGTCCAGTGGCTTTTCGTTCCATGACTCTCTCTACACAGAACTGGACCACGTTGCCCTGCCATTTCATTCCAATAGGTTTCACTGGATTCTTTGCAAGCCACTTGTCCAGCCAAGGCATTTGCATGATAACGGAGAAGTAGTCCAGAGTTTGGTCGGCCTCAAAAAGGAATCCAGAGTGATCGCGGCCTTCTTTCATGAAGTCCATGGACTTCCCGAAGCTCAGCTGTGCAATGGAATCCCATGCAAAATAGACAAGCCAGTCTTCCATATCACATGTAGTCCCGGCATTCGGCCCATCAACAAATAGTTCGTCGAGTCGCTCGAGGAGACCATCTATGGTATCGTTTATGCGTGGTTCGAGTTCCGTCATGATGCCCATACCCCACACCGTCTTGACCGGACGAAGCATTTTGTCATGGACTTCGTTACTCCTTGTGCTGAACATATTGTGAATAATATCCTTCCCGACTTTCGCATCATTGACGTTGTACATTGCGCTCTGTGTAAAATTCCTGTTAGTTCTGACTTGATATTTTGCTGCTAGAAATACTTCAAACTACGAGTCTACGACATACCTTCAGGAAGGTGCCCTTCGAATTATAGATAACGCGGATAAGTGCCGGGTCGCCCAAGCTGACAAAGTTGGGACCAAGCCTCACGACCTGGCCATACTTCTCGTGGAGAAAACGATGGGTAAGTTCAGCTCGACCTTCAAGAACGTTTAAGAGACGCCAGAGGTCTGTGAACTTGGCGGGGAACGGGCCGGGAATGTTCTTGAGAGGAGATCTGAAGTACAACCATAGTGTATAAGATACGAATATGACGGAAACAGAAGCAAGAAGCTGCGACAGGAACGCAAATGTTGGCATCTTGAGGTGAGTATCGCCAAAGAGAACTACTGGCCAAACTGATAGGTAGCACAGTTCATTGAAGGAGGAATGCGGGGAGAGTCTACACTTATAACCATAGCTAGGTACGTCACAGAGGTTCCTATACCGTTCACCCTGCTTTCAAGGTGTGGGAGCCTAGCTATCACAACCTCGCAACAAAATCTAAGTACCCTACTCTCAGAAGATGTTCGGATTTCCCGTTTTGTGTCAGTGTGCAGGATCGCTCCGCTGAATTCTGCCGTGACAGCTTGGCCGGTACGAGTATGTGTGCTCATGGCCGCCGGTGATTGGGTAAGAGTTCCGAAGACATCAACGGACCGTGTAGGGCGCTGAGACATCCCGATACGATAAGGTATGCAGATTATTCTTCGAGTTACTAGACATCGTAGAGCTCCAGGGTCTAGTCAAATGCAGGGCGTAGGCTAGACCGCCGGTCCCGCCCAAGGCTTAAGCTAAGCTTGGCTGTCGTGGCCGGTAAGCACGTGGCAAGGTAAACTAAGGAGTGTCACAACATTATGGAATGTTACATCCAATCCCGCCAGGAGGAACAGTACCTAGTAATGCTGGAGATGTTGCTGCATGGCATCGCTTACTAACTAACCGACGTTGTGGGGGAACTGTGTACTCAGAATCATACCTTACACCGCATACGGCTATATTCCAACCGCAGATATATCAGATTAATATTATCGCCGATTCGGAGCCGCCAATCTGCTAGAGTAATCCAGACTCATTCGAATCTATCATCCATGTCAGTCTAGTGCCAATTCAAAAGTTTCGACAGCACCTGTAGACTGTCACTTCGAACCGCCAGTCCACCGGTCCAAGCTAGGAGCTGTACCCCAAGCCGCCTTCAATGAATCAGCCCTTCATGCTTCCAAACCGGCAAATCCGACGTCAAACACGCCACTGAAGCGAGCAAGGCTTTCTACAAAAGAGCCTCACATGACAAACCGATACTGCAGCTACCTGTTCCCTCATCCTTCCACAGCCTCGTGGTCCGATGTATCAGACTCAGAACTCCCGGCTCAACTCTCAAGAAAGAAAAGCATGCGGGCAAATCTCGTACAAGAAAGCCTAGCATCACGATAAATCCACAATTGCAGATGCCGTGCAGTTCCTAAATTCCGCCACAGCGGCACAGGAACGCCACGCCTTCCCGGATCGGGTCTCTCCGATGAAGTCGTCCTCGGTGTCGCCTTCGTAATTGAAAGTCGAGACGGCTCCAGCGGTAACGTTTGCAGCTGCTGAAATACCCGCTCATGGCGCCGAAAAGGAAAAGTCCTGGCGCCTAGCGCGGGCTGCGGGCAAAACTCGTATAAGAAAGCCCAGGATCATGATTAACCAATACTGCACATACCTAATACCTATTCCCGAATTTGTAGCCTTTTCTCTATACCCCACTCTTCGTTCTCGCCCCGGAGACTATGTCCAAAAAAGGAATCATCCTTCAACCTTCCCGTCCCCATATGCAAGTGTTTGACTGATAATCGAGTCAAGGCTGGATGCTCGATGCTGTTTCTGTATTGACTAAGTGAATTGGGACGAAAAAGCGGGAAACACAACTTCGCAGAAAAGCAAGAAAACATTGGGCGGAAGAACAGCAACGTGTTTGACCGACGAGTGATAGACTGATAGTAGAACTGACAAGGAGTTGAAGGCAACCGGAGCCAAATCGAAGACGCGGTCCTAACTTCCCAGACTTGAGAGACATCTTGGAAATCCAGATACATCAAATGCCGTGGCTCACACGTGCTCTAGAGACTAAACCCGTTCCCGAACCGCCCCCCAACCCAGTTCAATCTAGCCATAGTCAGCTTTCAGCTTTCAGCATTTTCTATTCTACTCTAAAAAGCAAACAATACAGAGCTTTGCGGTGTGAGTCTATATGCACACACCGCCAATCCGTCCGAGTGGAGTATATATACACTTGCTTTGGGGGAGTTGTTGAATTGTGCCACCGAAACTACCTCTTCCTCGCCTGTGTGCTCTTCATGATCCCCATCCAGCCAGCCAGCCGGACGTGCTTTGGATCCCCATCGGAACCTGTCACGAACGCCAAAGTCCCAGAGACAGCCAAAGCGTGGGATAGGTAGCACAAGTGAGAAAAAGAGATTCGGAGCCTTGGTACAACCGTACATATCAAAGCTCCCGCTAGTCGCTCTAGGAGCCCCAAAAAACATTTGGATAAAGGGGGCCCCTTGGCGATTTCAGCAGATATGCTGAAACGCCCGCTTTTTCTTAGCATCCATGTGCCCGAAACAGAATGTATGCTTGATGAATCAGTCCTTCTTCGAAGTCTTCTCCGCCACCGCCTCACCCGCCGTCTCCTTCTCACCCCTCACCTTCGTCGCCTCGTCAACCTCCTCACCGTCCACCTCCTCCTCACTCAGATCCTCCTCAATCAAGTCCTGTTCCGTAATTTTAGCCGTCTCCTCCGCATGCCTGTTTCGCGCGACTGGCTGATTTTCCGTCTCGCCCCCACTCATCTGCCACTCCATCAGCTTGCTAAATGCACTCCCCTGGTTAGCACTCAGCTCCTTGTAGCTGCCGACTTCCGCGACCTTGCCGTCATTGCCTAAGACCACCAGGATATCACTCCGCTTAATCGTGCTCAGGCGATGCGCAATACTGATCGTCGTGTTCTGTCCCCGCAGCAGCCCCTCCAAAGCTGCATTGACCAGCGTCTCGCTCTCCGCATCCAACGCACTTGTCGCCTCATCCAGTATCAGAATATCTGGGTTTTTCAATAATGCGCGAGCGATTGCAATACGTTGCTTCTGCCCTCCAGACAACTGCGCGCCGCGAGCACCAACCGATGTATCCAACCCTTCTGGGAAATCCCGGATGAATTGGCAGTTGGCTTTTCGAGCCGCGGCGAGGATTTCGGCGCGTGTGGCTGAGGGCTTGCCGTATGCAATGTTCTCGGCGATTGAGCCCGACATCAGCACGGGTTCCTGGCCCACCATGCCAATGTGGCGACGGAGCTGCTTGGCGTTCATTTTGCTGATGTCTACCCCATTGATAGTAATCATTCCCTCGGTGGGGTTGTAGAAACGCAGGAGGAGTGAAGCGATTGTGGATTTTCCACCGCCCGAGGGGCCTACAATGGCAACGTTAGTGCCAGAGGGGATTTCAAAGTCGAGCCCGTTGAAGATGGAGACGGCAGGACGCGTGGGGTAGGCGAAGGAGACGTTGGAGAATTTAATGGGGCCTTGGGCGGATTTGACAGGAATGCCTTTGGTTGGTGAGATGGTGGGCTCGCGGTCTTGAAGCTCGAAGAGACGGGAGGCGGCTCCGACGCCCTTCATGAGCTCAGAGTAGAAGGACGAGAGTCCGAAAAGACTGGAGCCGGCATAGGCGGTGTACATCAGGAAAGACGTCAGGTCTCCAATACTGATGGCGCCGGACTTGACAAGACTACCGCCCGTGTAGAGAAGAGCCAGGATAGTCATGTTGCCCAAGAACCCGCTGGTGCTGAAGAATGTTGCACTGATAACTGATTCGCGTAACCCGAGACCAAAGATCTTCTTGACCTGACGGTTGTAACGGTGGACTTCTTGTATCTCGCCAGCAAAAGCTTGGCTAGTCCGCACATTACCAAGTCGCTCTTCGGCAATCTTTGTCAAAGAACCCAGATTTCGCTGGATTTTTCTGCTCAGATTTCGGATAGCGCGGCCGTAGAAAAAGGCTCCCAGGGCGACGGGCGGAAACATGATGCAGAGGATGCTCGTGAGCTTCAAGCTGACCCAGGCCATGGCACCGAATCCAGCTGCTCCACTCACGAACGCCCTCAAACCATCAGACAGGTTCTGCGTGATACTCTTGCCCACAATAACGGTATCCGAACTCAATCTCGAGATCAAATCTCCCACCCTGTTGGCATCAAAGAATTCCGCATTCTGCACGTATGTCTTCCGGTATAAGGTGGACCTCAACCTGGCAACGATACGTTCTCCCACAACCCGCAGGATAATTATGCGTCCATAGTTAGCAGCAGCCCCGAAAGTCAAGATGGCGGCCAAGGCAATGTAGAATTGGGTAATGTCGAGTCCAAATAGCTTGTTCCCCTCGCTTGGATCTTTAGTCGCCAAGTCGAGGATTCTTCCAATCGAAAAGGGGATCGACATAGTAATCGTGGACGAGACCAGCAGGAAAACGAAAGCTAGGCCGAGCCATTTGGATTCAGGCTTAGCAATCTTGATCAGCCGCCAGACCTCACCGAAGCCGGCCTTGTTCTTGGCTTCTTTCCCATCTTTTCCTAGTCGCGCGCTCAGATTGACTTGCGCGGCTTTGGAGGCCTTGTCTGAGCGGGTAAACTGTTCTTCGTCAAGGCGATCTTCCTCCTCTTCCTTCCGCCGAGCGGTCTCTCTCCAATCTTCTTCTTCCTTGTGTTCTTCCTTGGCCGGTTTTGGGGCTTCTTCTCGCGCTGTGCGAGCGGTGGCTGTGAAAACTCGCAGTTGGGAGGCAGCAGAACTCCACGGCGTAGGAGCTATTCTCGGGGGCGAGAATGGCCCTGATACGGGGATTTGCCTTCCAGCGATGAGTCGAGGGGCGGAACGAGCATTTCGCCCAACTGCTGCCCCCGAGTCCGCTGGAAAGGTATGTCTCCCATGTTTCGTAGATATAGAAGGTTGGAAAGCGCCATGCGTTGGACAAGGCGCAGGTGCTCCTGATTTGATCGAGCCGGTCGCGCTTCGAGGGGAGGGTTGTGAAGATGAGGTATAGAAGGCTCGCGGGCAGGTTTTCGCGTTCTTTGTTGCAAGATCGAGAACTGAAGCTCCCCAGGCCGGGCGGCGCAGAATGGCCGTGGCCTGCATGGTGGTTTAAAGCTCGAGCTTGTCGTCTTGTCGTCTTTGTCGTGTAGCTGTGCAGCTTGTCGTTGGTATCACCGTCGAAACTCGGAATTCGCGTGGCAAAGCAAGCTCGTCATCCTGGTCGAGTAATCCTACAGTCGCGCCAGTACCTGCGGATGTTTAGCTGTGTTGCGATCGAGCGACAAAAAGATTTGGCAGTGTCGAGCTCCTAGAGCATTACCAATAAGCTCTTGCCCGAAGTCCGTCATCGCCGCCAAGCCCGGCAAGGTGGTTATTCCGCGCCGCTCAATTCGACTTCGACATTTCTCGGAGCAACCAACAGCGACCGCGTGAGCTTGGAGAAGGCATTGGGATCCCACCACCATGCTGCTCCAAAGACTGCAGCCGCCTCTGCGCGCTGCTGTTCAAGCAAGCGGTCGCTCTCCATCTACACAGGCTTGTTGCCTCGCCGAGGCTTTCGCCCAGCTCCGAGTATCGCCATCCTCGACATCGACGTCTGCATCAGCTCCAGGAGCCATCTTCAAGAGATACGCCAGTCACAAAGCCCAAGGTTCGAGTTCGCAGAGGAAAAACGGGCCCGGTGCGAGGTTGGGAGCGAAGAAATCCGGAGGTACGTTGTGGTCTATCGACAGGCATTGATGGACGGGACTACTTGTGTGCTTGCGCCCAACTTCGGCCTTCAATTGCCGCCGCTGAGATGTGCAAATCTCTCAATACAAAATTCTGACATGCGAGACAGAACAATATGTCATCCCCGGAAACATCATCTTCCGCCAACGGGGCACCCATTGGTTCCCCGGCGAGAACTGCGCCATGGGCCGCGACCACACCATCTACGCAACCGCCCACGGCTACGTAAAATACTACAAAGACCCCTACCTCCACCCCAAGCGCCAGTACATCGGCGTCGTCTTCGAGCGCGACATGAAGCTCCCCCCGAACCGCGACAAGGCACGGGAACGACGCTTGGGCATGTATGCAGTCAAGATGCAAGAAGCAATTGACGCCGTCAAGACCGAAGCAGTGCAGGATCTGGTCATGGACAGGGCAGTGACCGAGGGAGGCGTTGAGGCAAGAGAGCCGAGCAATGCCGAGAGAGAATATGTGGGCAAGGAGGTGAATGGACGCAAGATGGTCATGAAGAAGGGATACATGTTCAGAGAGGCCAACTGGGAGATTGGACGTGCGGCCGAGAAGGCAAATGTGAAAGTCAAGTTGTTCAAGCCGGGTGACAGATGGACCGCCTGGAGGAAGAGGAATGCGAGAAGGGCTGCGGCTGCCGAGAAGAGGGCGCTTTCGAGAAGAGGAGGAAAGTCGAAGAAGAAGAAGAACTGAGAAAGAGGATCGGGCATATTCACTGCTCCGGATGTCTCGAGGGATTGTACAATACTTGTGTGCCAAAGGCGATGAAACCAAAGCATTTAGAGTCTTTCTGCCGGTGCTTGAATGTGAGTTATGGAAGAATACAAGATTTCCAGTCTCCGTACGACACACGAACACACATCAGACATTTCAACTTGTTGGCAGGCGTGAAAAAATAGCGCAAGAAAACTTTCAATGAAGTGTGGCTCGAATCCCATACCCAGAAAGTTAGCTGGTCTGCAATCTACGAGTCTCTTTCCCACTGTAAGCTTGGGGACAAGCCCATTTCAAGCTTTCATTTCAGACGGAATCAACTGGCCGGAATTTGAGTCACTCTCACCCTTGCACTAACAACAACTTTTTTGAATGTTGAAGATGTTGCAGAACCATATTGTTACCTATGCTGGGCAAGGTGTTGCCGAAGCAAAAGGGGAAAGGGGAGTTAGACTTAGGGGAGCGAGAAAAGCGAAGACCGATAAAGCCCGGGCAGATGATGGCTTCTTTCTCTAGACAGTCAAGACCTGAAGACAGATAGAGACTATAGTTGACCCCTAGCTAGGCTAGAGGCCAGCTACTCCAACTTGATTCATCTTCGGCGCTTTTCCTGATGCCTTGTATTCCTAAAACGTGCCACAAGTCCCTGAAATTAAGAGCGGAAGATCACTTGGCCGCATACTTGTAACTCGCGATTTCAGTTGTTCTATTTAGCTATGACTCAGGTATTGATGTACTAACGTAGCATCTACCAATGTCGCAATGCTCTATGATACGACCCCATCGCGCCATGACCTGAAGCCCAGAGGCTGAGCAAACCACCAAAGACTCCAGACTGGGCTTTTGATCCATGCGTCCTAACGCCACGATAATCATGCGAAACATGCAAAACATGTCAGGAGGAAGCTAAGCTCTGCCACCCTTCTTCCCCTTCCCACCCTCATTCTCTCTCCTCACCCCCTCAAACCTCTCATTCTCCCTTCGAATCTTCTCCCTCTCGTTATCAGTCAGCGCATCATACCATCCCCACAAAATCTCCACATGCTTCTTCTCCGCGGCACCCCACTCCACGTGGGGTCCCCTGATCTCGACGGACTCGACCTCTACATCTCCATCACCCACTTCGCGATCCTCCACATGTCCCTTCCTCTTGAACACCGCCCAGGCGCTCGCATCCGTCCCACTCTTGAGGCCAAAACCGCGACCTTTTAGTGACTGGACTTGGAAGCCGCGGAGCAGAATACCATCGCCTTCGGAGACGTGCGGAAGAGCTTCGATATGTGGTCGGTAGACATTCACTTCCACTGGCTTAGGGGTTGCATTGCTACCATCGACTACGTTGAAGCTCATCTGGTAGTGACGAGGTCCTTTTGCTCGGGTAGGGGCTGTAGGGGCGGATGCGACGATGGCTAGGAAGTCGCCTGCGGGTTGGTTGAGGAGGAACTTTAGACTTCGGAGAGGCGTGAATGTGGCGAGAGGTGTATTAATGATGCGTTTCAGGACATTGCGTACGCCTGGTGTAGGGGGGGTCCGTGGTGGCGCAGTTGGCGGCGCGGGAGACTCTCGAGATACTGCTTGAGATGCTGTCGCTGAGACTGAAGAAACGTCAGGCTGCGGCGAATCTTGGAAGCTGGCGAACGAGATGTTATCGATGTCCTGCATGTGAGCGGAGCTGCCGGTGGGTGGGTGTGGAGAGAGATGTGTGCCAGCGGACTTGAAGCTCCCAGGCGAGTCTTGGTGGGAACTTCGAGGGCGTTCCGGAGTGGTAGGTGCCTCAGAAGCTGCTTTGGCTTTTGTCATGGAGCGTGTAGATCGCGCGGGAGGGGTGACTGGTCGCTCCATCGTTTTCTCAACCACTGATGTGACAGTGGTGGTCTCTTCTTGGATGATATCTTCCTCAGCCTTATCTTCCTGGACCATCTCTTCCTGGTTGGTCTCTTCCTGGTTTGTCTCTTGCTGGATCGTCTCTTGCTGGATCACTTCTTCCTGGATCACTTCTTCCTGGATCACTTCTTCCTGGATCAAGTCTTCCTGGATTGATTCTTCCAGGGTCGTCTCCTCCTGCATGGCCACATCTGACATGCCCATCACCTCAATGATAGTCTTTTCCTCGATGGTCTCGACAACTTGAGTGGATTCCTCTTCCGTGACCTGTGACTGCGATATTTCCTGGCTAATCATGAAGCTCGCGGCTTGAGTAGCGTCAGGGGTAGGAAGTTGTGCGTTGCTCGCAGTGGCTCTTTGTGCGGCAAGTTCCTTAGGAACATTGATGATCGTATTACCGAACTTGATCCCATTCTGAGGTGACCAGGTGAGGTCTTTTGGAGGCGAGTGCTGTTCACTTTGATGATCCACCATTTGCCAGTCATCATCGGCGCCATCATCGGCGCCATCCAATCCCATGCTAGAGGGCCTCTCAGTGTGCGTATTCTCTTCAGCCTGCCGTGAAGCAGTGATTTCAGCCCGTTCCGAAGTGCTGATCTCAGTCTCCTGGATAGCATCCTCTACAGTCTGCTGTGCACCATCGTCTTCAGCTTGCGGTGAAGATAGCTCGAGAATCACGGCGTTTGAATCTTCACTTTGGTCACGCTGCGAAGTCTCGTCGTCGGGACGCTCCAAAGAAGTCGGTTCTGGGGACGCTCGCTTTTCATCTACTTTCTCGTCATCTACACCCTCTTCCCTGGATATCCGTTCGTCTTGCTCTTTCTCCACCCCTTGTGATTTTTGGACTGCATCCTCAGCCATTTGGTTATCATGCTCTTCTCCGATCTCGGCCATTTGCACATCATCATCCACTTCTGGCTCGCGGGCTGGTGACGACATGGCCATCTGGTTTGCAATCTCGGCAGATGCATCATCATCGTTGGCGATTTTTTGCATCGCTTCATCGCCTGCCTCATTTCTATCCTCGGACTCGGCATCCCAGCCCTCAAACTCGCCGGGACCAGAGTCGTCTGAATAATTATTATGATGGAATACCTGGGTTTCCAACTGTTGAGACGCCTCTTCCTCAGAATGAGCTTCAGCCTCCTTTCCTTCAGAGCCATGCTCTTCCAAGAGATCCCCAGCTTCATTTCCGTCCGGATATTTTGGAAGCTCGCGACGTACAAATTCATCGCTTGCGGGCTCGGCAATTTTGTCTTCGTCTGCGTCTGCGCCTGCGTCTTCGTCGACTTCATCATGATTCGCAGGGGGGCCACTCGCCGATTGAAGGGGCTCGGTACCTCCCTCGGCGACCGCATTCGCACGGCCACCATCATCCGCAGACATGTCCTCGTCCTCGTATCCTCCCTGCTCAGCTGCAGCCTCGCCGGCAGAATCGAGTGCTTCGTCCTCCTCGCGCCCACCCACTTGGGCTGTCGCGTCATCTGCATGGTCGAGCGCTTCATCGGCATCATCTCTGGTATCATCGTCCCCGAGTGTCCCGGGGAATCCATCGTACGAGATGATGGCCCTGGGGGATGCAGTCGGCGCTTCGGGGCTTGCGGCATCTTCCTCTTGAGCATTTGAGGCGGGTGAATCTTGAACAGGTGCTTCCTGAGCAGGTGCTTCTTTTGTAGGCGCCTCGTCCTCGTCGTCTGAAGACAAGAGATCAATGAAGACCGGTGCAGCCTTGGTTCCCTGGGCCGGAGGCTGAGGTTCGTGACGATACAACATCGGCTCGTCTTCTTCATCACCTTCATCATCGTAAAGTTCTTCCTCCTCCTCCTCGTCTTCGTAGAGCGCGTCTTCTCCTTCCTCATCATCGTAAAGTATTTGCTCTCGTGCCTCGTCATCGTAGAAATCTTCCTCTTCTTCTTCGTCATAATACTCCTCTTCCTCAGCTTCAACCCCAAGAGGCGTGTGTTCAAATCCAGCAACATGTCCGCTTCGATACTCGTGTCGCTGGATCAGGTCATCGTTCCTCTCCGGGTCTTCATTCTCCTCATCCTCATCCACATCGTCGATCAACTCGCCATCTCCAGGATCTTGGGTTTCCTGGTTTTCGTCCACCCGGTCTCGAGGTTCCTGATTTTCCTGGTCCTCTTCCATCTCGTCTTCATCATACTCATTGTCCAGTTGAGAGCGGCCGGCAACTAATTCATCTTCTTCAACCTCATCTTGTATATCTTGCTGAAGATCATCACCGGAGATAGACTGTGGGCGTTGTTCGTCGCCCATGATGTGATCACCGTTGTCCTCGTCATCCTCTCCTTCGGCCTCTTCAACAGGATGTTGCGTTGAGAGGTCACCTCTGTTCAGCGCATTGGGGACGGCTTCTTCCAACTCTTCTTCCTCATCCTCGGGATCCTTTTGACTATCCACCTGCATCTGGTCTTGGGGCTCACCAGATTCTCGTACTGAGTCACCATCAGCCGCCTGTTCGTAGCTAGTGCCAGACTTTGAATCATTGTGCACTTCGGCGTCTTCGCTTTGACGAGGCTGGTTATAATCAGGACCTGAGACCTCGGCATCCGCACGGTTATCAGATGCCAAATCCGGATATGAGACTAGTTGTGCCTGAGCGCCATGCGGAGACATCGAACGACTGAAGTCATTTCCAATCTGCAACTCTTCATCTTGGGTCTCAGGAGTCAGGCGTCCGCCATTCATGACTTGGACCTGCCCTTCAAGCGCAAGTGTTTCCGGTTGCCCAGTCATCTCGGCTTCAGGGGCTGCCGAGTTTTCGTTGTCGGCATCAGCGACGCGGGTGTACTCGCTGGGCTTCATAGCCGCAGAATGCTCAGCTGTGCTAGAATCTGATAGTCCATTTTGAGCTTCGGAATCGCCCTTGTCGAGATAGTCGCCAAGCGCACTCTGCTGAGAATCAACCAGGGGCGAAACAAGCGGCAGTGCGTCAGATGGGATTGGTCCCAGGCGAGGTGATGATGGCGGTATTAGCAGTTGTGGAGGTGGCGGCAAAGAGTTCGTGGCTTCCTCGAAATCCATAGTAGAGTCTTGTATATCATTCTCGGGTCTAATCTCTCGCCCCTGCATCTGAGTCATACTTCTGCCAAATCCAAGATCGCCCGGGATGATGGCAAGGATCTCTGTATCCTCGTCGCCTTCAAGTCCCATCGTCTGGCACCCAGAATCCATCATGACCCTTGGCTCCTCTACGACCTCTTCTTCAGGTTCCGGGCTTGGTGATACGCTGGCATATCTCCAAGCCGCACTTGGTCGATTCAATTTCCGCCTCTTCTTTGCCTTTCCTTCTTCCGTGAATATATCGTATCCATCGTCGAACAGAGATCCATAAGAAGTCCGGGCGCGTTTAATAAAAGCAGGTGACTGCCACTCCCCACCATCTTCTTCCTGAACCAAGCTTGGTCTCACTGGAGCCGGCGTGGCACCAACTGGGTCAACTTCGGACAGAAAAGTTGATAAATCTGGCGTCGGGGGTGACTCTGCATTCGGCTGTGGTTCTGGATGATCGACTTCGAGGGTTTGGGCGTCTGTAGTTCCTCCTCGGCGGATTTGAACGGACAACTTCTCACGGAACCTCAACTCCCATGCGATGCTGCTTCCCGGCGTACGAGCCGACGTCTCGTCCCTCGCCCATTCTGCACCATCCAAGCTCAAGATGACTTCATCGCCGCTGCCGATCCCGGACTGTGCGACAGCCTTTGCGCTTGATCCCGAGAACTGCACGCGTACTTGGCCGTTGGCTCGACGAAGGCGATAATCTGGCTCGGCGAGTAGGATGGTCAAGGAGCCTTTCACGGAACTGTAAGGCCAGATCAATGACACGACGGCGGCAACACAGGTCGAAGCGGGTGAGGGTAGGTCCGGATTGAGTTGTGCAATGGGGAGCTTCATGGCGGAGGTCAAGATTGGTGGGTTTTGTGAAGTTGAGTCTGCCATTGCGAGAGACCAAGAGTTGGCACAGGTGATATCCGGCAGTGGGGCTGTATCATCGCTTCAGGGCTGAGTGTTGGATCATAAGTGAGTTCGATGGTTTGCTGTTGGTTGCTTCCCTGTCCAGTTGAGCCTGCCGTCCAATTGCTTGCAGGCGATGCAGCTGTGTGTCTTTGACGCGCTCAGCCGTGACCGAGGATACGAGTCAGATACGAGCGCGGAGGCGGCACGGACAAACATTGATCCTCTGCCCTCGTCGGAGCCTCCTCCGCTCCCCTCTTTCCACCATAGCCCGCGGTCCACTGGCCCCCACTATCACCAAGGGTCCAAAAGGTAAAGTCCAACACCAAGTGGTAACTCCTGAGTCCGGATGGCGTGACGCGTGCGTAAATTATGTGACCAGCGGCCGCCGGGGTCATTTATCATCTCTATATATGTCGAGTTGGCTGCAATGTTTTCCTTCTCTCGTTCCCTCTTCTGCAAACCTCGAGTCCAGCATCTCGGATCTTCGGAAGGCCTATCTTGTCATTCCAGCGTCTCTAAATTTGTTTTTGGATTTCGTACTATTACAAGTCGTACTACCTCTGACAGCTTTCCAATATCCTGCTCTCAGACCTCAGTTCTTTCGCGTCACTTCCAATCAATCACCATGGGTTCAATAGCTGAGACACCAGCTCCTTTTCACGTCAAGAGAATAGCCGTCATCGGCGCAGGTGCTTCAGGTCTCTCAGCTGTCAAGTACTTGCTGGCTGAGAACGCCTTTGATACCATCGATGTCTACGAGCAGCAGATGGAAGTCGGCGGAACCTGGTACTACACACCTAATGCCAAAGGGAGCGGCGACCACCGTGGAGTTCCACAGACCGATCCCCATGTTCCTCCACAACGACCCGAGTACCTCAAGGGCTCCAGCGATCCTGTCTTCGTATCGCCAATGTACAGAGACTTGCATACCAATATCCCGAAAGAGCTCATGCGTTTCACAGATCTGGCCTACAAGCCGGACGATTTCCTTTACCCCTTAAGGTCACAGGTGCAGGCCTACCTCGTCGAATATGCTCGCCCCATCCGGCACATGATATCTTTCGGAACTCAGGTTCAGTCCGTCCGGCTTAGCTGTCCAGGTGGCAAAGATCTCTGGACTCTCACTGCTCTCAACTTGAAGACCGGGGAGCAGATTGTGAAGGAATATGATGCAGTGGTAGCTTCGAGTGGTCACTATTCCGTCCCCTATATCCCCGCAATTTTTGGGATAGAATCTTGGTCCAAGGAATACCGAGGTGCCATCATGCACTCCAAGTACTATGACTCGCCAGAGGGGTACAAGGACAAAAAAGTCATTGTCGTGGGGAACGCCGCTTCAGGGGTGGATATAGGCACCCAGATCAGCACCGTCTCGAAGCTGCCCCTGATCAATGCTGTCTACGAGTCTTCTGACCTTCAAGACCACCTCGAGAGGAAGAGAGAGGTCCCGCCGATCAAAGAATTCATCCTCGAGGACCGAGCTGTCAAGTTTCAAGATGGTTCAGTAGAAAAGGACGTCGATCACGTGATCTTCTGCACGGGATACCTGTATTCTTTCCCATTCTTTGACGATGATGTTCAGCCACCGATAGTTAGCAACGGACGACGAGCAAGGCACTTGTATCAGCACTTATTCCATATCACCCACCCCACACTCGTCGTACCCTTCTGTCCTCAAAAAGTCGTACCAATGCCCCTTGGCGAAGCACAAGCAGCCGTCTTTGCCCGCTTGTGGGCCAACCGCATCAGTCTCCCCCCAAAAGCCGAGATGGAAGCATGGGAGCTCGCTCGAGCGCAAGAAAAGGGCGAGGAAAAGAAATTCCACGTCCTAGGCATGCCAGCCGAATTTGAATACATCAACGGGTTGCACGATTGGGCCATGACCTCGACGAGCCGGGAGGGCAAGAAACCGCCATACTACGGCGATTACCATAGGTTTCTGAGACTGCTGGGCTTTGACCCAAGGAAGGTTTTCGATGCGACTGGGAGGACTGCGAAGAGTTTGGAGGAGCTGGGGTTTACGTTTGAGAAGTGGAAGGCCGAGCAGGATGAGCTGAGTGCGCAGCAGAAGAGAGAACAGGAGCAGGAACAGACGCAGCTCGGGGCAACTTGATATTTGGAGAGGTATTTTTCAATCTCAAGTTGGAGTTGATTCTGGACGTTTTGAAAGTAGCTGATTTTGCGCTCAAAATCTGCTTTCCATGGTAACTAGCGTGCCCTGATGTAATGAGCCCTTCTTGCTGTTCATCCGCTCATTTACACGTCCTTCTCAATGGCCAAGTCACCTAACCTTTCAGCGGCCTCGTCCATGCTCATTTACACGTCCTCCTCAATGGCCAAGTCACCTAACCTTTCAGCAGCCTCGTCCATGCTCATCTCATTTCCGGCCGCTTCAGTATTACCCTCGGCTTTGGAGCCCCACTTCTTCTCCCAGTAATCACCACCGGGCAGGTAAGCCAGTCGGCGTCGTGGGGATCGAAACGACCATAGTCTGGGTCAGCGGCGTCGTTACTAACCTGTAGCAATAGTTAGCAGAGGGAAACACAGGGCAGTGTCCTGGGCAGTGTTGAATGTAAGAACAGGGATAAAAAGCACATAGCACATACGCCGATGTCATGGTCGTTGAGCTTGCCAGGGTTCTTCTTCTGCTTGCTCAACCAATATTGCTTTGGCTCAGTTCCGATGCGCTATCAAAGTCGGTAACTTCACACCTATAGTGAACGCTTGAGACATCTCAGGAGGAACATACACGGCGAATGACTTCGAAAAGCATTTGCTCGGCTTTCAGATAGAAGGCATCGCCGGTAAGACCTTGCTGGCGAAGTTCCTCGCCTTCCCAGTCACGCCACAAGGGAATCATCGTCTGAATCCACGCCGCGTCCATGCCGTAGCGGCATATCACCATTCCTTTGTTGGCTTCGAATGAGTCGACGCGGGAGGCGAAATTCTTGTAGGTGATGTTCTCCCAGACCCAGAAGAAACCCTTGCGGTAGAAGGGCACCTTGAACTCAATGGGCTCGTGCCAGTAATAATCCATGGCGTCCTGAGGCATGAGCCATCCAGTGTGGCGCATGTCGAAAGCTGGAGGAGCCATATTGTGTCGGGTTCGCAGGTTGAGCTTGAGGTGAAGGTGGTGGGGACTGTCGGCGGGGAGTTGTAAAGTGGATGTCCTGGTGAGGTTGAATGCAAATGTCAGAAGAGGTGCACCCAACTTCAAAGTGTGGCTAGACAGGGAGCAAGTGTGGAGATGGGGAGATGATAGGGAGAAGAGGCCGAGGACTTGGGATCTGAAGGTGCGGATAGCGCAAGGTGAAGAGATGGAACATGGAGATGTAAGTGTGATGGGCGCAAGACGCGGGTGACTTGGGACTTACAGGCGTAGGCTTGGGAGGTGGGAAGTCGGCTGATGGCGCGGGGTGAAGAAGGCTCCAGAGGGAGCGTAGAGGCGGAGAGGTGGTGGTGAGAAGAGGGCAAGAAGAGGCGGGGTCTGAGGATTTATACCTGTGGGTCTGAGAGCAGCTGGTGGCGCGAAGTGAAGAAGCATCCGAAGGTGGAGTGGAGGCTTGAGTGTGATGGAGAAAAGACGCAGGCGACGGGGAACTTGGAGGCGCAGATCTCAGAGGCGGTAATGCCGCTAATGCGGCTGGTGGTGTGAGGTGAAGAAGCTCCGGGCAGGAATGCGGAGATGTCAAGGTGATGAACGCAAGACTTGATGGCAGTGAGAAAGAGCAGGAAGATACGGAGGCGGACGGGTGGTGTGTGTACCGAGTCACAAGGAAATCAAGAAATCGAGAAAGTCACCAGATCAGGAGATCAGGAGATCGAGAGAAGGATGGGGAAAATAGGGGTCAGGAGGAATCAGGGCTGAAGAAATTCAGGGGCAGAGAGAACGAGACGCATATCAAACCAATGGGACAAGAGAGAATAACAGAAAACAAGTTAACATGGCTCAATTGGTTAAGCATTACGGTGCCAGAAAGAGACACTTTAGATTGGCAGTGCGGCACGTAGAGGTCCTGGGTTCGACTCAGCCTCGAGGCGACTGGACTTTCTGCGGTGACTTGCCTTCGGGCATAATCTCAACCGGAGGGTAGCGCCCTTGCCAGATATACTGTGAGCTACCGTGGTATATGGCCTTAATTCATCAATCATCCACTGAAAGCCCGATCCCATCAGATTGATGAACTCGGCTGAGGGTTCAATTCCTTCCGAACAGTTTCATGTACCCTCTGGGGGTTAACCAATATGAGTTATGAAAGGAACTATCATCCGAGGTTCAATTTTTTTTGCCTTTTTTTTTATTTGTTCGTTCCATTCTGCTCATCCCCTTTTGCTACTACTCCTTTCTCCAAATTTTGCTCTACACTTTGCTCATATCTTTCCGCCCATACTCTCTTCTCACTAGTAGGTACACTTACTCGATTTCCCCTCTCGAGTTTCGACTCTGTTGCCAGCTTTTTCGAACAATCCTATCACAGCACAACACCGGGTCACCCCATGTGAGCGCTTCCGTGACTCTGCCCGCCCAGCTTGGTGAGCCCCAGACTACTTGCTGCTCATCTCTATTTTCTCATCGCGTTGATCAGGGCTTACAGCGCTTGCTTGCACGCGTCGACCCCATGACTGCGGATTGAGCCGCCGGTCTTTTCCCTCCACTCGTCCCTCTTTGCTTCCACACAGGCCTGGGCTTAACAACATCCGTTTCCGTCTGCCCTCCCGTGCTTGGAGTATTGGCAGTCATCCCACCAACTGACTTCCCGCGCTTCTTGTCGTTCTTGAAGAAACCGCTGCCACTTACACCGTCATCATCAGAATCGCCCATCCCCAACTCATCATCTCCGGATCCGTCGTCAGTCGAGATCTTCTCCTCTTCCTCTTCCATAGTGTTCATAGTGTCCTCTAGATCCTCCCACCGTTCAAATGCAGCAACGAGCTTCTCAACAGTCTTCCTCGCACGGCGCACGTTGGACTCGTGTGGATTCTGGAGCCATTTCAACACATGCTGCAACGCGAACCAATCTGCCTCTCGTTTGTCCCTCCTCGCCCTCATCAAAGTTTTCTGATTCTCCACAACTAGCTTCTGTCCCCGCTCGAGGGATCGGTCGCACTCAAAGATGCGTGTTATCTATAAGGAGTATATCAGCCTGGAAAACCAAAGAAAATACAATCCAAGGTTAAAACGTACAGCGTCATTTACCCCAACCACTCCTTCGCGCATGATGAGGTCTTCTTCGGCGTTCTTATTGGATCCATTCATCTTGACTGATCTGCTTATCGTTGATCCAGACGTGAGTTGGTGCAAGAAGAAACCAGCACGGGCGACGGACGGGTAGAGTGTGTATGTTGAGTAGGGTCGAAGCTACTGATGCTGGAAAAGCTAGCTAGGATGGAGCTTATATGTATCATAAAAAACCTGCCCTGTCAAAGCTCTTTAAGTACCTACTCTCTGACATAGAAAGGGTACGGAGAGCTGAAAGAAGCTTAGTCCTGCAACAAGACACTTGGCTTGGCACTAATAAAGGGGTAGGTATGCTGAATGCACATCGACCAACCACAGCATCTCAAAGTCAGACGGACAACTTCTGACCACTCCCCAATGACTGGGAGTATTCCAAGTGATTAGCAATGCCCCAAGAATTGGGAGTACCCCCGAGGACTAGGATTATCCCCAGTAATTGGAAATCTTCCCAGGGATTGTGAATATGATGAGATATCTCAAATACCCGAAACAGAGGTCCATTCCGATCACTGCTACTGAGTGCTACACATTATTTTCAGAAAGTGGGTGCAGACTTTTTTCGTCCCACTGTAGAGAACATTCAGAACGAGCATCAATGGTAAAGGTCCGCAAGGCCCCAAAAGGCCAGTCAACACTACCTATTTCTCATTCGCAGCCGAAAGGAGTGCCAGTAGGAGTGTAATTGTGTGTCAGCAATCTCCTCCCAGCAGTGTCCCCGCCTCTACTATCGCAAGTGCCTCATTCGATGCCCTGCATAGAATCACAGCTTGCTCCATCATTGTAGCAACCTATCCCAACTGCCCAAAATGCTGCCAAGCCAGCCATATCTGATGTAACGCCCTGTCAAAACCTTTGCACCGTCTCACACCATCTCCCAAGCCGGTCGTGTCCATTTGTAGCTTCACTTTCCTTGCCACCGTCGCCATATCGTCACCTCAATCCTCTTCGGCAACCGGGGCATGCCTGTTGGTCTCGCGTCTAGTTGCAGCAGTAATTTCGGCAACTGTGGGAAGAGGTTGGGCTGCAAGGGCAATAACCCTGTGCTGTGGAGTAACATTTTCGGAGAGTCTTTCCCCCAAAACCAGGGGGAACATCGTGAATAGGGGTTCCGAATTTGTTTCAAGCGCCGACGACATAGCGTCGAATATAGTTGCCGACACAAAGCTGAGGTTGCGTATGACATCTCGAGACATGCCCGGGATTCGACCGAAAAACTCTATGTCGCGCTCCAAGGCGGACAAGAACAGGTCGCGAATGTTCAGCAGCAACTGAAGCTGGCGATTCTTCTCCTGACCTAGCATATCTGCCAATTTTTCCTTCGCTGCATTGACCGAGGTGGTAAGACTCCTCTGGGTATGCCCCATCTCTTTCATCATGTCCACCCTCCACTTCTCGAGGCGCGTTCTCTCCTCCGTAATCTCTTCCTTCGCAGAATTAATCGCCGTCTCCCAGCTTAACATTACGTTTTGATCCATGGAATGCAGTAAGCTGTCCAGTTCATGCTTCAGCTTGGATTTCACCGTGGCTTGAACAACAAGTGTCATTTCCTAGGATCATATCAGCAGGTTTCAAGCAACGAAAACGAGTCAAAGGAAGGAGATCTGACTTACATCGTCGCCGAACACCTTGAGTCGATCCTGAAGACTCGCATGAACCTGGGCCAAGAACGATTCCTGGGATACTTTGAAAAGGTTATATGCATCGCCAGGACCAAACTTGGCTCTCAATCGCTCATACTCCGCACGCTCTTCCTCCTCAGTGGGAGCAACAGCCGAAGGAGCGGAGCCATCGGGCGTGGAGGCGGCAGCTGCAGAATTGACTGCCTGGTGCTGGGGAATCCTTAATGGCAAGGCACCGTGGTCGGGCTTCTGGGGATCGGAGTGATCGAGTGGCATGATCAGATGAGCTGCAGGTGTCCGTTGACAAGGTCTCGAGGCGAGAGAGAGGGAAAGTTATGTGTGGTGGGATTGCGGGTCAAGAAGGACGAGGAGAGAGAGTGGATTTGGTGACGGAGGAAGTGGTGAAGAAGAATGGTGAAGAAGAATGGCGAAGAAGAATGGTGGAGAAAGAATGGAGATGAAGAACGGTGATGAAGAATATGATGATGAAGAATACATGTAGTGGTAATTGAAGTTCTTGTGCGAGAAGTGCGGGCCGAGAGCTGAGGTGAAGGTTGACTGCCGACTCGGAAATGGAAGGAGCTGCCTCTTGCCACACGTGATTCCATGAGGGGAATAAGACAAATAACAAACCATCAAATTCAACTACCTCACTCTGCCTTGCGAACGAGGAAATCTCTCGCACACTTCTGGAGAAAACTCGGAATGTTTGGGAGAAATCCAAGTGCCTGGGAGAAATTCATATCACTGCGGTCACTGCGGAAAATCCAAGTAATTAAAAGAAATCCAAAGCACTACGTAAAATCCAAGTGCCTAATTAGAAGAAATCCAAATCACCAGGGAAAGTCCAAGTAATTACTCGAAATCCAAACCATCAAAAATACCTCCGAAAACCCTCACTCAAGCCGCGTGCCACGAATCTACCAGGTAGCTCGCCTGCTCACCAGCTTAGTCCAGCCACTTCTCAGCACCAAAAAGATCTATCTGATCGTACTCAGCAAGCCCTCAGCGCCCAATCCCATTCCACAGCTGCTCGCCTGCGCATTCCAAGTCACGAAATCATCCACTTCATCCACTTCATCCAGCAAGCGTCCATCATGCGTGACGCAGGAAGTACTAGCTGTAAGCCTATGACACGTAATAGCTTTAGCCTTTCCTCCCCAGAGAAAAAAAAGATATCAAGTGACGATGTCAACCATGTCAGAGCGAAAGGGAATTTGGAAA
This sequence comes from Cyclaneusma minus, assembly GCA_037179335.1. Taxonomy (NCBI): domain Eukaryota; kingdom Fungi; phylum Ascomycota; class Leotiomycetes; order Marthamycetales; family Marthamycetaceae; genus Cyclaneusma; species Cyclaneusma minus. The sequence goes on along the minus strand of JAKZHN010000040.1, from coordinate 282,035 downwards.
ATGCTAGACTAAACGAATACCGTTGCACGAGATAGATAGAAAGTATCATTCACTGAATTGTCGGGACCCGTATTGCGGTCACATGCCGAGATAGGGGCATATTACTAGCCTGGGAGCTGTTTTTTTTTACAACAGTGAAGAAGATGCTTTGGACGGAGAGATCAAGGAAAATGGGAGCAAATTGCAGGCAAGACAGGGTAGAGCACTGGCTATTTAGTACTCAGAGGGCAGCTACCCCGTGTCAAAAAGTCTTGTCTGCAAGTCCGTTCGCATGACATTGGCGTGCTCCCTCCCCTTTCGAACCCAAGACCTGTTTTGACTCTCATCGTCGACAATGCCAGTCCCAAAAGCAAAGTCCCTCGTTTGTACAAAAAAGGTATAATCCACCTTCACCATATGACAGAGTTGAGTAAGTAAACAAACATATACCAGTCCCGCAACTCCTGCGCTCGCCAAAAAGCAACAACAATCAAGCATTCAATTTCATAAGTCCGCACGCAAGAGCTTCCCAGAACGATTACAATGGCAATGGAACAGACGCTCAGAACTCGCCTTCTCCGGCCGCAGAACTGCCCATTGCAGCGGCAGTCCAAATACCGACTAGTCCCCACATGCCAACTCTCCATCCTCTCCATAACCCGTCGATGCCCTGGCCCTTCTTTATGGTAGATTTCTTGCCGATAGTGCGTGGAGCAGCTCCCATGACGATCAGCTCGGGAGTCTCGCCTTCTTCGCGGACAATGGACCACATGGTGCCCAGGACGCCTCTGTAGGGTCCGACATTGACGATGGTATCTAGCTGCTTGACTCCACCCTGAGCCTGGACCTGAGATGACAGAACCGAGACTTGGCCGCGGCGGAGAACAGTCTCGAAAGGTAGTTTGGTGAAGAGCTCAACGGTTGAGGAGAGAAAGGTGGCCATGGAGAAGGTTGTGGGGGTGTGGACGGGATCGATGCCGAAGTGGGAGCGTAACAGTAAAGGAGTTGCGTGGGCAAAGATTGGGGAGATGCTGCTGTGGAGGGTGGTGGGGAGGATAAGATTGGTGGGGCAGAGGTAAGAGGACAAAGCGCGCAGGCTTTGTGCAACGGATCGTTTGGGGGTGGATGTCGGTGTGATTATGAGTCTGAGACAAAATTAGCACTTTTCCAATCTTGCATGAACTGAGTGACATACTTTGTTCGGACAAGGTCCAGAGGAGCCAGAATGATACCAGCAGATACCGCTGCTGCAACGGCAACCCCCAATGAAGCCCATGGGTATTGCGATTCAATCACATCAACCGCCGAAGTACCTAGTCCCTCAATAGCCCCAGGATCCGGAATATTGAACATGGCCGAAAACAAGCCGCGAGACCAGTTCTCAATAGTCTTTAGCAGAACGCCATATACGAACGTAGCATTCGTCCCCTTCCACACACCCCAAGCACCTTCTTTCGCCCAAACTTGAGATATGACTTCGAGAAGCGAGTCTCGTTGCTTTAAAGTGAGCTGATGCGGTGCGGGCGTTGATCCAGTCGGCGAGGGGATAACATATCCATCGCGGTCTGTAGGCTGGCGCCTTTTAGATCTAGAGGACGAGTATGATTGCGCGGCGTGAGCAGAGGATGTAAAGTAAGCTTCTTCTTCAGGATCCGATTCGTCAGAGAGATCCTACTCCACGATTAGCATCTAGATTAAAACCCGACCTTCTCAGCAACATCAACATACACCGCCATATCGTGGATCTCGATAAGTCGTTCTTCCATCAAAATAATCCTCTTCCGGGGCAGGGGCGGCAGTAGCTCCACTAGCCACAGGACCCCTGACTTGCAAAACCGTCTTTGCGACTTCAAATGGATGCGCAAGCAGAACGCTGGTATATTTATAGAGGCCCGAATCAATCATGGCCCGGACAGACTGGACGGTTGAAGGCGAGGAGCTCGAGAGGTAGTCGGAGTAGTCGATATCAGAGAACATGTCCCTCGCGGAAGAGGCGTATGAAGGATTGGCGCCATGGCTACTGGTGATATTGTGTGATATCGAGCTCCCCGGCGCCGGAGGTTCTGTAGCTATGCCGATGGAAGGAGGGATGTAGTATGGTCGCAGTGGGTTGGGGCCTTCTCGCGAGGTCGCCATGGTTTCTTTGAAGCCCCTGTTGAAGAAGCAGTATGGGTTTTAGGGAGCGATCGAGTGGCGAAGTTTTCAACGGCAGGACTTGGGGGTCTTCAATTTCGCCGGACACCAGTATTCGGGCAAGTACATCAGCAGTCGCTTTGAGGTAGGTCTCGCGGGGGTATGTGGATTATCGATGTTTGATCTGGACGCATGAAGCAAGCTTTTCGAGGAGTGAGTCTAAAGTAATGCGAGGCATGTCATTGCTCAAAGAGTCCGGCCTTAGTGTGTTACCGGCCGGGGATAAGCAAGTCTCGGACACCACCAAATGTCTCCACAGACACCCTCTTTTCAACTTCAATGTTCTGTCGACGCTGGCACTTGGGATATAGGATAATCCAGATTATGAGAGACAAATCAAGAGGACGAGAAGAGAACCGAATTGACAGACCTCAGCCCGTCGTCTGGAAACTCAGATGATCAGAAACATCCTAAATGGCCAGAAAAAAGCTAAATAGTCTCAACTTCTCGAGGAACCACTATAAGAAAGTGGTGTCGGCGGAGGAGCTGGGTGGTGTCCAGGCATATCCATTCCCCGAGATAACGTCAAATAATTTTATGGTCGACACTCGCCTGCACCATCGTCAAGACCTCACATATGCACCGCTTGCATCCGTGAGTCCACCACAGTTCGCTCGCTTCTTGCTTTTTCGCCTCTGACCGCCTCAATATCACAATTCATGATCCCCGACAATCTCCTCGCAATCCGCCAAATCTTATAAATCCTGCCTGGGAGCTTGCGGTCGAGGACGTCGACACTCCCTCCAACACCAACCTCGAGTCAATCCCTTCTTCAATCTACGGACTCGGCGCCATGTTTGCTCCAAACTCCACAAGACGGGGTTTGAAAGAGGTGGCCAAGGGATCGCAATCATGTTTGCGCCGCAACTTCACTCGATCAAGTTCAAAGCCTGCCCGATTACCATCCTCCGCCGCGCAGCCAGCTTCTTCACTTCAGCGCAATGCTGGAGCTGAGAGCAATCGATGGAGGACGGCAAGGAATGCCTTGAATGTTCCCAAACGAAGCTTCTCGGCATCTCCTGTCTCGTCACACGGCCACTTGGATCCTCCAAAGCCTGGCGAAGAGTAGGTTGAAGCCGGGCATCCAATTCTCCGTATTTCCGTACTGACACCACGCAGAGTGCATGTCACGTTTATTGAGAAAGATGGAAAGGAGCGCACCTTCACGGTAGCCAAAGGCGACAATCTCCTCGACATAGCTCAAGCACACGACGTCGAGATGGAAGGTATATACCCCACGCCCTCTCACTCGCACCCTCCACATATTCCAAATTTCCAACCTCCCTCCTACCTCTTTATCCTAGCCTCACCCCAATCCCCGAAAGTTGAAAATTTCCAGGCTAACACTCCATCCCTCCCCCAGGAGCATGCGGCGGCTCCTGCGCCTGCTCAACCTGCCACATCATAGTCGAAGACCCCGAAATGTACGACAAGATGGAAGAACCCGACGACGACGAAAACGACATGCTCGACCTCGCTTTCGGCCTGCAAGAGACTTCGCGACTGGGCTGCCAGGTCAAGATGACCAAGGAGCTGGATGGGCTGCGCGTCAAGCTGCCGAATATGACGAGGAATTTGCAGGCCGCTGATTTTGCGAAGCGGTGATGCGAGAGAGATTTGGGCATGATTGATAGGGAAGTGATTTGTGGCAAGGCCTTGGGGGATATCTGGGAGGTACTGGGATGCTTTAAGTCAAGAATACAGGCATATAGGCAGACGCATCGCGATGCGGCCTGGGAAAAGTCCGGAGGCTCGGGCTGAGGACGGTTGGTAGTACCTGGGGCCCCTCGACTCAATCTTGGAGGGAAGTGGAAGACAAAAATGAGACGAAGCATGACAGCACATGTTCGCTATACTCGGCGTTGCGCTACATTCCCGTTGAACAAAACCCGACTTTTTCATATAATATAGGCACACTGACACATGCCACCATATGGCACTTTTTGGAGGGGCACCAGAACTCCGCGCTATACATAAAAGCTGTTGCAAGAACAGAAGACCAAGAATCCTCAGCTCAAGCCCCTTCCATTTCAAGCCTCTTCTACCTTCCCCTGAACCTTCATGCCACCCGTATTCCCACCACCAGCAATCAGCTCCAAAAAGCCCTTCTTACTCATCTCATTAACCTTCTCCTCCCTCCTCGCAAAGCCCACCACACCCTGCTGCCTCGCCTCCCTCGCCGCCTTCTCGCCCCTAATCTGCGCCTCCCTCACCGCATTAAACAGCTTCACCACACCCCTCTGCGCCGTCTTCCTCAACGCCTTCTCCGCATCCCTCGTCTCCTGCATCGTCATCGCATCTCCCTTCTCCCTGCCCTCCTGCATCGAAGTCGCCGCATCAAACGCCGTACTAGCACCCAACACATCCTTAACCCGTCCCTTCTCCAACGCCACCTTCCTCTCCTCTTTCAAACTCCTCTTCGCCTTCTTCTCCAACGCCAGGTCCGTAATCTCTTTGCTTGCTTGCAACGCGGCTGCGCTGCGCGCTAGCACTGGATCGCTCCGCTTGCTGCTGCTCAGCTTACTGCCCAGGATCTTGCTCATGCTCGTAGCAAACGCCTCGGGATCATTGCGCTTCCTCTTCTTGATCAAATTCGGGTTTTCATTTTCATCTTCCCCATCGGAATCCGACTCCGACTCATCTTCGCTAGACTCGTCTTCTTCTTCGCCATTGGTGACTTCGGCATCAGAGCCATCAAGCGCCGGCTCGTCATCAGCGATTTCAGGCTCAGAGGCTTCATCGTTCAGCGTATCATCGCCAACATAGCCGGCGTCGTCGTCGGAGTCTTGGAGGAGCACGGCGTTGAAGTCAGGCGCATCTTCATCATCTTCGTTGTCAGATGCGCTGGAGTCGCTGTGGTAGGAAGCGAGCTTGCGGCTTTTCTTGGAGGGCCGCTTGGTGGAGGTGTCGCCTTTCATGCCGGCTTCGACTTTGCGCTTCTTCATGTTGGTGATGCCCATTTTCGGCGGAGTCGAGGGGTGGAGGTGCTTTGTAATCGCAAGTTTTCTTTTGGTCTGGATGAGAGTCTGTGTTGTCTAAAAGTCGGACTGAGCCTTGATGGCGGAGAATGCGACTTTGGAGCAACTTTTGATGGTGTGTGGTGTGTTTTGTGGTCTCGAGAAATCGTGCAATTGAACTTTTTTGCTGGGCATGATTTCCGATAAGCTTATCGGCACGCTAGAGTCTGAAAGGCTAGAGTGCCAAGATCTGCCCCACGCCAAAGCTCGGATCGTGCGATGTCTACCGAGCCTCGTCCGCCCGATATGCGTTGACCTTAACCCAACGCTTCCGGTTCACCTTTCAACTCCAACTCCACACGTTACTTAACAACACCGCGCATAACCTCAACACTCCGGGTCTCTGGATCTCTCAACTCAACAATCAGGATGTCTCAAATTCAATCTGAAGATATCAAAGCCCTTGAGCAGACCCGCCAGCGTCTGTTTCAACTCGCAAATGGCCTTGCATCTCTCCGCGACTCCATCCTCAAACAGTCGCCCATGCCACCACAGTATGCCTTCTATCTCCTGCACTTGTCGATGTTCTAGAATGTCGTCTTCAACTTCTGCCTCACCTCCACATTCAAGTTCCTCGTCATTCTAGTTACTAATGCATTGTCTCAGGTCTTCACTCCAAATCATGTCCACCATTCTGGCTGGCAACATCACCGAGCTCTCAGCCCACCTCTCCAAACACCACAACCTCCTTTCGCACCAGGTCGTCTACCCACAGAACAACTTTCCGGGAAAAGCCAATGAAACGCTCCTCACCCAGCTTCTGCGCAAGAAACACGATCCCGCTGTTGAAAACTGGGTCTTAGCCGGCCGCGACACCGCTCCCGACGACAGCGACAGTCTGCAAGATCTCTGGAAGCAGGCCCAGGACTGGAGCAGCGGACGTATCCAACGCTACATCATTGAAGACCAGCAGGAGAATTACACACGCGAAGAGCGAGAGGTGATTGGCATCGACAATGTGAGAACCGGCCTGCGAGAGGATGATGAAGAGGAGAGCGACGAGGACGAGGATGTGGAAATGGAAGGAACTGGTAACGCAAAGGCTGAGAAGAAGAAGGCTGAGGAAGAAGAGAAAGAGCGAGTGGGTGTGAAGGTTAAGAGGGGGAATGGGCAGGCTAGGAGAATGGAGGAGACTCTGTATTTTGCCACGACGGGCAGACGCGAATTGCCTCATATGAGGTGATGACAGATGGGAGTATGGCTCGATGGATTTTCTTGGTTGCTCACGGATACCCCTAGAAATTTAAGGCACGGCGTTCGGGTTGCAAAGCAGGATCACAAAGTGTGAGACACTGGCTTTGTCTGGATCTTTTTGCGTTCCAAGCCCAAATGTATGCTGCGAGCTGACTCCATTGACAGGATGCTTGGTCTCCTCTTCCGGTTCACGAGAGTATTCTAACCAGCATCCAGAGGCCGGCCGACATCAACAACACCGGCTCCATGGCGCAGATAGTCGACTGTGTCAAGATGCGGTTTGTTCATTGCGGAGAACGATGCCGCCGGTGTTATTGTGTTTATTCACATTTTGCACCGCCCGGATGGTTAGCCCTCCATGAACACTTCTCAGTCTTCTCTGCGCTTCCAGCATCCTCGACATTCGCTCCATACCATCACGCGAGCAAGACGCCTCGCATTCCCCCCCAGTCAGACAGAAGTCGAGCCGCCGTTGAGCACTCAAAGCACATACAGCACGCACTACACGCAGAGCACGAGAGCATGCCCATGATGTCGTCTCTCCAAGGACCTCACGGAGGCAGCCCGCGCTCTCAGAGCAGCCCCCAGACCACCGTATCCACCAGCACTTCACGCAGCGCCGACTACGACGTCCAATCGCCGCGACGCACCGCCGCAACAATGTCTCCTGTGTCCCAAAGTCCTACGCGCTCCACCTCACTCGTCGATTCTCCGTCCGCCCCACGAGTCCCAACCATGCCACTGACCGCCTGCCTCCACTTCAAACCCACTCAAGACGGTACCACGGCTTTCCTCGTCACCCTCATCTACACCACCTGGCGAATCATCTACAACACCCTAGCTAGCGCCTGGAACCCCGCCGCCTCACTGCCCACCAACGTCTACAACACCAGTTTCGCCCTCCTCCTTCTCCTCATCGACTTCGTCACCTACACCGTCTTCCTCCTCGCACTTCTTCTCTCCGCCACCAGCGACTTCGTTCTCTCGCTGCTCCTAACAGCGGTGTCATGGTTCAAGTCTTCCAACCCCCCTGCGGCCTCCACCGCCCCTGGCAGCACAATCCGCACCGATAGCGGTGGCGGTACGTTCAAGAGACAGATGGAGACAGAGAAGGAGAAGGAGCAGGAGGAGAGGGAGAGGGAGAGGGCAAAAGTAGAGATCATACGCTTGGAACGGGAGCGCCAGGAGGCGAGGAAGGCAGCCAAGAAGAGCAAGAGGATCATCAGTGCCGGAGAGAAGATGGCAAGAATGAGGGAGAGGGCGATGAGTACCATTCAAGAGGAGGAATGACTTGGTTTCTGGTGATTAGGTACTTACTAGCCAGGCTCCGTCAGCCTCCGTCGGGCTTCGCGGGGCTCTCAGGGCGTGGTCTGTTTGTCGGGAGTAAATAGAGTAACGGGAAAGGAATACACAATGCGCTTGCTAGTCGTCACAGCAAATCAATTTCAGAATGTGTGAAAGCGATTCGGACCAATTTTGCTCAAACTGACATACACATGGCAAGCGCTAGCTAGCTCCTACATGGTACAAGCAAACCTAAGTACTCATACACCAGATATCTGATAGTACACGACCCTCCCCTCCCCAAACAGCCCAGCCCGTGCAACCCGTGCAGCCCAGTCCATTCAACACAGGTACCTACCTACCTAGGTAAAAAAAAAACCCCCCGCAGAATCGAACCCAGCCCGTCCCGCAGGCCGCAGGCCGCAAGCCAAGCCAAAAAACGCATTATCACAAGGATCTCGGCATTGAGCCGCAAAAGAATCTCGGACGCCCAAACACCCAGTATCCATGCTTTAAAATGTCACACCATCCACTCCCAGAAATGAATGCATGCATGCAAACCCAACCCCCTGAAAAGTAAAACCTCCCGATTCCATTCAATATGTGCCCCAGGGCCCAGGGTCTCGACAAACCCACCCCCGATGCTGTAGCCTCGAGGGCCGGAAACAGCGCCGGGTCCCGGGAAATAATAAATATGGAATTTGTTTTATAAAAAAAACACCCGCTTTGGACGAAACAGACTGGACACACACACATTTTTTCTACGACTTCTTCTCATCGTCGTCCCCGTCGTCGTCGTCGCTAGCGATTTCCTCAAACCTGCCTTCCTGCTGCATCGTGCGCATCGGGTTTTCCGCCGTGATGACGCCGTTCTTGCGCAGCCTATTCGAAACACACCAATGTCAGCACATACACAACAATTGCAGAAAACAACCAAAAATTAAAAAAAAAAAAAAAAAAAAAAGAGAGAGACAGCTGAGGGAGCGAGACCCGCAAAAGACACCAAAACACCAAAACAAACATACCGTTCAAACAGCGTAAACAGCCTCTCAGCCTCGCGCCCCTTCTCCTCCATCGTCATCTGCGGCGCCTCGTCCTTAACCTCCATCTCCTTCAGCTGGCCCGTAATCGGATTAACCAGGAAATCATCCAGCTCCCCATGCCGATTCCTCTGGTGACCAGCGCCATTCTTCCCACTCCCAGCCTCCAGAACCCCACTGTCCCTCCACAGCTTGAGACTCGTCCTCGAGTTCGCCCTCGCCAGAGACTCCCCGCCCGCACTGCTCTTTTTCGCCAACGACACCCCCTCCACCCCCTCCACGCCCGTACTCCACGCCTCGCCCGCACTCTGCGGCACCGGGATGTTGTGCTGGAACAGAAAGCCCGACGCGAATCCATAACCTACGTTCTTGACAAACTGCTCGGCGTCCTTGTCGCTCATTTCGAAGAGCAGGTTTTGGATACTCTCGCGCAGCTGGGGCGCCATGGGGCTGTTGAATAATCGCAGCAGTCGAGATGGCAAGCTCTCGCTCTTGCCTAGCGGCTGGGCTCGGTCCTGGGTACTGGGCAACAGTTGCTCGCGCATGGACGTTTTCACGGCAGGAGGCGCGCGCTCGTAGACGTTGCGGAAGAGGGTGAGGACCGGGGAGCACGAGGTTTCGAGCTCGTGCTCGGGGAGGTGCTCAACTGCGAAGGCAAGGATTTGAATCAGGTGGTTGGTGATCTGGGTTGGATCGTTCTTGGGATATAAAGCGGCCTGTGCAGTCTTGTCCGCAAAGTTCAAGTTTATCAAAGCGTGCACTAGATTACCGATAGGTGCATCGAGGGGTCTGTCGAGATTGATGGGGCGGCGTTGGAGGATTGTGATGATGTGAGGGATGCTGGGTGTGAAGACGTCGTATCGTTGTGGACAAAAATGCGAGACATTGAAAAGTAGCTTCAGGGTTTCGGTGAGTGCCATCTCTTCCCAGTGTGCTACTGTCGGATCTTTGACTTTTTTCGATTTTGAGACGGCGTTTTTGGCATGGCGAGCGAGATTCGCATTAATGCCTTCGGCGAGGCGGTGTTCGTCAATTAGGCTTTCGAGGTCGATGTTGGTGCCGTAGGTGGTGAGAAAGAGCACGCGCGAAACTAGAAACTCATCATCGCGGTTGTCGTTCCTGAGGCGAGCACAGGCTTTGGCAAAGGGCGACAGGTCAACGAAGTATTGCCGTGCGGGCTCGTGGAGTAAAAGGGCGTTGGCAAGGACTCGTAGGGCGTGCCGTGCTGTGGTGTTGGATGGGCTGGTGAAGGCGTGTTTTGTGAGAACTTCGATCCCCTAGGTATGGCGAATTAGTATAGCTTGGACATATATAAAACAAAAGTGTGATGCAAACCTGTTGGCTGAATATAGGGTCAGCATTCAGGGGGGTTCGACTGTAGATCTTGAGAGTATCTAATGCTGTATCTCGTTCTAGGGGGCGAATTAGATTTCCGAAGCATATTTGTGGCAACGAGTGAACTCACGACGTGGCAGAAGATCTATTTTTTCCAAATCGACTCGCAACATGTTGATTATCCTCGTCACTTCTTCGAGTTTCGCTGTGATATTTCATCAGCATTCTGTTATTTCTTACACTTCTCATCTACCCTGGCTCGCATACCTTGGCCTGTGAGTTCAGATTGAACCGAGAAAGATGACGAGGCCGACGGTGTTCGGACCATGGATGCCATGATTGCTGTTTGTTGCACGAATATGTATTTGAGGTCCTAGTGAAGTATTGTAGTTTCCGTGATGATTCGGGTCATTACGCTGAATATCGCTTCAAAGAGAGTCGATGAGGTCAGGAAATGTCGCCCCGCGGAAAGCTGAAGCCACAGGATGCGCCCAGCCAAGTTGTTGGCGCGCGACTCTCCCAGGCCAGAAGCCAGATTATTAATTGGCGTGGTGGGCGGACGACCTTGTTTCTGCTCGCGTGGTGTTGGGTGTCCGGCTTTGCTGGCACGGCCAACCTCAGATGACAGAAGCTCGCTGCGAGATCTGCCGGCTGGTCCACTCTTCGCACTCTCACGCGACTGCACACAGCCAACGCTGCGATGCTGGCACGCCGGCTGTCCTGCGACCAGATGGCGCGTGGGTGCGATGTGCTCTATTTCGAGTCTGGTGCTTGCAGATGATGCTCGTGATGCTCCGCGTTCGTGGAATGGCCGAGGACTCGAGACTTGGATTCAGGATAATTTGCGCCGGCTGCTCCTATCCGGACCGCCTCGAGCGCGCTGCGTGAAGTGCGTACGGCGGCAGGCCTCCGCGTACCGCGTTATACAGCAACAGCGGTGTACAAGAGATCGCCGGCAGAGGCACAGAAATAGCGGCCAAAGGGGGGACAGCGAATTCGGAGGGATGTCGGTCGTACTGAGAGGACGTGGGGAAGTCGCGGGGTCGATGGCGTCGTGGTGAGGTCGTTGATGAGGTCGTTGATGTGCGACAAGTGCTGGTCGAGGCGACAAGAAGGATCCAGTTCGACCGGTTGGGCACAAATCAGGAGACAGATCACAGAGTCACTGTCAATAGAGTTGTCGCTCGCCAGGTTGATGCCAGGAGGATTGTCATGCATTCGGGCCTGGCCCGTGCGTTCGGCTTGTTCTGCGCCCCCTGCTTCCCGCCCTGGGCCTCCCCAGAATCCGGGTTCCCTTAATCCCGATGCGGATCGTCCCAGCCCATATTTGGACCCTTGCGCTGCGCCCGCCTTCTAGCCGCAGACTGGCCTTCTACACTGGGCCACGCCTGCGTCGGGTAGTGTGGCCTAGGATTACGGAGCAGTGTCAGGCCCGAATGTCGAGTATGTATCGAGTCACCTACGTCAACCTCATGTCAGGCTCAGCTGTGGACTATTGCCCGTCTCTGTGGACCGTCTTGCTATTTGGAATGTCTATCTAGTATGCTCCCAGCAGACTAGACCCATTCGCTATTTTCCCGACTTTCGCTTCGTCTGTTCCTCAATTTCGCTCCCTTTTCTATAGTCGTTAGTTCGTGTGAGGCTCGTAACACACTGCAGAGCACCATCGTCTCCCTGTTCTGCCTGCTGTCTTTCTCGCAAACTTCATCGTTCTCCCCGCCTCCCCTAATCCTTCACAGACGAGCCAGCATGGCCAAATCCTCCGTAAAGCCCGCGCCTACAGCAAGGCCTTCATGATCTGTCCTCCCTCAAAGGTCTCGCCAGCCTCCAGCTTCTGCCAGCCAGCAACTGAGCCGACCTCCACGCAGATCATGTTCTTGTAGCCGTCCTTGGGCTCAAAGTCGCCCATGCCCTTGGCCTTCTCAATCCATGGGTTCCACACCGTCACCGTGTTGAGGTTGTCCCGCACGATCTCGAAGGACTTCTTGCCCCCTTCTTCAACACCTAGCACGGTAGAGGGGCCACCGGCGACTGTGTATACGCGGTCCACTTCGCCGGCAATGGCGAGAGCAGAGGACTCTTCGGTCTTCGTGGCACCGGCCGCAACTTTGTCGATGTAAGAAGATGAGGCTAGGCCGGTGACGGTCGTTTGTGTAATGTCCTGTCAGTAACCCAGAATTAGTATACCGTGGTTGAAGTCATAATTAACATGGTGGATAAAAGCAGACACTGGAAAGGGACAAATCCACATACCTTGACCCTCAGGTAAGTATGCATCAGAATCTGGAACTCCCAGCCAACGCTTCCCTCGTTTCTGACCACAATGCTAGTGTTCAGGCTACCCTTGCTCAACGTGACACTGTAGATTAGACCAAAGTCGTACGGCCATGCCTTCTTGCTCTCCTCCGACAAGTTGTCGGGAGAGAGGCCAAAGTCGAGTTTCACGCTGCTGTCACCAGCTCCCTCAGTAGCGGAAGACTCACTCGTACTCTTTCCAAGGAACTCCCATCGCGAATTGCGAGCAAAGCCGTGCTGTGGGAGTTTGGACGTTGCAGCGTGGTCTGGAGCTTGGCCGAATACCTGGTATGCAGCAATTGTGTGAGCTAGTACTCGCAAATCGAGTGTTCATAGTATAGAACGGTATGAAGATGGCAGATAACTGCCAGCATATCAATGGCAGATCCAGGATAGCTTACAGGAAAGACGAGAGGAATGCCCCCGCGAACAGGCTTGCTTCCATCGAGAATGGCAGCATCGCTGAGCCACAGCTTCTCAGCGCCGCTGCCGTCCTTCCAGCTTATAATGGTCGCGCCGTGGAGAAGAACCTCGACACTGTCACCGGAAGGCAGGGTGGCCGAAATCCGCGAGTTGTCATGTGTGATGTCGATCTGAGCTTGCGGCGTCAAGCCTGGGGTGGCAGACAGAGCAGTGGGTTTTCTGGGACGGTCGACCATGGTTGCAGTGAGCGTTGATTGTAGATTGGCGGAATTACAGAAGAGGTCGCGGATGGAACCGGATTTGAGTGTGACGAGCTTGAGGAGATGGAGGAGCTGGAGGAGCTGGGATTGACGAAGGGAGGTTGGACGGGCAGGCTCGAACGGAGTTGTCAAATTGATGTATGTTGGTTGTTCCTCACTTATGTGGGGATGGCGGGGTGGCTTAGAAGCTTGAGATCGTCTCTGAAGAGTCGGCGGCACGATTAGAATTATATTGAGTATCGCGATTATTTGTGGGAAACAGCAGAAGACACTCAGTAGTCAAAGGGTCGCGGATTCGGTGACTCAAGATTGGTTTGAGGATTGCAGGAAGGCCGCAGCTCACGTCTTCGCTCTACTTACCTGGCGGGGTTCTTGCTCTCTTTATGGCAGCTCCCGCAGCGCTCAGGCGAGTTCGTTGGCGGGCTGCAGTGAGCGATCGGCCACCTCGCACAGACACAGCGCAGAACCTGAAACAAGACATCCAGAAAGCTATGTGGCCAAGCTGGGCCGCCCGGGGCGGGGAGGGAGCCGTGCGAGCTGCTCGGGGAGATCAAGTGCCTGAACGACGCCTGTAACAGCGCTGATGGGGGCCGAGGGGATGTGTTGCCCAGCGCAGACCTCATACCGAGCCACAACATACGTGAGACTCCCATGGCAGGCAAATCATGTCCATTCAAGACGCCGTAAGCATCGTCCATGGAGATCGGCCATTGCTTGCATCTGCCATCCAGCCTTGGTGTCTTTTGCGAGTGTCACCCGGCCCCCGCCAGGTAGCTGAGTGGGGGGGTCCTGCAAGGCATACTTGCGTCGACTATGACTGACAGGCCGGGAACTGCTGAACAGCCAGACGCACCGCCAAACTCAATCAAGACGACTAAGTAACCACTGACAGGAGAGAACCCGTGGATCTTCAATCGTCTGTTGGCTGCCACACAACTCTTGTGTGCGAGGAGGATGCCGATTTGTGTGATATCGTTCTTGGAACTGAAGGCCGAAACACTCAAAACACCCGGCACTGCTAAAGCATCTCCGCGGTCGAAGAGGAGAGAGGTGAATGGATGAGCCGCTTAGCCGCCACGCTGAGAGACACCTCAGGCAGGGTGGCCCGTGCACAAGGCTAGCAGTTGCCTACTTAATAGCTAGAGCGAGGCAGACCCTCTATCCTTATGCATTCATACCCATACAAATAAAACACCGAGTTATTGACATCTTTTGTCTGGCTGCTGTGCTACGTTCTTCACACGCCTCGTCTGCTTTTCCACTGTCCGTCTGCTCCTTGTGCTTATGTAGCTTGGCACTATGATCATGTATCCCGGATCTTTTCCTAGCCCCGATGTATCTCTGGTCAATACTCACAGCTCCCACGTCAACAAAAAACAACAAGAATAGACCAGGGAGTGTTCTGCATCATCAACATCAATTCCTCGAAGCTATACATATTTAGCTATCTCCCTCATTTTCCCACATGACCATAACTTCCCTATCAAGCCTCCCACCAGCAAAGCTATAGCTACAATAAACCCACCATCTCTGGCCATTATGGATCGGCTTTCCCAGCAATATGCTTCTTCGCATGAAAGGAAACGCCCTTCCTAGAATGCCGCCAAAAAAACGCCCAATGCCTTTCCCATAATCTACTGTCGTTGAGCCTTTTTCACCGCTTCGTGGATGCCCCCACTAAACTCCCACGACACCGCCTGCAAGGCGGCAACTTGCTCGGGCGTCAATTGCAGCGACTGCAGCGTTTTCATCGCCTGCTGCAGCGGCCCCAGGACACCCGACTCGAACACGTCTTTCTCTTTCTCGCCTTTGGCAGCAACGCCGATATCGAACTTCGAGTCGGGGATGGGGCGTGTCGGAGACCTGGACTTCCCTTTCCTGATCTCCGCGCGAAGCCTTTCTTGCTCCTCGGTCTCATCTTTCTCTTCACTAGTAGTGTAAGGAACCTTGCGAAGAACCTCTTTGAGGGGCTTTTGGCGCTTCATCATGCGCGTTTCAGCCCGTCTCTTGCGCCCCGTCCCTTCGAGCTCAGGGCTGGGCGCCCGGGGCGCTGTGGCTGGCGGAGGTGCATCGAGATCTACCGAGCCCTGGGAGCTTTGCTCATAATCGTCGTTGGCACCATTGAAGAACTGCGAGGGGCCCGAATGGAGCTTCTTGGCAGGTGGCTCATCGGGCACTAAATCAATAAAGCCAGATGACATGCTCTTCGAAATCCTGGCACCCCGAGATTGATGCCTTGGAAAAATGAGCAATGACTGACCTGTTGCAGGTGGATCCGGCTGGCTGTCCGGGATATCATCCAACAATTCCTCAACCTCGACGTGCTTTCTCTTGTTCGATGCTGTGCTGCTGCTAGACGTCCAAGGTAACCAGCTCCTTAGTCTTTCCAAGCTTGGCGCGAGTGATACTGCCTTTTGCGGACTAGCAGATGTGGATCTTGAGGTTGTGGAACGGCGAGCTTTCTTCTCAGACTGATAAGACGGGAGACGACTCGTGTCAAAGGAGTTAGATACGTCGAGTTCTGCGGCTTCTTTGTCCGGTGAAAAACGTGAGGCGCGAGAGTCTTCTTGCGGCTGGCTTACAGCTTGTCTAGGGGAGATTCGCGGTGTTTCGAGAACAACAGAGGTATTGTTTAAGAGGGTTGTGTCCTCTTGTTGGCCTTGCGACGACACCGGAGGTACTTCATGCTGGCGGCTTGCTGTTTGCCTCGAGATTCGAGGACTATCCATGACAACTGAGTCATCAAAAGACATCCTTGTTTGCTCTTCCAAGTCATGCTCGAAGGGAATGGTCTTTTCTTTCGGCTGGCTTGCTGATTTCTGCTCGACTCGAGGTATATCAATCACAGTCGAATCATCAATGAGCATAGTTGTCTCGTCCATGTTGTCCTGATGAGTATCTGGCTGGTGGTCTTGATGGTATTCGTTTGACTGGCTTTCATTCAACTCGTCCGTCGAATACAGGTAAGGAGGTGCGGACTTGGGAAACTCTGGTGAAGGCGGATTGTCAAATTGGGCCACCACTCTCAACATGCTCGTTTCATCCATGTCGCCTGCACCAAAAGAGTTTGACGCTACAGGTGCAGTACGAGCCGTGGGCACAGGATCCCTTGGTAGGGGATCCGTTGGTAGGGACGCGCTGGATGCCATGGTACTGTAAAACTGGCTCGGTGGTGCGATCTGGAGAGGTCCGTGCTGCACAGGTGGATGCAGAGGAGCATTTGATGACGGCGGAATGGTAGAATTGACAAAAGATTCCACGCTACCCACGGCTGATGATGGAGGTTGGGGGCTCATTGGAGCATCCACAAATTCATCGTTGGTAATTTTGGGGGACTGGTCGTCAAGTTGTGACTGCACTTGCTTTTGAACCTCCGCTTCATCATGCTCCTGGCCGGACTTATCTGAAGCTTCCAAGTGATCATCTGAACTTTTCTCGACTCGCAAAGCATTTGGGACCGCAATGGACATTTCGGACTCCGTCTCGGCTGTCGAGATGGGCGCAACGTAAGGAGGCTGGTGTTTCTGCTGGGGTCGGCCATAAATGTTGGAGTTTTCCATGGCAACAGTGTTCTCTCTTTGGTGAGTGACTTGGAGTTGATCTTGAAGTGGAATCGAAGCACCCGTAACCTCGGCGTCCTCCGGAGTAATGTCACCGCTTTGCCTAGGTACCCCAGGTGGAGAGGAGGGATACTCCACCATCTCCACATCATCCGTCTTGTCAAAACCCGAACCACCTCGCGGGGTGGGTGAAGATCCCCCAAAATAATCGTCTTCCTCTGCCTGCCCATTGGGCAGAGTCGGAGTGGCAGGGTCTTGATTTTCAGTGGATGTCGGATTAGGTGCCGTTTGAGTCAGATTGAATTTAGTCATCGAAGACCTGGGAGAGCGAGGACTTGAGCGAATATCAGGAAACATGGCAGCAGTCTCGGCCTTCTGTCTCTCCCTGATCTCCTTTTGACGATCAGTGAGCAATTCTTCATCGACTGCTCTACTTGACATTGGAGATGACCTGATAGCAGCAAACTGAACTTGTGAGTCATCATGGCGGAGCTTTGGTGTCGTGACTTTCTTAGGGGCTTTCACACTCCCAACAGGAGTCCCCTTCCGCGGACGGCCTCTGCCTCTGGATCGAGACCCATTTGAAGCAGAACTCGATGGAGATTTGGATCGCACGCCACTTCGGGCAATCTTCTTGCTAGGCTTAGTCGAAGCTTCACGTTCTTCAAGGAAAGCGCCAAGAACGTCTTCTTGAGATTCCATAAACGATGGCTCAAACTGCGATTCCTGTACATTACTAGTTAGTAGTGGTAAATGATTGTGAATTCTTAGTGGACATACCAAATTGAGATCACCATTCTCAGTCGAAGCATTGGAGTCGGCCGGCAACTCTAGGTCTGCCACCGACTTCAGCCCGCGAAGCACTTTCCTGAGTCCGGAAGGTATCTTGACCTTCTTCTCGGCGCTAGGAGTATCGTTCCAATTTTTGTTCCAGAGCGTGAGTGCTGATGTCGCGATGGACTTGTGAGGACTGCTCAGGGCAGAACAAAGTATAGGTTCCAGCATCTCGACGAGAGAAGTGTCGAACTTTCCTTGCCGCCTGATAATTGCAGAAATGGCGTTCCACAGATTTCCCAACTATTCGTTATGTTAGATAATGACTCAAAGCAGTTGAAGGAACACCTACAGCTTTGGTTGGTTCAATGAATGGAGGTTTTAGTATCCGCGCCTCATCTTCGAGCCAGATGCCGAGGCCAAGCCTGATCTTTGACAAGACAATGATGTGTGTGGCAGGGTTGGGGCAGCGGTCAAGAAATTGCGAGACACCGATGAGTAGGTTTGTGACTACATTCTGCTCAACACTCCCAAAACACTTATAAGTTCGCACAAGAGTATCGCTGATGTAATCGTAGAGATTATTGTAAGGGTCTCCGTTCGATGCTCTTTTCACTAGAGTCGCGCCCCAGACTCTGCGATATGCAGCGTCAACTGCCTGGCTATCCCTCGGAAAGACTACCAGTGAGATGATACTTGAGCAGTAACTAGCTGTTAGATTGCAGTCTTCCACAGAGGCTTTCTCCATGAAAGTAGCAACAGGCTCGATGACTGAAATAGCTCTGCCGCTGTCCCCAGCATATGTAGATGCTTGCGTAGCTACCGTCATCAGAAGTTCCTTCCAGCAGTTCAAGCCGGATGGACTTGTTATCCTGTGACTCACGCCATACTCCAGAATCTTGACAACCGACTGGTACTGAGTGCCTACCGGCGGATCCTGGCTGCTGCTTCCTGTACGAGCCGAATCAGCTTTCTTGAGCATTGAGCAATTACTCAAGCTCACAATGGCCTGGTAGACGGCTGCAATAGCATCCGGTGCCGGTGTTTCCGTAGTTTCCAGCAATGAAAGTAGGTCGTTCGCAAGGTCCAGACGGGACTGCAGAGACTCTCTGTTTTCGAAGAAAGGCCCCAGGATGATGACGACCATGTGTGTATAAGCTTCACTAGCTGCAGGGCCACCAGGTGGTCTGCACAAAAGTGTTACTAAGTGATGCAGTGGTGTTTTGCAAGTACCTTTCGCCACTGACGGTCGATGAGAAGGGGTTGCAACGACAGTGAAATCATCGTTTTGCGTGATCGAGAGAAGTTTCTCCGTGAAGGGTAGGACACCGAGTTTGGAGATTGCCGAGGAGACTAATCTTTGGAAAGCGGCAATGAAGATACCGGAGTCTTCATCGGTCCAAGCATGTCGACTCGCTTTTCCCCATATCACATAGACCATATTGAACATTGAGGCCACGAATGTCATAGTATCCATCGAGACCTTGATCTCTTTCGAACCGGCGAAGGCAATGGCATCGAGTAAGATGTCCCAGAGTTCAGTACTATGTCTTCCTTCCTCGGCGAGTGATTGGAATGACCGCAAAAAGATGGGTCTAAGAGCCGCGAAGACACGTGGAGCGCTTTTCCGGATCCATTTGCAGTCGATCGTAGGTAACTCATCAACCCTGACCTGCTCCTTTTCGGTTGCCCGAGTCTCTTTCCAGACCTTCGGTGTCTTGGTGTCGAACAATCTCTTCAAGATATTCATTGCCAAAACCAAGTGATCGTTCTCTATGACCCCTCGATTGATCTTTTGGCTTGTGGAGACCAAAGTATCAATTATCTTGACCACATAATCATCCCAGAAGATGTCCAGTTGACTTGACGTAGCCGAAGGCCTGAGAGCGTAATAGAGTAGATTGCAAGTGCTTCCAACTGCAGACTGCTGAACTTCCTTCGCGTGCTTTTCCTCCAACCGAACCCCACGCAACTGACAAACCAACGGCTGCGAAACCATTTTGAGAAATGATGATGCCGTTTTCTCGTTAATATTGACTGCAAAAACGAGATGGTTCCAGGCGATGTTTGCTTGCGCCTTGACGAGGTTTTCTTTGCTATTGAAGCAAGCCTGGACGACATCGAGCCAAAGTTTCGTGTGGCGCCACTGCAAAACTTGCTGCGGCTTCGCCCGTAGGAATAATATGATGACACTCCAGATCCGCGGAACGTGGACTCCTCCTTGGTTGTTCTTGAGCATGGCTCTCAACTTCTTCACATAGTAATTGGCGAATTTGCCATCCTTGTGCTCCCGCGAGAATATTTCCATGAGGGTCCGGGAAGGCTGAGCTGTCGTTCCCAATGAAAGAGCCGCCTCAAAGCCGAACTCGATAGCAAGATTTCGAACCTCCTCGAACGGGTCAATCATAGTGGAGAGCAGATCTTCCACCCAGATAGTGTTCTCCATGAAGCATTGTTTTGAGGATTTTAGGAGTGTTCGGTATGCGGTTATTCGCACCTGATCGATACTTTTCCCTTGCACATGATTGTCGACCTCGTTCATAGCGTCGAGTAGCCGATTGATGCGGTCGTTTGTGAGGACTCGAGGGGAAAAGTGCTGGTTACCCATGACGAAAATCAGGTACTTGACACTCTCTTTCGGTGTCTTCGGGGTTTTGAGCGCTGTAATGGCATTTTCCACCACATGGCCACAAAAGTCATTACTCATAAATTCGGGGAGAGGAGGTTTCGACAGAAGGTCGGCGAGAAGAAGTAAACACGAATTGACGAGAGCGGTATCGTGGTCGCCCGAGGGTAACTTGGCAGACATATCACGCTGAATAGCCTTTGTGATTGGGCCCATCTTATCCTTCAACCCTCGCAGCTGAGGCGTATCTTCGGACGCCCGTAGCGCCCCAGACATGTTTGTGTATGCATCAATCCTGGAGCTTCGGTCGTCCGACGCCAACTGCTGTATGAAGGGTTCCAACATGGCTATCGAGAAATTGCCCGAAGATATGTATTCGCTGGAGGACTTCAGGATAGATTTGGTCGGTTTGGCGTCGGCAGATCGATGGTTCGAAGCCGGAGAGGATACAGGCAGCGCGTTTCGTGGAGAGCTTCTGGCCGGGGCGTCGCTGTAGTCGACGGTCATCGACCAACCGACCTTCTTTCTTGGCTTCTCGACAGACGGGTCTGGCTCGGGTGTGCTGTGTGGGGGAGTTGGAATGACTGATTCCTCGCTTGCGTCAGAATGCCCCGCTCGGTCTTCATCACGAGAGGACTCTTTCGGCGGTGTCGGTGGCCTCGCTGGTAGGGTCTGGAGTGATCTAACAGCGGGCAGTTGAGGGACCATGTCGAGGAAGCTGTAAGGCTCCAAGCATCACGGGGAGAAACGAGAGAAATGAATAGCGAGAAGCGGCTCAAAAACACATACTCTGGGCGCAAGTGAACGACGAACTGGGCTGCCAGAAAAAAACAGAGGTCGTTACTCGTTGAAGAAAGCCGGGAGTTGTCGACCCGACAAGTGCAGACAATGAAGCAGCGGATCAGGTCGAGTGCCAGCCTTCCTCAACTTTTGACGCGCTCTAGCGTGTACTGGCCTGTGCGCAACACTTTACGCGGTTGGCAGTGGGAGGCTTATTTAAATGGCGTACGACATCTACGCGCTGATTCTGCTCTTGACATCGCTACAAGTATATTCCCCAGACTGAAATAAATGGATGCTTTTTGATCGATTGGTATGAACTTTACGACAGCAACATTCCCGCCAAAACTCGACAGAAAGTGTCCAAGTATTCTCGCGGAACCGGTCCCCTATTGCCATTGTCAGTTCTTTCACCACGTTACCAAAGATTCACCGTCTTACACCAATACATTACTTTACAAACACGGGCAGTCATTTCAAGTTTTACATTCCAGTATTCACTATTCAGAAGATGCTCGAGGATGAGATGCTGTTGTTGGCACAGCATGTTTACTTCCCTTGAAGAAGCTGGCCACGAGTCACCAAGTTGTGCTCTTTTATCAGTAGAGAAGTCCGCCTGCTTTCGAATCCTTTCCCGCCGCCCCAGTCCCTTTTTTGTAATTGTCCCCGACCTCCCGACCGATCCCAGTATCATGACTATATACATAACCTTTCTCTTTTTACAACAAAGATATCTCCTAGTGCCGTTCCACTAACCAAGTCTTCGCAGCGTTTCGCCGACATTTGACCTTTGTCGCTGTCGAAAATTGTTGTCAACAACAGGCGATCTCGCTAGCCGACTCTCCGCCTACTGACCCAAGGTATCTTCTCACGCGCAGATCTACCTCAATCCTTCTCATGACCTCCCACCAACTCAAAGGCCATCTCCAGCGCCTGTTTCTCATTCAACCTCGGATCGCAAAACGTCTCATATCTCTCGCCCAGGCCTTCCTCGGCCAGCCCGCTTCCACCCCCAACACACTCCGTAACCGCCTCGCCAGTCAGCTCCAAATGCACACCTCCCAGGTAACTCCCCTCCTCCTTATGAATCCTCACCGTCTCCTTCAGCTCACTTAGAATATCCTCAAAGCGGCGTGTCTTCACCCCGGTTGCCGTGGACCTCGTGTTCCCGTGCATCGGATCGCATTGCCACACTACAGTCCTCTTGTAAGGAGAATCCGGTGCTTCGACGGCGCGGATGTGTGCTGGGAGGAGAGAGGCGACTTTGGAACAGCCGTAACGGGTGATTAAGGTAATCTTTCCGATTTCGCGCGTAGGATTCAGAATATGCAGGAGCTCGAGGAGGGATTCGGTTGTTGTTGTAGGGCCAATCTTAACGCCCATAGGATTGGCGATGCCGCGGAAGTACTCGACATGCCCACCATCAGGTTGGCGTGTACGGTCGCCGATCCAGAGGAAGTGGGCAGAAGTGTTGTACCATGCTTTCTCTTCCTCATTGGAAGCCGCTGCTTTTGGCGTCGGAGCATCATGGTACATGGGCGGCGCGGCAGGGTCCTTGGTGGGAACTTTGAACTGACGTGTAAGAGCCTGTTCATATTCCAGTAGCAGTCCCTCGTGACTTGTGAAAAGATCCACCGTCTCCAGCTGTCTCGACTTGGCCGCTCCCACCGTCTTCATAAATTCCAAGCTGTCGGTAATTCTTCCCACTATCTTCTCGTACTTCTTTTGTAATTGCTCATCCCTCACATGTCCCAGTTCCCAATCCAATGGTCGATGCAAGTCCGCAAATCCGGATGCTAGGGATGCGCGCACAAAGTTGAGCGTTGCTGCTGAGTGGAAATAAGCTTGTACTAAACGCTCGGGGTCCAGCTCTCTCTCAGACAGGTCGAATCCATTGAGAATATCTCCTCGGAACGAAGGAACCTCTCTTCCATCGGCCAGCTTCTCCGTGGGACTCGATCGCGGCTTCGCATACTGTCCAGCCATTCTAGCGATACGCACCACCTTCTTGTTGAACCCGGAGAGTAATATCAGAGACATTTGCAGCAGTAACTTGATTTTGTTTTCGACGGGCTCGGACGAGCAGTAGGAAAAAAGCTCGGCGCAGTCGCCGCCTTGAAGAAGAAAGGCATTTCCTAGGGCGACGTCTCGGAGTGAGGCTTTCAATCGTTCAATCTCGGAAGGGTGCACGATCGGAGGGAGGTGGTTGAGTTTGGCTAGGGATTTCTCAACGGCAGGGCGCGAGGTGTATACAACATCTTGTTTGACAGGCTTGCTGGTCCAGGAAGACGGGGACCATTCTGATGAAGATGTGCCGTTGACAGAGGAAGATCCTTGGTCGTTCGTTTGAACACTAGAAGCACCGGCGGCTGCCTTTATGGCAGTCGAGGGAGGAGGGATACCAGAAATTGTTTCGCCGGCCATAGTGAAAGCTGCTGAAGCCAGTATTATGTTAGAGCGATGCTGAGGTTCGAGATTTGGTCGGTTGCGACTCAAGTATGAAGTGAGGACGAAAGAACAATGCGCCAATGAAATACGTGGTCGTGGTGAAGAAGTAACGGAATTCTCAAAATGCGATACACACTCAATGACCCGAAAATCCAATTGCTCATCGACAGTCGAAAATAGAAACAACAGCTGTTTTCGTCAAAACAGAGTTTGATATTGTTCTTCAGCCCGGATACCCGGTAAAGCTATTTATCCGACCCCGCCAATTGACTTTCGTCCGAGCGTCTTCGACCTCAAACTTCCCCAGCTTCGCTTTCCACACACCCCTAAAGACCCGAAACCTGCCTCCTCACGCCCATCTAAGCACCTCCGGTCCGCAACAATGACCGAAGCTCAACCTCCTACCGTGGTGGAAGGCGCCACCACCGGCGATGTCGAAGACGAGGTCCCAGCCCAGGCCAAGTCGGCTGAGGAGCGCAAAGCTGCCCAAGCACTCTCGACTCTGGATGCAGGAGATGACAGCGGCGCCACCAAGGAGGTCGATACCGAAGCAGTGAGAAAGGCTATGGATCGCCTGACTGTTGGCGGCGGAGAAGTGAAAAAGGCGGATAACGGGGAGAAGAAGGAGGTTAAGAAGATCGTCAAGGTTGATGCCGCCGATGTGGCCTTTATTGTGAGTTGTGCTTGTGTCCCGATTGTCTCATTGCTATTGCGAGAAGATATGTGGCATTTTTTACTCAACCAAAGAAAAGAATAAAGGGGGACTATATCTTTAGTTGCGGACTGGAAGACTGTTTGCTGACGAGTGTGCAGATCGATCAGCTGGAATTGTCGAAGCCGAAAGCAACGGAGTTGCTGAAAGCGCATGACGCAAACGTGGTCGTTGCCCTCAGGGCGTACGTTACTTCTTCCGCTTGAGATACTGCCCAACCAGGGGAGTATTGACTAGCAGATGTGCGAAAGAATGCAGATATTACTGTGCCTATCTGGACCGAAGTACAGGAGACTGTCAACGCGTCCCTGCCGAGTGAACCCAGTTGAGTCGCCTGAAAAGATCTGTCCCGCAGAAAACAACCTCTGCTCCTATGTGGTGAAGGCAATGGACTTGAAGGCACGGCAAGAGATCGGGCAGAGCAGCACTATAGTCGGCCCCATCCTCGGCCCTGAGTAGAGAACTGTCAAAAGAGAAGTGATGGGCGGGAGACAATTGAATGATGGCTTCGAGGGCATACCGAGCCAAGAATTGGGACTGCCAGATTATCAATACAAACTTCAATGCCAACTCTTTCCAGTCCCATATTCTGTCCGGTGGCAAAACAGCATGGAATTGGGCCCTTGACATAAGCAAACGATGCTGGCGTAGTCACTCGGAGTTGGCGAATCCAAAAGCGTTGTTAATTTGTTCCCATCGAACGGGCTTTTTGAGAAGCAGACTCATTCCTGTCCATTAAATCGGCTACAAATCGAGTCCAACTGCCCAAGCTTCAAAAGACATTCGTGATCCGGTCTCCAGTAGCCCTTCAGTTATGTCGAGTATTCCAGATAAACTTATACAATGCAATGAATCCCATGAGCATTTTCACGGCTGATGTCGTCCATCATCACCACATCATGGAAGCTGAGCAGTATGTTGAACAGCTCGAATGTGGCTGTGCTCCAAGCCTTTCCAACTCCATC
Organism: Cyclaneusma minus; assembly: GCA_037179335.1. NCBI lineage: Eukaryota > Fungi > Ascomycota > Leotiomycetes > Marthamycetales > Marthamycetaceae > Cyclaneusma > Cyclaneusma minus. The sequence continues at coordinate 257,150 of JAKZHN010000040.1, read as the reverse complement.
GCCAAGCCGACGATCGCTCGGATGTGCTGCAACGGCCGGCTCGGCAAGATCCAGTCCTCTTGCAGCACGTCTGGGCAAAGCTTGACGACACTTGAAGAATTGAAGAATTCAAGTACGGAGTTATGGATGGCAGTCGTTCAATACAGTAGAGCGCGCGCTAACCAGTTCTTCAGCCGCTGTGGTCCCCGATCTGGCATGTCTGGGCAGCAGTCTCGGCAAAGCTTAAGTGAGAGGCTCAGAAAGTCGCATCCCGGTCCATCGACGTCAACTGTTGATTTGAGCATCATTGATCGCAACAAGCCATTGAACTGCTTCTTAGCTTCTACATGTAAGTACTCAGAAGCCGGTGTCATTATTGGAGGTTCAAATTCTTCATCCCATCCACGGCGGCTGTGCAGCCAGTAATTCGGCCGGCGCTTGGGGCGCTTCGGGGATGCTCCAAACCAGACATGGCGTCAAGCTCGTGGCTCCGCAATCTGAAGATATGTTTCCACACAGCGCTTCGCCGGCACATGGTGTCCGATTCCGAGGCATCGCCCTTCTCGATCTCTCGCACAGCCTCGCTATGACACATGTCGAGTCGTGCGTCACCGCTGTTTCCTGTGGACATCAATGGAGGCCGGAGGGAGACTCAGGGGTCCTGCGGGCAGCGGACAGCGAACAGATGTGGGGTTGTGGAGAGCTCCTGTGGCCTCTTGCATGCTGGATCGAGGGGCAAGATGGCTGAAGCTCCGAAGTGCCGATCCAACGACCTGTGTTTTCTCCAGTGATTATTATTGAACATGCTACTACATATTCAAGTTTCTCTGGCTTTCTAGAATCTCAATGCGAATTACGATATCCAATCGTTGCTGGACATTGACCTTGCACAGCCCACGGCTCGGGACTATCCATACTGTTATGGATCCGGAATCTTTACTAGTTCAAGCAACACGAGCTCAATTCGACCGCCAGTTCGACCCCGCCATATGCCGTCATGGAGAGGTACTAACACGTGCAGCCCACTTCAATCGTCTCGGGCCTGTCCTTTGCTGAGCTGGAGCTGGGCCTGAGACCGCTGCCGTTTCATAGTCGCCGCGAGACTTGATGATCGCTGGGGACTGGAGGGACTACTCAGGGAGCACCATGGGACGATAGCATCATAGCATGACCATACTCTCAGTTGACGTTTTGAACAAGCACCATGTCAATGCCATTCCATCAAGACTTTGTCATATTCTGTGCCAGATACAGCATCGCAGTTTCATGCAGTCGAGTGACGTTGGACGTACCTAGGAATCTTGAAATCTTGAAAACCCAAAGTCCATCTGCCAGCAATTGCCGGCCAAGTTCAGCTCGATGCTTCGTCCCCTGTCCAGCTGAAATTCATGGCTAAACCTCAAGGGGAATGGCGAAATGCAGCTCTTTCTGGACTTGGAACCGGAGTCGCGGACAACATGAACGGTGTTTACTTGACAACAAAGCGTCCCTGATGCACTGCCAGCTTCCGGCCTCTGGATGGAGTTGACCGCTCTGTAGACTTGGCCACTTCATTAATAGCAGTACATGTAGCAAGTGGGCTGAGTTCCGAGGTATGTCCCTCCACATACAACTTGAAGAACAACTTGAAGCTCCAGGTCCCAGTCTTTTGACATCTCTCTGGTGTGGAGCCTTTTGTGGCGTCATGCATATGCTTGATGAGCTTGATCGAGCTTCGCCATTGGATGGTGACGGAGCTAGGGTCAGGTCGAGACCCCTCTCCACCCACTCGCAGGCCGCGTAGCTGTGGCTTGTAACTGGTTTCAGGGTCTTCTTGCATTATTCACAGCAGCCCGTACCTGACGTGAATGGCCTGCTGTCGATTCAGGGCAACTGCCGCCGCCCGGCCTATCAGCGTGCGAGAGGCCGACGAGAGGTCTTTATATAAACCCCTCTAGACCCCGCCAACTGCACCTCTTCCTTCTCCCGTCAACGCCTCACTCGCAACTACCACTTCAACTTCCATCTCAACCATCTCAACCTTACTCAAACCTTCTACCCTCTTCACACAACTCAATCCGCAATCATGTTCGGCTTCGGTGAATCCCAAGACTCCTACCAGCAGGTCCAGAACGACCAGCCCGACAACGAGGGCAAGTTCTCCCACGAGCTCCTCGCTGGTGGTGCTTCGTTCGCCGCCTTCAAGGTCTTTGAGGACCGTCAGCGTGCCGAGGGTAAGTCATCCCTTCCTCCAAGATTGAGAAACCACGAGGGACATGCTAACTCGGACAACAGGCAAGCCCGTCTCCCACGCCTTCGCCAAGGAGCTGCTTGCTGGCATCGTCGGTGGTGAGGTTGACAAGCTCGTCGAGACCAAGGGCCTCGACTACATCGACCGCGAGAAGGCCAAGCGCCAGGCCGAGCAGAACGTCACTGAGATGTACGACGCGCACTACGTCGAGGGCCACGGTGCTGACCAGTACGACCCGTAAGTCAAACACCTCTCCTGTCCGGTATGACGGCTTGAGAACTTGAGCTAACGTAGTGGCATCACAGCAACCAGTACAGTGCTCCCCAGGAGATCAACAACTACAACTACTAGAGGACGTGAGGATGGCAGCTAGTCGGGATGGCTAGTCGGGATGGCTAGTCTGCAAACAAAAGGCCACGGAAAAACGGCCAACATGAGTCTGTCAATGCGATGGATTGGCTTCGATGGTGATGGAAAACGTCGATAGCTTTTTGCGATGAATCAGCAAACGGAATACAAGAAAAATTCCCAACAAGAAATGTGTCGGGCGTGTGACTTGTGACTTGTGACTTGTATCGAGTGAGAGATGAGAGATGAGAGATCCAATGAGATTGGCAGATTGACAAAAGCAGAAAGAAACGCGAGACAGCATGGTGGTGGGAGTTGAGTGGTCGAGCTGCAATTGAGGCCAGATATGTGGGGAAGCTGCGATAACGATAGCGGAATGCACTACTAGTAGGAGCTTATCCCAGCTCCGGCATCGGCACGTGTCCCCGATGCGTCAACAAACGCCGATGTACATGTACCTCTCCCCCGTCCCACTCCCAGCCTCACTACTACCTGAACTTGAGACACTGTTTAAGCTCCAAGCTACGCATTACTACTCCATAAAACCCCTCGATCTCTGCCAGATTCCTCCTCGAGGATCCTTCTTCAAAAATGGTCAAGAATACCCAACGATCTCTCCGAGGCAGCCAATCCAACATGTCTCTCCGAACCAACCCCAACACTGTCGGTCAGCCTCAAGCTCAGGACTTCCATCCCACTCCCCTCGATGCCGCCACTCTACGAGATCTCGAGGCTCTCCATAACTCACTGAGATATGGCGGAGCCATGCGTCTGCCTTCTTCTACTCGCAGCCCAGTTGCTGCACCGCCATTCCCCGAGTCATCATCTGCTCTCTTCTCCGGCTTCCAGGAGCGAGTCCAGGCCTTGAGAGTATCCAAACTGCAGCCTCCAGAGGCTTACACCAAGCCTTTCTGCGATTTTATGACCGAGAACCCTACTGTCTTTCATGCTGTGGATCACTTTGCGAAGAAGCTTACTGCTGCTGGCTTTAAGAAGGTAGGTTGCGCCAGCCCCTATTTACCAAGAGGCCTTAGCTTACACTACCGCTAGCTGTCATCGCGCAACTCCTGGACATCCGAGCTCGAAAAGGGCGGTAAATACTTTGTGGAGCGAAACGGAAGCAGTATTATTGCCTTTACCGTTGGCAAGAGCTACAACGCTGGGAATGGTGTTGCTATGGTAGCAGGTCATGTCGATGCCCTGACTGCTAAGCTCAAGCCTGTGTCTACCAAGCCAACGACTGCTGGTTATCTCCAACTTGGGGTCGCTCCCTATGCAGGTGCCCTCAACAGCACATGGTGGGATCGTGACTTGGGTATTGGTGGAAGAGTGTTGGTTAAGGACCCCAAGACCGGGAAGATCGAGCAGAAGCTGGTCACTTTGAACTGGCCTATTGCCCGTATTCCGACTTTGGCTCCTCATTTTGGTGTTGGAATGACTGGCAGCAATAACCCAGAGACAGAGGCCGTGCCCATTATTGGACTCGACAACTCTGACATTACGAGTTCTTTTGTCAGCACCAGCACTGTCAAGATCGACCCTATGACTTTTGCCTCCACCCAGCCACCCAAGCTTGTCCGCGCTATTGCGGGAGAGCTCAATATTCAGAATACCAGCTCTATTGTTAACTGGGAACTTGAGCTCTTCGACACCCAGCCAGCACAAACCGGAGGTCTGGACAAGGAGTTTATCTTTGCTGGACGTATTGATGACAAGCTCTGTTCATGGGCTGCCATGGAAGGTCTTCTCGCAGCCTCCGAGTCTGATGACGACAGTGTCATTAGGCTAGTAGGCTGCTTCGACGACGAGGAAATCGGATCCTATCTCCGTCAAGGAGCAAAGGGCAACTTCTTGCCCGCGACCATTGACCGCATCGTGGAGTCCTTCGCCGGCAACTCCTACGGCCCCAACACCATTGCCCAAACCTACGCCAACTCCTTCCTAGTCTCCGCCGATGTGAACCACGCCGTTAACCCCAATTTCCTAGGCCGCTACCTCGCCGACCACGCCCCACGTCTGAACATTGGCCTCACAGTTGCAGCCGACAGCAACGGCCACATGACCACCGACTCCGTGTCCACCGCCTTCCTGACCCGCATTGCCGAGAAGAGCGGCAGCAAGCTCCAGGTCTTCCAGATCCGCAACGACTCCCGAAGTGGCGGTACTGTGGGCCCTATGCTGAGCTCTGCTATGGGATGCAGGGCTATCGATGCCGGGATTCCGCAGCTGAGCATGCATAGTATTCGGGCTACGACGGGAAGTCTGGATCCGGGTTTGGGAGTGAAGCTTTTTGCAGGGTTTTTTGAGCATTTTGAGAGTGTTGATGCTGAGTTTGCTCCTTAGGGGGTAGGTGGTGTGTTGTGATAGTCAGTTAACTTAGTCTGCACCTAGGAACGGATGTGTGCTTGCATTTGGGCTTTCTGGTGGCTGCCAGTGACGAGAGTTCAAAGCACTGGGGTTTCATGTGTTCATCTGGCCCAGCAGCCCGTGATTCACCTTTAGTCTGGTATATCGGAATCCCATCCAACATTTCGAAACCACTCAGTAGTCAGATATATGCGTGTCCTGTGTGAGCTCAAACTAGTTAAGTAAAAGTTTCTCGTTTCAGGGGATTTCTAAACACGCATTTTATGCTATACGGTATATTTTGTTGAGCTGACCCTGCCTGTTTGGGCTAGGATCTCTCGGAGCTAAGGCCTTTTTCGCCTAGGTCTTTATTCTTAGGTTTTTACTTTTTATTCTTAGCCCTTGAATCTGTAGTATACTAGTACATCGATTTTTACATGTCAGACCTCTGAGTTCTGACATGTTTGTGTTCTTAGAGCTCGATACATGATACATCGATACACAAGTAATATAATATGGATACTTTGCCTGGATAGGTTTCCAAGATCGATTGTGATGGTATTGATGGTAGTGACGGTGTCTGTTTGGATTAAATGGATAGCGGCTTTCAATATAATATTAATGCTTTGTTTGCCGTTGGGTTGGCCTTGGTCGTGGGCCGTGGCAGCGAGCCGCTGGTGACTGGAAATTGGAAATTGGGACTTGTCACTTGGGAGGATTGGTGAGTGATATTTCTGCTGTCTAAGTTTTTTTTTTTTTTTTTATGTGAGATTGATAGTCGTGGTCTGACTCCTGTGAAGTTAGGCTAGGCAGCGTTGCCAAAAAAAAATGGCAATAACTTGTAAGTAGAAGCAAACAGGTAGAGGTGGAACAGTTGACATTCATCTGGAGAACATCGGGGATCGGATTATCCCGCTCCGACGCCCAATCCCGCTAAGATTTTCCAGCGTTCTCAGCCTTGTCCAGGGAGCTCGAGAACACATTCCACCAGAGCTCTCGAGTGCTTTGTCGACGCAGCTTGTCAACAACCGCATCGCTACTTACTCTCGAAGTCACCGATTGTCGCCCACCATGGACGCCGTACGTTCAGCCGTCCAGCCCATCACCCAAAACCTCCCGGCTCCCATCCGCGACCTGGGCGTATCTCTCCTCGGCGATGCCTGCTACCAGACGCTGATCCTCGACGTCGACGTCACAGCCACCTCCTGCCTCAAGCTCGCCATCTCCAAAGCGCTCGGCCTGGGCGTAGTCGCCGGATCTGCCGTCGTCAAGGTTCCGCAAATCCTCAAGCTCGTTTCGTCAAAGTCGAGCGACGGTGTCTCGTTCCTGTCCTACCTGCTCGAAACCTCGTCGTACCTGATTTCGCTGGCATACAATGTCCGGCAGGGATTTCCGTTCAGCACGTTTGGCGAGACGGCGCTGATTATGGCGCAGAATGTGGTCATCTCGGTGCTGGTTCTGGCGTATGCGGGGAAGCAGAGTACGGCGGCGCTTTTTGTTGCTGGATTGGCTGTTGGTGCCGTGACGCTTTTCAATAAGGATATGCTGGATATGCAGACGCTGGGTTACCTGCAGGCCGGAGCTGGTGTGCTGAGTGTGGCTAGCAAGCTTCCTCAGATTCTGACTATCTACCGCGAGGGAGGTACTGGGCAATTGAGCGCATTTGCCGTAAGTCGTCCAATCTCTGACAAAACCCATATCGAAAAGATAGTATCCCTGCGACCTGACACAGAAGCTGATATGATACGCTTATAGGTTGTCAACTACCTCGTCGGATCCCTGACTCGCATTTTCACGACTCTTCAGGAGGTGGACGACAAGCTCATTCTGTACGGCTTCGTTGCAGGCTTTATCCTCAACGCCGTCCTCGCGGCCCAGATGGCATACTACTGGAACACACCGTCAAAGAAGGTGCAGGGCAAGCAGAGGGAGAAGCCAATTGCTGCTGCGCCCACCTCTTCTGCTTCTACCACTGCAACGCCCAAGGCTAAGACTCCTACCACCCGCCGTCGCGGATAGAGAGACTAGGCTGCTGTGAATTTACTTCTTTTCAAGCTCTCGTGCTTATCGTCTTCTTGATCTCACCCGGTTTTGTCCAAGCTGGTGACTAACATGTGATTGTCCTGATGAGGCTCTGTCCAGTAAATGGCACGAGATGTTTGGAGTAAGGGGAAAGATGCGAGAGTTTCTGAATCGGCGATTATGACTCGGAAGCTCAAAGCGGAGCTGATAAAAGTAGCCCCTTTCGAAAATCCCGCCTTCCAAAAATCGTCTTTTGTACCTTGATTGCTTCTCCTTACAGCTCATTCCAACTTTCTTTGCAACTGTCTCGTAACCTCACATAACAAAATTTCACAGAAAGGTGGCAGATATGTGACTCGCCACTTCTTCCAAATCCAGTCTTGAATCGGAAATGCTTACCTATCTTTAGAAAAACCTCGTAAGTCCACTTCTGCCCGGGCTAAGGGATGAGAGTACAAGGTTCAGCGATTCTTTCGAGTGAAATTGCATGTTCACGAAGGAGAAACGGAAGAGGAAATCTTTAATCTTACCTAGCCAATAGAAGCATCTTCTCGTCCAACCGATACCCCGTATCAGAGAATTGTACTTGTGTCAAAGTCTAAGAGGGTGAGAACCATATGCAGGGATTACCGAAAGTCTAAGTGGCATGTCATCCAGGCCCAACCATTGACAATGGAAACCTCCCCTCCTCGATTCCCCTCTCCTCCTGAATGCTATCTCCAGCGTCTACACTATACGATAGTGTCCCTTGAAAACCCACTGCACACATTAAAGCCTCTTAGAATTCCAAGAAACCCACAAAAACATGGCGTGTCTCTACGGCCTCCGTGGAGTCGACGACGAAACCACAAACCTAATCCTCCAGCTCCAACTCCAAGATGCTCAAGCTTACACCGTCAACGGCAAAGGCAAAGGTCGCGAAGATGAATTATCTGACGAAGCACTGGCGTTCCAATTGCAGACACAAGAACTGGAGAACATGGCTTCGTTGTGTACCGATACCCGGATGGCCCGAAGCATTGCTTGCGCTGTGCAAGCTGATGGCGAGGTAGTGAGAGAAGCTCGACGGCAGGAGGAGATTGCTGTGCGTGATCGAGGTCTTGCTTTGCAACTGGCTGTTAACAGAAACACGCCAAACTTGAACATTTCGGTGAATGACCCGAATGCGGATGTCATTATTGAAGCCGAGGTTTTGGAAAAGCTGAGGATGAAGTTCGTCTCGGGATCGTCGGATGCGCCGGTAACTTTGACGGATGAAGAGGCGGAACTCGCTGAGGGAGGCCAGCCGGAGTCGTCTGCTTGGGCAGCCAGTCGACCTCCCAAGAAATCATCCCACAATCCCAGTTGCATAGCTTGCCGCGAAGAAGTCGAGATCTTCGATATCACACGCGTGCCGTGCGCTCACGAGTACTGCCGCGATTGTCTCGCAGCTCTATTCGAGGGGTCGATGAAAGACGAATCACTATTCCCGCCTCGTTGCTGCCGGCAACCCATACCGATCGAAAGTGTCCGAGTATTCCTGAAGGGTGAGCTGGTAAGGGAGTTCGAGAAGAGGAAGACGGAGCTTGAGGATCCGAAAAGAATCTATTGTCACTCACCAACCTGCTCCGCGTTCATCGGCGCCCAATACTTCGCTGGCGATGTTGCGAGCTGTCCGAAGTGTACTTTGAAGACTTGTACGATGTGCAAAGCGGAGGCTCATCAGGGGGATTGTCCGAAAGACACGGCTTTACATCAGGTTCTCGAAACTGCCAAAGTCCAGAAATGGCAACGATGCTATAAGTGTTCAAGAGTGGTGGAGTTGGATATCGGATGCAACCATATGACGTGAGTGATCAATGGTCCCGACTCTCAAGTTTTTTGCTGCCATGCTGATCGTCTTGCAGGTGTCCATGCGGCGCCCAGTTCTGCTATATATGTGGAGCACAATGGAAACCAAGGAAGTGTAAATGCCCATTGTGGAATGAGCCTCGTCTTTTGGCTCGAGCGAACCAACCTGCGAATCGAGAACCGGGACAGGCTGCCGCACCCCCTGTGGCTTAATGATATCCAACAGCTTTTGAGGGACCAGGGCATGCGTAGGGCTAGGTTCTTTGGGGCTGAGGAGGAGCCTGGTCCCCAGCAAGCTGGCCCTGTTATTGTTCCGCGCGTTCAACCCGGAAACATCTTTGATAACGCCCGCTGGGTTCCGGTGCTTCAGTAAGTTCTTCCTTAGCTAGCCTTCCCATCCAAGCTCTTACGCCCCTGCTCATCATTGCATGATAGCGAACGACACAATCCGCAGCACCGCCAATAGATCTGTTGCCCGTGGCCTGACTGGCGCGCTGCAAACTCTCCAACGGACAGGGGGAACTGGCCCACACGGTCATTGCTGCCCTCCCTATGGCGATGCTGTAATCAACCCTCCAATCGGTCTTCAGCGAGTCCCTTTCATTCGTAATTTTTACACGTGACATGCTACCCTTCCCTCCACCTCCCCTCAACTCCCCGTGCCTTACCACTCAATATTTGCTGCATGCAGACATTCGGTCTTTGCAAGGGATAGCCGATGGCAGCAGTTGAAGCAGCAAGGACAAGCTCGCGGCCGATGGCTGGGGCAACCGGGGAGCTTGAGAGGAGTTTCGAGCAGATGCTGTAGACATGAACGATAGTAATTTGTAATGCAAAAGTTGTATGGCAACAGCCAACTTGGAACTGATATGTGTCATATACCCAAAGGGCAGAGAGGCATCCAGTGACTCTTGGTCTTGGTGGAAAAGGAAGTCAGAAGCAGGAAAGGGGAAAACAGAACGCGTGAGACGAAAGAAAATGACGATTTTACTTTACTCGAGTCTCAAGCTCGCCACCGGAACAGGAAATTCGAACTGTTCGAACAACGTAGTCTCATATCGCAGAGGTTCTGGAATGTGTGGCGAGTGGCACTTGATCGAGGTTGTGATCTTGAAAAGTGGACGCGTTCATGTTTGGAGGAGGACCACATACAGTGAGCCAGGATTTTAATTATTCCATGTCGCCAATCACAAGGGTAAATGGTGCTGTGGGCTTTGGGCACTTACCATATTGAGGTAAAATTGGCATCCAGATAAAAATTTCTAAATAACCATGCAAGCAAAAAAGACGGGGGAAATTCGAGAAAACAAAACAAGAGGGTAAAATTCCAATGCTTGCAAAATTACAGATTTTTAATTGTAAAAACGTGCTTTTTTCGTGGTTTCTATTAAGCAAAAGCAATATTGCCAAACTAGTCCCACCGAAGGTCCGAATCAACTCCACTCCTGCACGTGGCTGACATGGAATAATTAAAATCCTGGCTCACTGTACGGATTGACGCGGAATATCGATGCTCCGAACCGAGCCGGAAATTTCCCGACAAGGTAGCGCTCGAAAAGTTCACAAGAAAATGCGATAACGTCGCAATCGAGTTCAGACCAGGAAATCCCACATTCACACCACAACACGACAAAATGAAGCGCAAACTCGACGAGAACGATGTCCCGGTCCCTGCCGACGAGATTGCTGCCGAGTCTGCTCCCAGCAACTCTTTCGAAAAGTTGGGCCTCGATGCAAGATTGCTCCAAGGCCTTGCGAAGCAGAACTTCGTAGAGCCCACTCCAGTCCAGACCAAGGCAATTCCCGCGGCGCTCGAGGGCAAAGATGTTTTGGCCAGGGCGAAGACGGGTTCCGGAAAGACTGCTGCTTATGTGCTTCCGGTTCTCCATTCCATTCTCAAGCGCAAACAGGTATGAAGAATAGTTTGAAATGCACGACGAACGGCAGCTTACAATGAACAGTCGTCCTCAAATACCGGCACATCCGCTCTGATCCTCGTACCCACCAAGGAGCTCGCTGAACAGGTCCACAAAGCCGTCGAATCCTTTGCGTCGTTCTGCGGAAAAGACATTCGCGCCGTCAACCTGACACAGAAAGTATCCGACACCGTCCAGCGATCGTTACTAGCAGACTCCCCGGATGTTGTTATTGCGACTCCTGCCCGCGCCTCCACACACCTTGATTCTTCCGCTCTATCCCTGGAACATCTAGCTCATTTGGTGATCGATGAGGCGGATTTGGTGCTGTCGTATGGCTACGATGAGGATCTGCAGAATATATCACGACTGATACCAAAGGGCTTGCAAACGATACTGATGAGTGCTACCTTGACGAGCGAGGTAGATACGCTGAAAGGACTGTTTTGCAGGGATCCCGTGGTGTTGGAACTGGATGAGAAAGAGGCCGAGGGCGAAGGAGTCAGTCAATACGTGGTCAAGTATGTTACGTCCTGATCAAAATTTGGAAAGGGTGCTAATTTTTATCCTACAGATGCGCAGAAGACGAGAAGTTCCTACTGATCTATGTCATCTTCAAGTTGAAGCTTGTCAAGGGCAAGTGTATCATTTTTGTTGGAGACATTGATCGATGCTACCGTCTCAAGCTGTACCTCGAGCAATTCGGCACGAAGAGCTGTATTTTGAACTCCGAACTGCCTGTCAACTCGAGAATACATGTTGTGGAAGAGTTCAACAAGAACGTGTACGATATCATCATTGCTTCGGATGAAAATGAAGTAATGGGGAACGAGTCTCGGTCTAGCAAAAAGGACGAGGTCGAGGAGGCCGACGGAGAATCCAAAGGAGAACCCAAGGAAGCCGATGATGAGGAAGGACAAGATGGCGAGGAGTCGAAAAAGGTCGAAAAAGCACAGAATCCGAAGAAAAGGAGGAAGCTGGCCAAGAAAGACAAAGAATACGGTGTATCCCGTGGCATCGACTTCAAGAACGTCGCCTGCGTCATCAACTTCGACCTCCCCACATCCTCCAAATCCTACACCCACCGTATCGGCCGCACAGCCCGAGCTGGGCAAACCGGCATGGCGCTCTCCTTCGTCGTCCCCACCGAGCTCTACGGAAAGCACAAGCCCACCTCCATCGAATCCGCCAAAGAAGACGAAGCCGTGCTTGCGAAAATCATGCGCTACCAAGCCAAGAAAGGCAAAGAAGTCAAGCCCTACCACTTCGACATGAAGCAAGTCGACGCCTTCCGCTACCGCATGGACGACGCCCTGCGCGCTGTCACCAAAATCGCCGTCCGCGAAGCACGAACTCGTGAGCTGCGCCAGGAACTCATGAAGAGCGAGAAGCTGAAGCGCCATTTTGAGGAGAATCCGGAAGATTTGCAGCATCTGAGACATGATGGTGAATTGAGGCCGGCGAGAGTGCAGGCGCATTTGAAGCATGTGCCCGAGTATTTGTTGCCGAGGGAGGGACAGGCTGCTATTACCAAGGATGTGGGGTTTGTGGGGATTGGGAAGACGAAGGATCACAAGATCCGGAATAAGAGGAAGATGGGGAAGGGGAGGAAGGTGGGAGGGAGAAAGTCGGATCCGCTGAAGACTTTTAGGACGAGGGGAAAGAAGTGAGGTAGCTGATGGAGGGGGCAGTGTGACTGGAGACATCTCGTGTCGATGTCTGCTCCTTCGGCTCTGCATTCATAGACCGTAGCTAGGACAATGCAAAGGAGTTTGACATTACCAGGCTTCCATTAAAGCCTTGGGGCGCTGCTCAAGTGATAAGTGCGGATAGTAACATGTTCAGCTTCACATGCTGATTTGAAAGAGACGGGGAATTTACTGAGCTCTCGTCTTCACTATTGAAGATCTGTATGGTTCACATGACCCCTTCTTGTTTGTGTGGTGTCATCGTCTGGTTCAGGTTGCTTCACTCCCTTTTCACATGTCCTGGAAATTGCTCGGTCCCATGACGCCCTATGGCGTCTTTCGAAGCTACTTCAGGTTAACTATACGCCGTTGTTTATACTTTATCGCACTAGCGAGCGCTTGCGAAAAATTCGAGAAATTCACTTCGCTTCGCTTTAACCACGGCGCGTCTTTCCTCCACAACGCCGACCGAACACCTGAGACTTTCCGAACGACCCACGATAACGGCATGAGCACGTCGCCTGCTACGATACGTGATTGAAAAGAACCGCCGCAAGAAACGCATTCAAGAAATTCCCGGCTACCAAGTTCATGCACTTTCCTGCAGGCTGCGGTTCCCTCTGCCGTGAGGAAACAGAAGAGAAGACTAATTGTCATGGTGACAATGTGCTAGGTAGGGTACGGACGCTCTGCTCTTCGCAATGGGAGTGTTGGCGGACGGTGAGTTCCAGAATGTATGATTGCTCGGGCATGTTGCTAATCGAACATCTAGGCTCTGAAAACCTCGGACGCGAGCGGCTACAATACAAACACGTGTTCAAGCCCGAAATAGCGCTGAAGTCGGACTGTTCGAGCAGGCCCGAGTACTTCGCTAATAGCGGTGTCGCTGATGTGGAAATTCAGCCTGGCCAACGCGGCAGTCGAGGCCGCGACTGTGGAATTCTGGTTGCAGTATGATGGGAGAGCATAGCTGATCGTCAGGTCTGACAGGCTGCGACTGAGGAGGCTGGGAAAGAAAGTACTTGGTGAGGATTTTTGAGGTATGGTTGTTGCTAGCTACCAAGGCCCATCCAAACCGGGTGATCATGGTGCAAGCAAACAGTCCGCTACCATCCCGCTGATTTCTTCGCCAACAGTGCTGTGTCTTCTGGCCGTTCAAACTTCCCTGGCACCGAAGGCACCGCCAACTTCTTCGCCAACGTCGGCGTTCCGCCTTACCCAGTGTCCCGAGTTATCTCTCCATTCAGACTTCTTCCGTTGTAAGTCGGTCTCCCCTCCAACCTAAAATCCCTCCTTCGGCTCCAACCCTCCTTCTCGTCTTTCCGCATCCTTCCCATGATTGCCGGGAGGTCAACGAGAATACCCTGGAAGATTCGTGAATGGACTGGGCTGACAAGAAGCAAATCCAGATTCCCCGCCATCCCAAATTCGACGCTCAGACTGACCGCCGAGAATAAAAAAGAGGCAGGCAGAAATGGAGGTGCAAAGAGACAGACAGGGAAAAATGGGTCCAACAAACATCCCCTGGGTATGGGCACGGGCATGGGCGGATATGGATTCCCTGGTATGGGCGGTATGCAGAACATGGTGTCCATGCCCGAAGAGCAAGTCAAGGGTCGATCCATCTGTCGACGGATCACTATCTGTCGACATGCCTTGTTCTGTCTGTCCTAGAAACAGGCAGCGAGATCCCTTCAACATCAACTGCAGCACGGCCTCTTCTTTGCCATGCACTGTTAGTGTTGCCTCTGCTACCGCATCAAGCGTCGCAGCCCTCGCCTCGTCAACTCCTGTCCAACGGGCGTCTACATACCCAATAACGGTTGCCACGCTCCACACACGCCCGAAGAATCCCCTCATGACAGGCTGACAATATGGAAGTTTCTATCTGCGCTTGATCCTTCTTCCCGCAATGAACAAGGGCGAAGAGACGAATTGAACATCTGAAGTTCTGGTCGATGTTGTGTTTGAGCCGGGGCGCAGCAATGTTGTGAAGGCTCTAGGAAAGGCAGCTTTGGTGACGGTGGGGTATTGTGCGGGTATTGGGAGTGGCTTTCTTGGTGCTGGGATGTGGGGATTCCTGGAGAAGACGACACCGTATCTCAAGAACACGACCTCGTTTGGGGATAAGGGGTGCAACACTATGATGGATACCATTCCATCATGTTGTCTTTGTTCCTCTGCCCCAGTCCAGTCAATCAAGGAGAGGCAGCCAACCACCGAGATGGATCACGCGAACCACTAGTCTGGCTTGGGCGACAGCTATCTGGATCCCGACCACGACGCTGTTGATCCCGACTACGACGCTGTTGATCCTGACTACGACGCTGTCGATCCAAGTCTGCTACCCTGGGACCAGACTGCATCCCCGTACGTAAACCAACACTTCAATCCTCAGGCCTACCAGCCACAGTATGCCGCACCACAACAGAGTAGCCAGTACGGAGGCTACCCAATGCTTCGACAGGGCACTCTCTACGCAACGGAGCCCTACCCTGCTCAATATCAGTCCTTGGACAACCCAGCCCGCTGAGGGCGCGCGACTACGCAGGGTGCAAACATCCCATGACTAGGCTCTCCTTTCCAGATGAAAACATATGGACTGGCTAATTCGGGACCCGACAAATTGCACTCTCCTTCATGTCAAGATTTCTCGCATCCAGGTTCTTGCGACGCACATCGCTATATGTACCGAGAGTAAATGTTCCACCGGAGAGTCTCTTCTTCTGTCGTCTCTTCCAGCGCTGAATCCCCGTCCTTGTCTTTGCGAGGACCTGTTTCACGGCGAGCCTACTATTTCACGAATCACTCGGTTGTCGCTCGCCTCAGTCCATAATAACCGAACCGCGCTAAACCCGGTGGTCGTCCTCCTCCTTCTGACCCGATTGCCTACTGGACCAGGACAACGACGAAGCTTCCATCTTCGATTTCCACGCAGTTTACGTCACCAAGCGGAGTCTTTTACAAGCACATCTCCTGTCTGACTTCTACCCTCCTCCAACCCTCCTTCGTCCTCCTGTCTACTAGCCCAAAATGGCACCACCCGACGCAAGCCAGCTCCTGATTGGCTTTAGGTTTTACGGCAAAGTCAAAACCTACGATAAGCTGTCCGACTTAATGAAATTAAAGCTATCAGGTAAGAAACTGGCGCTTCCCAACAAATCTTCACCTTCCTCTTTTCCAGGGAAAGTCGGTCAAAGTACCCGCTGCTCTACAAAAGCAGCTGTATATTCACCTCCACGACACGTCCCCAAACAGCAGCGACAATTCGCACTTTATCCCTTTCCTCAACGTGAGGGGCTTCACTAACCGAAGATACCACGCCATCTAAAAGCGAGAGTTGAGAAGCTACACTGTCAAGGCACCAGCTGAGGCTGACGCGCTCGTTGCCGCTCACGAGAGGAACCGCGGCAGCGACAGCAAGCAAGGTCAACAACAGCACAAAGCCGGCTCCAGCACATTGCCAGTAACTGCATTGTACCAAGACTGAGCTTGACGCGAGAGCCTACCCACTCGATGCAGCACCATCGCCGCGAATTGAACATTACTCTCGATCCTTTTGTGTCGCTTGTCAACTCGCTCCAGCATGGTCAGCCGACGACAGTGCTGATGCTCTCGAGTCCCTTGGTCGCAGTAGATCACCACTGCCTCGGCCGATCTATCTGTCGACAGATCGATATCTGTCAAGATAATTCGCTTGCTCGCGTCCGTGGATGATGTATGTTGATTCAACTTCAACACCCTCCTTCTTTAGTTTTGATGCAGGAAATGCAGACGTGCTTTTTGCTCCCATGAGGAGTCCCAAGAGGAGTTCCATGGTTGATACACCCAATCTCATCAACTGCACGCGCTGTTTCGCAGAGATTCTCAAAGCAATCCCAAGAGACCTATCTGTAACCAATGCAAAGATGCTGGTATCGAATGTGTTTCTAGGCTGCGTAAGAAGTGGGGTCGCATTAATGGATTCCTCAGTGGTTAGGCTGATAACTAGCAATGGCTTGCTAGTGTTGGACTGGATGGATAGGTGCTGCTGAAATTGAGACCTGGAAGACTGGAGAAGATCAGATCAGAGAGTGTGGAGATTGTGGGGTCGCTAGTGCAGATTTCTGGGCATGGAGGGGTTTGACTGGATATGCAAGACATGGTTGACGACTCTCTCTCCTGATCAGAAGAGAGACTCCCCTGCCGTGTCTGCACCCACAAGACGCTTTCCACAGCTTCATGCCTGTCAAGGATATCACCACAGCTGGGATGCTCCAGAACATCGTCTCGGCTGTGTGGAAGGTATGTGTACTTCCTTTGTCTTGCGGTATCGCGTGCTGACTTGTTTCTCGTTAAGTTGATGACGCCCAGTCTCGGGAAAGAGTATTTTGCAAGGACCAAGGGCTCAGACAGGACCGTCCGAAAGGTCGAAGTTTCGCACCTCTGCCACATTACTCCATTTCCGGCTGGAGCAGCGTATGTGAGGATGCATCCACGCATGTTCACTACATGCATCATCGTCTCGCGGATTGGGCAGATGCATCTGGTGGATCTGATGATTGTGAACACTAGGAATGTTCGCCGGGCCTACGTACTGAGCATCTCGCTATGTTTGAGATGGTGGACTTGTACCGTGCAGGTCGGTTCGTCTGCGCTGCTTCCTGAATCTTCGACGGACACTATGGAGATGTGAAGGATGGTACCGAGTCTGAGCCAGGTAAGGGTGGTGGTGGTGGTCTTGGTCGCGCTTGCAAGGATAGTTGGTGAGCGAATGAAAAGTTGAGAAAAAGGTCCCTGGTTCTGTTGTTGAACAGAGTTTCTCCCTGCGATGGATTGGAATTGGAGTTGCATGATTCGGAATGAATGTGTGGTGTGGAGACTGTGGGCTTGGTGCGAAATTGGCCCCTGAATCTGATGATGTGGAAGTGAGTTGAGGAAGTGAGAAGCGGGAAGCGAGAAGCTCCATATGGAGGTCCTTATGGAGACACGTCGACCTACAACCGTCGTGGCCCATCATCGGTGCATGCGTACGGCTCGAGACACAACAACATAGTCACTTGGTCGGACACCACAGACTTTGGAAACCCCTCCTGGCTTTCCACATCGTCTTCGTGACACTGCCTGGTTCACCTGGCTGCACGGCAAAGCAATGCACAAACATGTGGCAAAGAATAACTATGCGGATGCTGCACACAGCGTGGATATGAGTGCGTGTAAAGAGAGATGATAATGATGGTCAGAACCAGGTGACTGCTCCTTCCTTTGAGGTACCTTCGCCCTCTTGCTGTTCCTCAGCTAGTCTCCTTTGTCGAGCCCCACCTTTCTCCAGCTAATCAGTTTCTTAGTGTCAGCATTTCCACCGTGTTAGTATTCTTTTCATGGACTTGTTGGACTGACCAAGTATACAAACTAGGATAGTGGAACTCAGATTATTCCCTGAAGCTAGGTCTCACGTGGCCTACAGGAAAGAAAGTCGCTTGCGAGCCCAGGCGACAGAGATGAGAGAGGCGACAGAGGCGAGACAGAGGCGAGGGAGGCGAGAGAGGCGAGAGATGCTGGCTGGGAGGATTTACAACAACAGCAAGTCGGCCAACGACATGTGAAGAGATCACTCAGTGAATCTGACTACTCAGCCGGGCAAAATGGCCTGGTCTGGCGTCTATTTGACAAGTTCAACTTCATCGTGTGAAGGAGCATGGCACCAGACCTTGGCAAACTATTTTGAAGCAGTCAGCATGGTCGTCCTTTTCTGGCCCAGGGCCACCCCTGAACTGGGTGCCCATGGCTGGCTTTGTTGTGGTTTGTGGGCTGGTTTTGTCGTGGGGGCTGAATTTCAAAATTGCGTAAACTGCGTTGTTGCAAATCCTACCAGCCTCGCCTCTATTTCGGCTTTCTCGGCTGTCTCGCCTCTGTCTCGCCTCTGTCGCCTCTCTCATCTCTGTCGCCTGGGCTCGCAAGCGACTTTCTTTCGCCTCTGTCGCCTCGCCCCTCACCCCTCTTGGCAAAAGTATTTAGCTCAACGAGGGGCGTGCCAGGATAGCCAAGCTCCAGTCTGATCTGCTCTCAGGGTATGAGCGGTATCTTGGCAGATGAGATGGGTCTAGGTAAGACTATCCAGACGATCTCCCTGATCGCGTTGCTGAGGGAGTAAGAAGACTGTCTCGGACGTCGACACTCCAGAGCTCCTTTCGAACAGTGTATGACGTATAAATTGCGGACAGTCGGGCTCTCAGTCTCCTGTGGTTAAGGCCACTGCTTCCGTCTCATCAAGCGTCTCTCTGGACGTCTCTCCCCTCGCCCTGCTTGAGAATACAGAGGCCACTCATAACCCCTGTGGTACCGTCCAGGGAGCAGTCGTTAACAAAGCCTCGAGCCCAGCAGTGGATCTAGCCGTTCGCAACACCAAGGCTGTTGAAAAGAGAACTACGCTCGATCCTGTCCAGAACAAAGTTTGCACGATTCGTCTGGAAAGGACAGCGGCAGCGACTACGCCCCCAACGCCCCAGTATCAAAAGTCATCCGCGACTTGCGCAAAGCCTTCTCGAGGCTCCTCCAAGGACCGCAAGGAAGTTGCCAGCTAACTGCCGCGATCAAAGATATGGTCAGTCTGTTCGCTTCTTACCTTGCCTTCATCTGTCATGTACCGCATGTCCTGTCGAATCCGGATTTCACGGTTGATATCACATGTCCTGTCGAACCAGGATCTCTCGACCGTCATCACCTGCCAGGCCCACGGGCCCTTAGCTACCACAAGACAAGCAAACATAATCCCACTATGTCTACTGAGCTCAGCCGGCATCACGAAGGCCTTTGGTACGTCCCCTCTCTAGTTTGGTGACAACTTCTATGGAATTCACTTCTTTCACGAATATCCCTTCTTCTATGACACTCAGTTCTTTCACCAAACACATATCTTTTCCAAAAGACTGAAGTTATTTGAGATTTCGCAGTCTGTTTGTCGGTCCCGCTCAGAAGTATCACGCACGGCAGAAGTATCACGCACGAATTTCAGTATGGGGCGTCAATTTCTATGACAAAATTCACTCCTTTTCCCACGCACAGATTTGAGTATCGGGCGTCAACTTTTCTTACAAAGCTCGCCCTCTTTTTCACGCATGAATTAGTGTCGGGCGTTGAATTTTCTCAGAAAGCTCCATTTTCCCCTAACATACGTATCTTACTGTCGAGCGTTCGCTTCCCTCACTTCCCTGACTTCTTCTGTTCCTACTTCTCGATTCAATCTCGGGCTTAACTCTCATGAAGAAGTTCGCTTCTTTCCCTAAATTAAGCCTAGGATTCTCATGAACGCATTTGACCGTTGGGCGGATTTTCTCTTTCATTTTTTTTGGCACATTAAAACTTGTTTCCTACCCCGTAGTCTACTTCTCAGTCCCGCTTAGGATTCTCACGCACGAATTCAAGTATCAGGCAATAACTTCCCTGTTTTCAATCAAGCTTAAGATCCCCACGCACGGATTGGACTATAACTTGTCTTTTTTTTCAACTATCCCTGCCATGAGCCTTAAAGAGTAAATTTGGCAGTATTCCCTCATAAATGTTTGTCACCTTTTAGTATAAGGGTAGCACGCTGCATTGCGGCACTCTATCAATCCAGGTTTAAATATAGATCACGTGTTCGAACTCCGGACGAGGAGGGACTTTTCGTGGATATTTCGCTCAAGAGAAGAATTTAACTGCGAAAAAGTGGCCACCCAGTTGCAAACACTAACCTACGAACGAGGAATACACTGTCGAAAAAGACAATGACATATACCCTCGAGGCTTGCCGTTGGAGCAAACTTCTGCTGTCATCAAGCCCTGCTGCTGTCGTTGGTATATGCTGCCATCATTTGGACAGATGGATTCGACGGTCAGAAGGAGAAGTTTTTGACAGTAGCTGCCGGTTACGACGGCAGTCCCCCTGTCTCCCACACAGATTCGAACATGAAGCTCGCTAATCGAGTCGTGCCGGTATCGGTATGGGCAGGTGTCCTGGTTTCTACTTAAGGACCTCGAACGCCCGTCCGCTTTACGACCTTTTTCTTCCCCCTTCCCAAACTCTCCGCACCGAACGCTCGTCCGGCGCTTTCTCCACTCTCCACTCACGGTCTCAAGTCTCAACCTTGGATCATCATCTTACTTGACCCTATTCATAACTTCTCACTTGACTCTATCCATACTTTCTCACTTGACTCTATCCCTTCACGACTCCGTGGCATTGTGATTCTCACAAGTCGCTTTGGAGAACCGGAAATGGAGGATGCAAATGACCAGTATCGATTCCGAGGCCCGCCTAGGGGGCCAGCCGGACACGATCATCCAGTCGACAACCGATTCCAAAATTTCGGATTTGACGCGATGCAAAATCATGGGCTTCCCGCCACCACACCGGAAACTCACCAGTTTGGCTGGCAAGGTGATCTGGCAGCTCCAATGCATCCATTCTCTCGTGAGCAATTGGACAGTCGACCGAGCTACCTTCACCAGAATCGCTGGCAGGCTGACTTGGCGGGTCCTGGTCGTGGACGCAGTCATTCGACTCATTTCACCTCGCGAGAACAGAGTCAGCCACCTTTTCAGAACGGAGGAATGGGGTCAGACAGCTACAATCGACGGATGAGGAGCCGCTCTGTTCATCCTGTGTTGCCAGAACCAGAAGATCAGCCAACTTTCCAAAGAGGTACAACAGAGTCACGAACCCTCAACCATCTTGGCCAATGTACTTCTGGTCAAGACATAATGCCACCGCAAGCATCCAATGAATATGACGTGCGAGAGCAAGGTCAGCGTATATATGACGTACCAGATCAAGCTTCCGGAAATCTCCAGCCTCACCAGAGCTTTAGTCCGGTAGGATCTCATCAGTATGCAGCATATGAACCGCAAGGTCATCGTCAGCAGTATCACGAAGGAGCTTTGCATTCTGCGCAGGGTGGACATCGACAGCCGAGTGTGCAGCGCTCTTCCTTCGTCAGCCGACAGGAAGACGCCAAGGAGCAGCCTTCTGAATTTCACTACTCCGGTCACCCAGAACAAGCTCAGCAACATCTCCATCGAAAGTCCTACCCTGATCTTCGAAGGGACGGTCGTCAAAAGGTCAACGAGACATCGGACGAGACATCGGACGAGACTGGCCAATTGCCAACACCTTCACGTCCTGGTCAACACGGCCCTCGATACTCTTCTCGCCAACCATTTGAGCAACAACCGGCTCCCTCTCGACTTGCTGCTTCGTATCAAAGCCTTGGTCCGTCTGGGACTCTCTTAACTTCGTATCACCGGGAAGCAGACGTGAAGATAGCCAGGCCCGCACAATCCCGGCCGCAATCACTAGCTCTTCCGGGACCACATGGGCAACAAAACCCAAATCTCCTCCCACCTCAGCTCCGTCCCCCACCCACAACAGATCCAAGGCTCGCGCAGGGTCACGCCCCAGCTATCCCTCCCTCTCCTCAATATCGTCCCGACAAAGGCGACCCTCGAGATCCCCTTCTTCGACCCAGAGAGCAACCACCCTCTCGACTTTCTGCTTCGTATCTTGATCCGTCTGGGACTCTTGCAACTTCGCATCACCGGGAGCCAGACGTGAAGATACCCAAGCCCCGGCCGCAATCACTAGCTCCTCCGGGACCACATGGGCAACAAAACCCAAACCTCCTCCCCTCTCAGCTTCGTCCTCCACCCACAACACATCCAAAGCTTCCGCAGGGTCAAGCCGCGACTCTCCCACCACCCTCTTCTCGATGTCGTCCTGATCAAAAGGACCCTAGAGATCTCCTCCGCCAACCCAGACAACAAACTCCTTCTCGCATTGTCTCACAGCGACTGGCAGAATTGAACGCAAGACTTGATTCGTCAAGACCAGACGACGACCGACCAAAGGTGAAGATCCCTACAGACTGTCACTCAAGAACACTTCCCCGCAAACCCGTATTTCCACACGGAGTACATCTACAAAACAGAGATGATTCTGTCCATCAAACTTTCTATCCAAACACTAACATTCGACAGATTGAACGCCGTTCTCTGATCCCAGCCTTCTCTGAACATAATCATAGGCAAGAAAACCCTCGGTTTCACACTAATCAACCTTCTGAGCGACAAGAAACTTCTTCTCTACCTACTACTTTTCATCAAAGACTTGGTGCATCCGAGACTCCTCCAACATCGCGGCTGAGACGACCCTTACAATCACAACTAGCCCGACACGGAACACAACGTGGCTCTAAGGTAAAGATCCCTGGACTCCTAACCGAGATCGCTAACTCGGTTACCCGTGATATTACACGGGCTATAGCTATAAAACAAATATCTTTCCCCCGGTCAACCTCCTCTTTCTTTCTATCAAACACTAATCTTCGACAGACTCAACAACCTCCCAACATCCCACATCACCTTTCTTCCCAATTGCCACCACGCACAATTCCTCGCAACCAGGTAAAGATCCCTAGACTCCCGAGCGAGATCGCTAGCTCGCTTAGCCGTGATACATCACGGGCTACAGCTACAAAACAAATATCTTTCTCTCGGTCAACATCCTCTCTCTTTCTATCAAACACTAACCTTCGACAGATTCAACAACCTTCCGCAATGCCAGATAACCTTTCTTCTCAACTACCACCACACACAATGGCCACTCAACCTTCAGCAGCTGTGGTTGACGTGCGAACGCCGGAGCAAAAGCGAATGGACGCCCTCGGCTTCCGAGTCCAAGACAGTGGATCAAGTCTACCTGGTGAACGTTCCGAAAATGAGTCTTCCAACAGCGACGACGGAGCCAGGCAGCCAGCCCCTGCGCCCGAGAACATCTTCCCCTTGTACGAGCGACCCGAGGGCCCCCTTGACAATCCACCCACGAAGAAGCCGAGGCCGAAGGAGACACTGGAAGACCGAAAGCAGCGCCTGGCTGTTGAGACGATGCGTGCAAAGGAATTGGAGGGCCAGCTGATCAGATCAAGCGGCCTGGTGGGCGAGGGCGATGCCTTGAAGAAGGCACAGCAGCAGCGCATCGCAGAGACAATCACTCGAGAGAAGGCAAGACAACTCGAAGTTTCTGAAGAGGAATCGAGGAAGAAACTGGAGCGCGATGCCAAGGCCGAAGTCAAGCGTCGACAGAACGAACAAGAAGCCGGGCGAAAGCGGGCAATTTCTGACGCTGACGAGGTCGACAAGGCCAAGAAAAGGCAAGCCGTAAGGCAAAAGAATAACGAGGAAGAGCGTGCACGCTTGGAGAAGAACAGAAAGAACGCCGAAGAGAAGATTGCGCGTGAGCGAAAGAAGGCCGAGGACGATCGATATCGCGCTGCCGAGTTGAAGCGTAAGGCGTCCTTGAAGAACTTCAACGAGTTCCAGAATGGGCAGAAGCAGAAGGCGCCCGCGCGAGACCGGGTTCTGGGATTTCTGGAGAATCACGAAGATGCAGAGGCACCAGATGCTTCTGG
Organism: Cyclaneusma minus; assembly: GCA_037179335.1. NCBI lineage: Eukaryota > Fungi > Ascomycota > Leotiomycetes > Marthamycetales > Marthamycetaceae > Cyclaneusma > Cyclaneusma minus. Next base: position 233,368 of record JAKZHN010000040.1, on the reverse strand, counting down.
ACAGAACTCTGGCTGCGGAAGTGAGATGGACGTGGACGCTGCTGATGAGAATGATGATCTTCCAACCTCAGCCATGATCCAAGAAGCTCCGGCCGGCCAACCACTCGCTTCGGGCCCTATGGAAGTTATCCAGAACTCTGATTTCTCGGGCCACATTTCCCGAATGCAGCAAATGCCGATCCCGCAAACTAGGAAGACATATGCAATACTGAAATGGGAGAAGGGATTCCAGAGCTACAGGGCCCAGGCTCTGCAAGAGTCGGGTGAAATCCGTTTCCGGATGGCTGTTGAAGAGGCGTGCGGCGATGTCGTCCCACGCATCCTCGCGGGCATCCTCCCAGCCGCGCTCCAGGCTGAGCTAGCGAAGAAGAGGCCTCGGGAAGATGCTCCAGAAGACGAGGCCGCGGTATCAAAGCCGCCTGCGAAGAGGCAGCGAACGAAGGCCGCCCCAAAACCGCCCAAGGAGCCGGAGCTCCAACAGGAAGGAGCGGACCCCGAGGATTCTTCAGCAGACAAGGCCGTATCCAAACCGCCACCCGCTGCCAAGAAGCCTCGCAAGAAGCCTGCCCCCAAGGCGCCCGAGAAGCCCGAGCTCCCCCAAGTAGCAGAGGCCATCAAGGAAACAAAGCAAGCCGAAGACTCGAAGCCACCAGCTCAGCCCAGACGCCAGAAGCAGCCGAAGACCAAGGGCTCCCAGTTTATGAAGGGATTGCGAACTGTTATCAAGACTGAGATCGCCCAACGTCAGTTGCCGCTGAATGCCGTCGCCAGTGGCCTTGAGAAAATTCCCGAAGTCGACGATGAAGCGCTCGATGCTGCCCAGCCGGCAATTCCTTTGCCCGACCTACCAGAAGTCCAAGGCCCAACGCTTCCTGATCCCCCTGTCGTAGTACAGCAGCCTCTGACTCAGTTGCAGATTGAGCAGGCACGCCAAAAGAAGGTCAATGATATGTTGCTTCCTGACGCAGAAGCTGAAGAGCTCAACAAGAAGGTTGATGCTGAGAGCGAAGAGGACAAGATGCGCAAGGAGGAACAGCAGAGAAAAGCCGCCGAACAAACCGAGTCTCAGAAGAAGAAGGCTAAGGAAGAAGCTACGAATAAGGTCATTGCGAAGAAGGCTGCAGAAGCCAAAGAGAAGTTTGTGGCAGAAGAACGACGGAAACTTGAGAACAAGGGCTTATCTTTCACTGAAGACCAGCTCATCGTCAAGGTCGACGAACGGATGGCAAAGCGTGAAGTACGTACCATCTCCAGATCCCTTTAGTCTGATGAAAGCATACTGACAAATCTACAGGCAAACTTGTCCAGAAGGCGAGCCAACTACCAGGAGAAAAAGGAAATGGGCCGTGAAGGATCTCAAACCCCACAAAGCAATTCCCCGGGATCTATCTTATCACCAGAAACGCCCAAGAAGAACCGCAACGCTTCTGGTCCCCAGACTCCAATGAAGAATGGTAGCCACCCTCTTCCTGCACAGAAGATTCTTACTCAGGACGAGGAAGATAGGAAGAGGCGCAAGCAAACGATGGAGAGGAACAATCCGGAAACCCTCAACAACCTTGAACGATCTGAACGAGATGGCATTCGTAGCATGCCTAGCGCCCACGTTGGTGACGACTCTGACGACTCTGACAGTTCTGAAGAATCCGAGGAGGACCCAGACGATGAAGAACCGTCCCCTTCCAGAGAACGTCACCGACGGTTTCAACAGAGGTTCCCCTCGGATCCTCAGCTCCAGTATGATGAGAACGCCGATAACGGTGCGGCCACAGATGCAGAGAACTCGGAATTCCTTGGTGCGGAGGGAATGGAAGAGCTGGGAGAAGATATGGCGGCACAATTCGAAAACGAGGCCGAGTCTGAGCCAGTCCAAGACGCCGATGGCGCATCAACCCTTCCAGAAGTCATCACCATCAATTCCTCTACAGTCGGTGAGGTCGAGCAGGAAGAATCCAACACTCTCCAAGGTGATACTGCGGATGCCTTGTTCGGCGAAGATACCGATGCCGGCCTGTCCCTCTTACCTCGCTACGTCGAGAACCCTCAAGCTCAGGGTGACATCTACCACTACGTCGTCAAGAAAGCGTTTTGCAAGGCCAACAAGGATGAAGACTCACTGGGAATCACCAATATCGGGGACGTCCTCTGGTTGGGTGAGTCCCTCGATCGCAACGCTGCCATTGATCTGGCCAAGGATGCAGTCAAGAATTTGCGCGAGAATCCATCATCGGATGCGGAGGTGGACGAGGCCGAAGACCATGACCTCTACCAAGCTGTTACCTGGACCAGCGATGAAGACCTCATCTACGTTCTGGTTCAGCGTTTCCTTGCGACGAAGGCCCAATTGAAGTTTGACGAGAATTTTCCAGCACCACCCCCAGTCCCTTGCATCATCATGCAATCTCACTCTTTCGTTTACCCGGAGCCATCCGGCCCCGAGGGCAATGTGACTGAGGCTGCCGTCATTGTGCAAGACTCCAAGCCACACCAGATTGGCTACGCTACTGATCTCCAAGAAGCAAATCAACAAGCCTGCGACGCATTTCTTCATGCTACCAGGGCCTGGAGCAATCCAACGGGCGAAGAAGAGCTCGCCGGGTGGGATGCGTACGCAAAGGACGTAATTGGGCAGCAGATGATGTACAATTTGGATGGAGAAGGCGTGAGGCTGGAAACGGAGAGTAATGAGGATGAACCACCATTCAGGGTGTGGGTTGAGATCGTGCCTCAGCCTGATAGTGAGCCATCAGTGGCTTCCTAGGTGGTTTCTGAGAGGCGATGTGGAGAGGTGGAAGGGGCGACATGGCATAATGGGAGGAGGGTGGAATCGGTTCTGGCGGTTTTCTTTTCGGTGCTTCTTCTTTCGGTGGTTTTCGTCTCGGTGGTGGCAAAGACGTGAAAATGGTGACCCCGCGCGGCTTTTGCCAGCAATGCGGCGGTGTGCTGATGACATGGAATTTCTTTTTCGAAGGGGGTCGGACTTGCCCAGGGTTGGGCAAGGGTGTGGGATAGATAGCGTCGTTTCTTTTTTTTAAAAAAGGCGTTGATTTTCAAAAAGTCGTTCCGCCGCGCAACGTGTAGATTTTTCGTGATGCTGGGTTTGTCGACAAGTCCGTGAAGCCCATGAATAAATAGGAGGGGAGTGGTACGTACTGGCGGTTGCGGTGGTGCGCGGGGTGTGGGTGGTTGGTCTTGGGCGATCGAGTCGTGTTTGGAAAAATCAAAATCGATCGAAGTGCAGGTGTCTTTTTTAACCTAGGAGTTTAGCTCCGGTGCTAAACTTCGCTTCGCTTAACTTGCGAGTTCGGGTAGTTTGCTGTGATATCCGAAGCGGACTGGGTCCGCACTGGTAGTTGTGGTCGTGTGCTCGTGTGGTCGATCGAATCGTGCTTCAAAGTCGAAGTATAAAAGTGTTTTTGAACCTAGAAGTCTTGTTCTGACTTTGGCTCTCTGGCGCTAACCTTCGCCTCCCGCCTCCGCCTCGCGGCCCTAAACTTCGCTTAACACAAGTTTGGGGACGCCGTGATTGTGATATCGTGGGCACAGCACGTGCTCCATCACCTGACCAGGAAAACGGTGGTATGTCAATTGTAGTTTCTTCTTTGGCGGGTAGGACCTGTCCAGGGTTGGCGTTGCGCAAGGTTGGAGTAAGGTCGTTGGACATCTTCTTTCTTTCGTAAAAAGATTGATTCCGCCGTGCAAACCCGTGAGTTTCCCGTGATGATAAGTATTCTGCCATATCTGTGAAACGCAAGAACGGACAACTTACAATTCTCGCGGCGAGAAAACCTGCACAAGCTTTGGCCGATCTCGGGAAAGCGCTGTGTATCTCCAGGCTCCCCGTTGGTTGTGATTGACCCAGACTGGATGGTTCGAGCAGAAGACGAATCGTGCTTGGAAGGGCGAGCGAAGTGTAGTGAGTAGTCGAAGTGTACCTGCGTGTTTAAGTTAAGTCCTGCTCCCGAATTTCGCTCCTCCGGCGCTAACCTTCGCTTAACCGAGGAGCAAAACCTCGCCTCAATTCCGGTTAGTGAGGCGATTTGTGATATTATACATAAGCTCCTTCACTTAACGGCTGTTTGGCTTCCAGAGCTTCGTCAAAGACCATACAATCTCGTCCACTCATTATCAACTGCTGTTCTGCCCAAAAAATAAAAAGCTTGGAGGATCCATCTGCTGAGTCTGCGGTGCTATTTATACCTAGTTACTATTAGTACTACTAGCTTACCCCTAACTCCAGATCACGTGATCTCTCATCTACCGTCCCCAAGCCCTGGAATCTATGTATGTTCATCGTTTAGCCAGTGAAGACTAGTCCTGCACGTGATTTACGGCTGCCAAGCCGGGTATAAAACCTCCTCCCCTGACTACAAACTGTTTGCTTCAGGAAACAAAGGCTTGTCAGAGGGCGCTGATGGAGGGCAAAAAGAAGTGCCAAAGACGGACATTACTACGCGCTCACAAATATTTCCGTACCTTATATGTTTCACCTACTCCTTGTATCATGTTGCTAACGCATGCTGAAAGATCTGAAAGAACTGAAAGAGTCAAGAACAACGTTTGCACAGGTTGAACCCAGAAAGGCCGAGTGACAGCAAACCCAAGCCGTGACAGTGAAGGACTCCTGCAACAGCAGCATCTAGCATTGAAAAAAAAAAGACCAGAATGGACTGAATTGACGCATCCTTACCTGCTGAATTCCGCAGAAGGTCAGGGTAATTGGAAAACAGGCCTATGTTCCTGGCGATGGGATTCTAGGGATTCCCTGCCCTTGCCTTTATTAGCTTTGGTTAGAGAAGTGAAGTCCGAATGTATAGAGGGCTATTTATAGCAGTTACCGCCACAGTATATCGTCAGAGTTCTGCCCTTGCTACTTGTAAGGCCGAGGTTATCTGTGGATCACGACTTACCTCTAAGCCGCTCACCAACGTGACATCACGCATCTAGATTTCTGATCTTGCTGAATCAGCGGGTTTCTCACGTGTTAGGAATCCAAGAAATAAAGGTATAAGAATTGTCCCCTGACCAGCCTTTCTCTCCATAGAAGACTTTTCATGCCAGAGTCTCTATATGCTTGCCATTAGACCTAACAAGAGCAGAGCTATTTATCCACAATAGAAAGAAGAGACACAGAATCAGGCTTGCGAATGTGTCATGGTAAACAGCTCTGAAGTTTTGAAGCAAGGGCCTGTCCCCCAGCTTGAGATCAGGGAAATCAAGCGACAGAAGGACCAGGAGACGGGGAGAGACTAACGTCGTGACGGTAGTCGAAGCAAATGTCCCAAGAGCAAAGCTGCATTCAATTCCTAGAATTAGGCTTCGAATACTTCATGATCGAGATAGCAAGACTAGACTCAGGCGCATCGAGCTTCCATATGGAGATCTTGAGCAAGGCCAGAAGCTTCGATTTCGCCGCCCGTGGAATAAAAATATGAGGTGGAATTTGTGGGAGTCCCAGCACTATTTATACCTAGATATAGGCCTCAAGGTCAGTGAATCTGTCTTTCGCCTAGGTGCGTCTGAGACCATAGTGCAAAAGTTGCTGTGTCACGTGATGCAAAAGGGTATAAATATCTATTCACAGGCTACAATTTCTCTCCTCAACTCTGTCATTGAGGGTGACACCACTTCATGATCGAGTCAGACCAGAGAGTGTTCGTTGACAGTTACGAATTGAGGCTCCGTGTCACGCTTGTATCTACGTCCAACCCACCAATTCCAGTGTCTGGACAGACAGCCACCCGATGAAGGTGTCAAAACGAGGGTAGAAAAGTTGAGCAATAATAGCAGCCCAGCGCGACAGCAAAGAGAAGATCGACAGTAGCAGATCAATAATCCTGATATGCAGGTTGTGAACGGCTGGGTCGCTGGAAGCTCTCAGCGGCCATTTCGTTTCTTAAAGACCGAGAGGCTAGCCGAAGCTGCAAGGCCTGACACGAGCTGACGCTTTGCATGCACGGTATCGAATCCGAGTTCTAGTAAACTGCACCTGTATACATATTTATACCTGGGATCCAATCCCACAGATGAACGGTATCCATTTCTTGGTCTAGGCGAGCACATGACTTGCCTACTAACGTTCCTGCCTCTCACGTGCACTGTGACGGACTTCTAAGCTGCGGATCGAAGATCAAGTCTCGTGAAGTCAGCTTAGACCTCCTTGCTCTCACGTGACCAGAAAGTGGGGTTCTCAGGTATAAAAACTCGCTCGTTGAAAGCAACGCTCTGATCTTCAAACTCAAAAGGATGTTGACATGTCTGATTGTTCATGGTCAGTACAAGCCTCGAGTGTAATAGCCAGCATGCTGCGGCAAGACGTCAGATATGGAAGGCTGCGGATGAGTAGATTCTGGGAGGAACAGGGGAGATTTTTTTTCGTCGGGAAAGCGGTGGCAGGAAGACAGAGCAACAGCATGTTCAAGAGCAACAGTCACCAGGCCCTGCGGTAGGAGCCATGCTCGTGCCGGTGGTTCAAAGCTCATCTCATGGTTATTTATGGTTCTTTGTCAAGGGCAAAGTCCAACGGATTTAGAAAACGAAAGTTGATGCGGGTGGACTGTTTTCGTCGGAAAGGTTTAGGTCTTACTCCGAACTTGTCGCTTTTCTCCAAGGGTTGTGCTTGTGAAGGATCAAGGAAGAGCGTATAGAGTGTTTTTATACCCGTTGACCTCCTTGGGCGAGTATATTCACGCATTCTTGCCACGACTTCTGTCCGATGACCGGAAGACCTGAGACCTAAAAACTGTAAGTCACCTGGTGTTTAAACTTCAGAGTCAGCCGCTTACGGCGGCCCTGATCGCTAGCAAGGGGTCCAAGTACTTGGGGTTCGAGGTCACCGATGAACTGTCTACATACGCAGAGCTATAAATATCCTCGTCGATGCCCACATCTTAGAACCTCAGAAACGATTACCTTGAACCAAGTGTTCGATGACAGATTTTGGAGAAGGCAGATCTAGACGTCTAGATTAGCATCGTGTTGGAAAAGCACCGCATAGCCAAAGTTTGCTAACAGCGATAGACTGCAGAACTCCAAGAGAACCTTGGGAGTGTTCGCTTGATGGCAGTGAAGACACAGGGATTATGCAACACTAGGCTCCATGAATGACAGCAAATCTGTACCTACATGACAGTAGCTTATCTCATTTCACGCTTTCATCTTGTAGCTTCGCGTGACACCATCGTCCAACGTGAATTATAGGAGGGAAAAGTACCTCAAAGTTTTGAGACGTATGCTGCGAGTCTCCCACACTGCAAGCATGATCCATAATGAGAGTTACCTATATTATGAGTTGAAAGAGCTGAAACGATGGCGGGGATAGCACAAGTTTTATACCCAAGAGCCAGCCCTTCTGACTCATAGTTTCAAGTCCTTGTTGCAGGCACCTGAGTTCCAGATGTTAGTTCCTGGAATCGGGCAAGGAGTGAGACGTCAGGTGATCCGAGAGCTGACCCTGGCGAATCATGTGCTCTGAACGTGACCAAGCTTCCAAAGAATCTTAGTCACCATGTAACTCTGGGGTATAAATACCACCAATGTGGCAGTTGTTTTCTTGGTATCGAAGGCAAGCTTGTGTGTCCTGACAATGTGGACCGAAAAGACAATCAAGACTGCCAGAATGAAAGCCCCAGGGACGGCCCTTGCATACCAGAACTGCCAGCTAATGTTCGAAGACGATTTCGAGCCATATCAAAGTGATGATCTCCAAGTCGAGCCTCTAGTAACAAATCAACAGCAGAAAGACCAAGCAACAGCATCTCCCCCGCGACAGCACCACTTACTCCCAACAGCAGCAAAACATCCCCAACAGCAGCTCGTCTACCAATTCAATCATAGATGTCGAAGCAAGAAAGCTCCATGAGCAGGTCAGAGTAATAGAGCAGTCGACTTCTGGACCCAGAGCCGCAAAGTAGAGCAAGTGACGACCTTCCCCTCGCCCCTGGCCATAATCGACCAAGACGATCCAACTTGTTTTGGTTTGAAAAAAGGTTTGAGACGGATCGGTATATATATTCGCCGACTTCACGTGACCTCGGAGATTTGCCGTGATTGCGTCATAGGCTTAGATGCTTCCAATCATTAAATTGCCAAACCTGCACGTTCACGGTGGGTGCCTAAGGGTTTTGGTGGGATTTGGTATTGATTTCTAACAGGGTGTGGGAAACTTAAAAACTAGGAACTTAGAGATATATAGTTTAATTCCAACTAAACTAAAAGGGTCCGTAATTCGTTAGAAAGTTAAGTTTTAAAGTTAAGTTTTAATTTTTCCTTTTTAATTTCCCATACCCTGATTTTGGCCCGGGGCTTCCTAAAGTACTTTTGCATTAAAAATAGGTATAAAAGTACTTATCCCTTTTACCCCTGAGTTTTTAATTAAAAATTTAAATTTTTAATCTAAATTTGGAACCTCCTTAATTCGTTAGAAATTTAAATTTTAAACTTAAGTTTTGGTTTTTCCTTTTTAATTTCCCACACCCTAATTTCTAAAGCCCTCTGTTTTTTTTTCCCTCGGAGTTTAGAAAAAAATCTGAAAATTTAGATTAGCCATTTTTCCCGTGACCCGCAACACTTTATACAGTGTGCATAAAAAACTTGCATAACTGTATAATCGACCTCCGTGCGACGAAGCGCGCGAGGAGAGCGCGCGGAGGAGCGTTGGGGTTCGATTGGAAGCTGCGTGCTTGCCCCTGGCAAGCCCGACTATTTTTCCGTGCTTACCTAGGGTTTGGGGGAATAGGGGTTGGCTTGGCTGCTGCAGCCGTAACGCTACAGGGGGCTTTTAGCACTACGGATGCCTGGAGCACAGGGGAATTCAGGGCCTATAGGGGACAGCAAGCCCTGAAGGTGCGCTGAAGTCGACGTGCAACAAAACTTTGGATGGAAGTCGGCTATGGTCACGTGAATTCGAGTCAGCCGACTTAGACCCGGTCCTGAGCTCGCGGAGCAGTCTTAGTTTCGTGTAGTGTGTGTTCACTTTGGATTCCGACTATCAAATGAACTTTACGCACACGAAGTAGTTGTCACATGTTGAATTCGCGCTATACTCATCTTCCTCGAAGGGAAAAGCGAAAACGCTCCAGCCTACAGCCCAGAACCAGGAACTGCTCAAACTGCTCGAACCGCTTGCAAAGCAACATTTTTTTTTACACAGTAAAGCAGAGCATTCAATCGCAGGATATCACCAAGTGACGCGCCCCATCCTTCCAAACGCCATTCCACCCAGCCCAGCGAAGCCAACAGCACATCAGCTCATGCCATCGCCTCGCAAACCCAAGCACAATCCCTTCCCTTCACTCAACCAACCTCCTCTTTAAGACTTCTGCCCCTCAACAAACTTCAACGCCTCCTCCCGACTCACCACATCAATCCCACTCGTCTTATTATGGAACGTGACTCCATAACACTTATCCGCCACGAGCACCATCTCCGGCCTAAAAGTGGTACAGATAAACTGTCCACTCATAGCCGCACCCTGCGACGCACCCTCGTCATCTTCGTTCTGCGAGCTTTGCTGTTCCGAGATGGATTGGAGCATTTGGGCCACGGCGGTTCGGTACTGTGCATCCAGGTTGGCGTCGATTTCGTCGAAGAGGTAGAAGGGCGCGGGGTCGCATTGTTGGATTGCGAAGACGAGGGCGAGAGCGCACAAACCTGTGGGTGATGTGTTAGTAAATGCTTCGAGGGCTTTGTATGGAAGAAAGGGGGAAGTTGGAGGAACTCACTCTTTTGCCCACCACTAAGTTGCTGGATACGCTGCTGTTCATCATGCTTGCTGTTGAACGACACGCTGATACCCACGCCAATGTAATTCTCCACACTCTCTTTCGCCTCTTCATCAGTTTCCTCCTCGCCGCCACGTCTGGCATCTGTCTTGCGCTGGATGACAAGACGGCCGCGACCGGCTGGCACGAGACGCTCGAAGATCTGGGCGAATTCTTTGGAGACTTGCTTGAAGGTTCGCTCGATGGCTTCGTCTTTTCGCTGATCAAGGACTTCGACGAGCTCTTCGATGGATTGCTGGGAAGACTCGAGTTCCTTTCGGCGCTTCTCGAGAGTCTCGCGCTGACTGGTGAAGTTGTTGTATTGCTCGAAGGCTTTCTTGTTGACGTGCTTGTACTTTTTGAGTGCTTCGTTCACCTTCTTGAGGCGGTTCGTGATCTGTAGCGAGTCAGTATGGTTGGCCATCGTTGGATGATTACAAAATACTTACGGTCTTGTTATCAGTTTTCTCGAATCGCTCAAATGCTTCATCGGGAAGGGCACCAAGATCTCGAATGTTACGAGCGCATTCGGCTGCAGAAGTGGTCAGGAGAGCCTTCTTCGTGATGCTCTTCTCCATCCGCTTTTGGTACTTCTCAATAGCTCTTGCGATCTCCTGCTGATTCTGCTCTCTGGTGGCCTTATCTTTCTGATGATCTGAAATCTGCGTTTCCGTCTCATCAATCTTCTGTTCATTCTCCTCCAGCTTAGCCTCGATCGCCGCAGCAGCCTTGGTGACACGCTTCAACTCTCGCTGGGACTCCTTCAAATTGCCCGTTGTACCGCCGGTGGCCGCCTCAAAGCTTTGGTTGTTGAGCTGATCAAGTTTGAGACGCAAGTTCTCCCGCAGGTCCACCTCCAACAGATTCTTGCGATTCTCAAGCTCACGCCGGGATTTGCTGAGCTTGTTCCATTTGGCTCGCAGTTCACCGACCTTGGAGTTGAGCTGTTCTAGCTGTTGCTCTTCCTCGTCGGTTAGAGTCTGCTTGAATGCGGAAGCCAACTCAGCTTCATAGGCACTAATCTGTTCATCCAGCCGTGTCGATTCGGTGTTGATCCTCTCCTTGTGGCGGGTCTTAGTATCAAGTTGTCCCCTGAGTCGGTCAACGTAGAAATTCTTGTTCTTGAGATCATCACGTAACGGCCCATGGCCATCCTCGAGTTGCTTAAGCTTCTGCTCAGCTTTGTTGAGTTCGCCCATGCATCGAGTAATCTCCTGGTCTTTCTGCTCGATTTCTCGAGCGATTTCAGATTGCCGAGCTCGCAGCTTCTCGTACTCATCACGCCAGTGGTTCAACTTCTTGACCGCTTCTAACCTAGACCTGCGAGGGTCTATGTAGCCTCCAGTCATTGCTCCCTTCTTGTTAGTGGTGTCACCATCAGGGGTAATGGCATCGACTCCATGGCTGCGAGAGTATTGACCGGCGATGGTAAGATTGGGACAGATGATGGTGTTTCCGAAAACATTGTCGAAAGCTTTTTCGTATCTCTTGTCAAACTTGATCCTAGAGACCATCGGGACAGCATCGTTTGCCTTTGGCATGTTGGTATTGCGCATCCTTATCTGATTCAATGGAACGAATGTCAGACGACCACCTCGTTCTTGATGTAGTGCGTTCATCAATAGCGTGGCAGTATCTGACGTGTCGACCACATAATGAAACAGACTGTTCCCGGCAGTCTGTTCAACAGCAATACGATACGCTTCTTGGACCTCCATCAACTCGGCGATAGGACCGTAAGCACCTTGGATATTTCTCTCTCGCTTGAGTCGTCTTACTGTAGCGAGACCTCGAGCCGTTGCAGCGTCCATGGTATGAGATAAATCCTTTTCGGCGCGGCTCACCTCGTGGCGAGCACTCTCAGTGATTGAACCCAGCTTGTCATCCTCCCGGCGAAGGAGCTTTCTTTCTTCGGACAGCGTGTCTAAGGTTTCCTTTGCCGTGGTAACAGCGTCTGCTAGTTCTTGTCTCTTATCACCGAAGCCTTCCAAGCGCTCTCGTAATGCAGCGATTTCGGCCTCAAGCTTCTTGATTTGCTTCTGAAGTGCCAGGATTTCCTCATCTGCCTCCAGTCGACTTGCCTTGTGTGTCGACAGAGTGTTGTTGTTCTCCTCGATTTCGTTTCGGAGGTACTTGTCTCGCTCGGCCTTGTTCTTGAAGCGCTGATTTCGGCCTTGTTTGGCATAGAGACGTTGAATAGTCGCATCAGCACTATCCAGCTCAGTCTTGACCCCATGTTCCTCTCCTCTACGCTTGTTGTAGGTGGGAAGAATCTTGGCTAGTTCAGCTTCTTTCTGAGCGATTTCTTGCTGGACAGAGTCAAGTTCCTGCTGGTATCTCTGGCGTGCTTGTTCAGAGGCTGATTGACCATCTGTAAGAGTCTTCACCTCCAACTCCACCTTTGCCTGAGCCTTGGCTGTGTCCTTTCGGTCCTCCTCGAGTTGCCTTCGCTCAAGTCTCAAAAGCTCCATTTGTCGATTTAACTTGTTGATCTCAACGTCCAACTTGGCGATCGCACGCTCGCCTTCCATAAAGGCCTCTCGGTTCTCATCTGTACCCTCAATGCCACCCTGACGGCTCTCCTCAAGCTCGTCTAGGGCGAGGCCTATTTGCTCCTGCTCCCGGCGATAGAATGTGTACTCCAGACATCTTCGTTCCTTGTCCTTCTCCTGGTATCCGCGGAGCTCCTCCTTTTCCTCCTCAAGTTCACTGAGACGATCTTTGATGTACTCCAGCAGCTCGTCGATTTTCGCCTTCTTGTTGTTCGTGTCGTTCATAATTCTGAGCGACTCAGATCGGCGTGCTTCGTAAACTTGCGTACCAGCGACTTCCTTGAGTAGGTTCAGACGCTGGGCATCCTTCATATTCGTCAAAGTGGTGACACGACCTTGAGGTACGATGTAGTAGGGGTTGGATCGCGAGAAACCGGCAGACTCGAGGAGGTTCATGACATCAGTCTTCGTCGCGTTCTTCTTGTCGAGAGAGTATTCGTCCTTCTTCTGTCCAATGGTACGGCGCAGAATGACTTCCTTGTTACCGGTCGGGAAACGGTCGTCGCTGTTATCGAAGACGATCTCGACAAATGCCGACATGACAGCTGATCCAGATCCTTCGTGGAGAAGAGCCTGGCGCTCCTCGCGACCCATCTGCGTGTAGTCATCGCTGAGGACGAAACGAATTGCGGCGAAAAAGTTACTTTTCCCAGAACCATTGCGACCGACGATTACATTGTGCTTGGGAGAGAAGGGCTCGATGACGGTCTGCTCCTTGTAACTGATGACGCGTTAGAGCGAGCTGACTGCGGATTGAGTGTATGGCATACCTCTTGAACCCCTGGATGATAATCTGCTTGATGTACATCTTGACCTGGAATCACTGCCCCGCGGAGCAGCACGGGTCTTCTTGTCGGGTTTTGTATCGAGTTCGAGTTTCGAGGCAGCTACAGTCGCGCAATGAGGTATGTCAATCCGACAATCGCTGAAATGTGTGGCGTCCTGTATATCGTCAAGTTCGTCGCCTCGGGAAGGTCGCGGTTGTTGAGAGACGCGTCGCGACAGCTTAATTGCAGAGCTCGGTTCTGCCGCGGCCCTTCACCGCCTTTTGCATAAATTAATGCACGTGTCACAAAGTTATGCGTATGGAAAAGCTGCAACCACGATTTCTCCGCAAGTTCCCAACTTCAAGACAGAAAACATCAATTCGAAATCTGTCTGAACCATATGAGCTCTGCCCGTTTTGACAAGCGCCTGGAGAGTTTCAAAGCTGAACTCCCCCAAAAACCAAGTACCTACCCTATTAAATGTTTGGGTACCCTATTTTTCGGACTCAGGAGCAAGCGGACCCGCTTGTGCGTTTTGAAGACTTTCTTATGAGATTCTTTGCATAGGCATATTCTGCTGCTGATCTATTACTATGGACAGGCGCTCCTCTTTGCTCCTGGAAGTCCATCGTATGATCCCACGACGGGGTTTCCACACAATGGTTCCCCATCGGGGCACAAGATTGCAGACCTCTGAAGTGAGTTCAAGGAGGTGACAGAGGGAGCAAGTCCCGGTCTTTAATTGCCGTTGGATCCTCATCAACGGTATCAACTGCGATCTCACAGAGCCTTGTTGTCATGTGTGAGAAGCTCATTCGTGGGGTTACGATACTCGTAGCTTGAGTCGACATGGGATTGTGTACCCTTGTCTTCTACCCCTGACGTTGTGACTCGTCACTCGAGCGGGGATAACCACTGTCACTAATCAACTCCACGATATCTCCACATTCTAGCAGTCGGGTTTGATGCCCAGGAAGATCCCACGACAACAGTCAGTATATAAGGTAGGTCGTCATCCCCTCAAGTCCCAGATTTTCAAGTTCACTATCAACATCTCCTGCCGCGGCTGCTCTCCTCAAAGTCGTCAGATTTCAGACCTTCATTCACTGCCAACCTTGGTCCAACGGCATCAAACATCAATCTCCCAAAAGCTCAAGTTTCAAAGTCTCACATCTGTCAATCATAAACCATGGACCATCCCAAGTACTCCGCCTTCAACATCTCCGAGACAACCTACAAAGCCGTCAACAACCAACCCATCAACACCTTCGTTCTAATCCCCAAAAACATCGCCCCCGGCCCCCACCCCATAATCGTCAAATGGCACGGCGGCTTCCTCGTCACCGGCCACGCCCTCTACACCGACTGGTTCGGCGACTGGGCCCTCGAATGGGCCCTCTCCCACTCCGCCATTATCATCGCCCCCCTGCACCGCCTGATCCCCGAATCCACCGGCCTCGACGTCCTCTCCGACGTCTCCGACTTCTACACCTGGCTCAGCACCCAATTCCCCGCCTACCTCAAGTCGATCAATGATTCCGTAACCGCTGATCTTGAGCACACGGTTGTGAATGGTGATTCGGCGGGCGGCTATTTGGCTGTCATGTCTGGACTGAACTCGGCGAAGTATTCGCAGAATGGGCTGAAGATTAAGGCTGTGCTTGCTGCGTATCCTATGATTGATTTGCGCTCCGACTATTTTTCCAAAGCCCTCAAGCAGGACATCATGGGGTCTGGTCAAATGCCTCCTGAGCTTCTCTCCTCGCACATCGCAGCCATGGAGCCTGGCAAAATCATCACCTCGACATTCCCTCCCGAGCGCTTGCCCCTAGCCCTTTGCATGGTCCAGCAAGGCGCTTACCGAAAGTATTTCGGCGAGGCAAGCGAGTTGTACACGTTTGACGTGTTGGAGAAAGCGAAAAGGGAGGAGGTGCCGTATATGGGGCTTTATCATGGGAAGGAGGATAGCGCGGTGCCGGTGGAGGGCTCGGAGAGGTTTGTGAGGGAGGCGGAGAGGGTGTTGGGGAAGGGGAGGGTGGATTTGTGTGTGAGGGAGGGAGAGGAACATGCTTTTGATGCGTTGCCTAGTCAGCCGAAGGTGTCGATTGAGGATGAGTGGTTTAAGGAGCTGTTGGCGAAGGTGGATGCTGCTTGGTTGTCATGAAAATGGCTTGATGTGGGCATATATAAGGGTTACTTTGATGTGAAACGACAGAAAACAGCAGATAGCTTGGGTGTTTAAGTTCACAAAAAAAAATCCCTGGTTCGGCGAAGCCTGCGGTTGACCTATATCTCGTGTTCTCAAATGGCGGCCAACATGCATGTATTTAATTGCTTCTGGTTGGGCTCACGTGACAGACGCGCGCCTAGCGTGGTTTCGGAGTCGCGTCGCGATACTAGCGCACCTTGAAAACCTTGGCGTCGCCCGGCCTTTCCGTTTGCTCTTCCCATTCCATCTTCACAACTTCTCGCCCTTCCACATCCACCCTCAACCACTCAACCCTTTGGCCTCGACCGGTGAGAATAGCGCCAACTACAACCACGCCCGGTCGAGCCCCAATTGCCTGGCATGGCAGTAGAGAAGAGGAAGGAAAGCATAAGTGATGATGCATCGCAGGCCTCTGATTCAGAGCCTCAGCGCAAGAAAATGGAGAAGCCCGATTTCTCGTAAGTTCCTTCCCGGTATGGCCATACAAGCCTGCGCAGAGCCTGATTCCAGAACAGTGATCATCACGAAACTGTCACCGTTATTGTCGGTAAAAAAGAACAACAGAAACCCTTCACTGTCTACACAGACTTTCTTGTCTACTACTCCCCGTACTTCGAGAAAGCTCTGAACGGACCTTGGACGGAAGCAGCCACCAGAACTATCACCTTAGACCACACTGAACCCGAAGCTTTTGGACTATTTGTATCCTGGATTTATACCCAGACATTCCGGGTGGTGCAGGGCCCGGATCAAAACACTGAACCATGTTACAAAAAGCGCATCAGTCTGGACAAACCCTCTGCCGGAGCGCTGATCGAATTATGGGTCTTGGCGGATTATTTGGGAATCCCGAAACTCCAGAATTATATAATTCCGATTCTCTGGAACAAAATGAAACGAATCAACGCCCCCTTTCCGGAAGAATACGGCAGGTTGTACGAAAAGACTAGCATTGGGTCGCCATTGAGGAAGTTGTTTGTCGACCACGCCCGCGCAGGCTACAACACAAAGTACATCCTCGATTACCATGATTATATCCCAAAGGAGTTTCTGTTCGACATATGGGCCAGTCATAATGCGCATACTTTGAAAGAGGTCACGTGGAATGGGTTCACTGCCACGAACTACTACGTTAAGGAGGATGAGACGAGCGACGAAGAAATGCCAGATGCCAAACCGGGGGCATGAACATACACGCCAGCATTGTCAAACATGGAGAGGACGGTCATGAGGACTCGGCATAGGACGTCATGGAAATTTTTTCCTTTGTATTGGTCTAGGTTGCGGTCCAGGCTTTGCGAGACCTGAGAGCTCGTGGTGAATTCATCTCCAGCCAAGCTGTTTCCCTGGATACGTTCCCTAAGTACCTAAATTGTGATTTCGCCAAGAATGTTTTATCCTGTTCAATGTTCATGGATATCAAATACTGAAAATTTGAGATTTCCAAAAATGGATCTTGCCCGTGAGTGTTAATTTGCAGCAAGTATTAGGGCGAATCTCATGTAACTTGAGACTATCCCATGTCGGCGCTGGGGAAGGTGGATGCTGCCTGGTTGTCGTAGAATGACGTGTTGCTGTAGAGGGAATACCTTATAAGCACCTCTCGCTGAGGATCTAGTGACAGATTAATTTATCAAAGCAGATAGGTAGCCTGGATGTTGAGAAATTCACTGGTTCGGCGTTCCGTGCAGGATGTTCGAAGCAGCAGGTTGTCGATTAACTCTGGTGTTGAGAGCGTGTTAGTGTGATTAAACTTCAACTTGAATATTTAATGGGTTTTACTAATGCTACAAAATGGTTTTTATACATTTACAAAGAATTCCCGGATTCGGATTAGCGCAGCCGCGAGGCGGTGGCACGTGCACCGCCCTGCAATAAAATTGATATTTTCAATTTTTTCGCCACGATAATGTATATACAATTTTTCTTGGCCTCCATATTAACAAATTCCAAATAACTGGCTTTTTAACAAAGTTTTTTTTTATTAAAAAAGCTTTAATATAGCCCGAAATATAATTGTTTTAAAAAATTGTTTAAAACATGCATTTTAATTTGTTTAAAAGCCAATTTTTTAATTAGTTATATAAACTTTATTGTGACGGCCCTGGACCGGAAGCGCTCTCGTCGGCTAGCCAGCCGAGAGAGCCCTAGTGGTCCGTGCGCCACACAACCACCAAATTTAGTTCTCACGATAGCTGGAGAGCTTTCTCTCCTTATAGTAATACACCTATTAATAATGGTTTATATCCTAGCCTTGGCTAGAGTCCCGGGCCCAGCTCGTGACATTTATATATTTATAATTGGAAAATTTTAAATTCTATAAAAATTAAAAAGCCAAGCTAAAAAACCTTAATTTACGGATTTCTATTAATTAAATTGTAAATTTCATTCCGGGGCGGCGCACGGGCCACCGTTTCGCGGCTGCGCTAATTTCAATCCGGAATTTTTTTGTAGATTTATGAAAACCATTTTGTAGCATTAGTAAATCCCTATTTAATTGGCCTCGATTTAATTGCTTTTGGCTTGTCCCCGATAAGCCTTGCTCCCGAGTCCCGACAAGCCTCGGTTTTTTTAAAAGTATTTAGGGGCTCACGTGATCGACGTGTGCTCGCCAAGCTCAAACGCCGCGTCGCGTCCCGCAGAAACTCTAACCTAAATACATGTACCTGACCTCAACCGCCGATTCCACTCAATCCCGCACCGAACCGGAACATCCATCGTACACCTTCACAAATTCGAGGCCATTCTGTGAGTCTGAGAATCCGACTCTGGAGCGTCAATCTCGAGCGTCAATCTCGAGCGGTAGTCGGTACTGCAGCGTTGTTGCCACATATCAGCCTCACAAACCCACCCGGACGAGCCGAAGCCTCCAATTGCGTTTGCCTGCCATGGCACCAGAGAAGAGAAAGGACGGCCCCGGCGGTGCATCGCTCGCTCCGACCAAGAAAATGAAGAAGCCTGATTTGGCGTGAGTCTTCTCCCAGCAGTGAGCGCCCTGTTGCACAAATTGTCAAATACTGAACCTGGCACTAGTGATCCTCACGAGGTTGTCACTATCGTTGTGGGCAGCTAAGAGAAGGAGTCCTTTATTGTTTATAAAGACTTTCTCATTTACCACTCCCCCTATTTTGACAAGGCCCTCAATGGACCTTGGACAGAAGCCACCAACCGGACCGTCACCTTACCTCATACCACACCCGAAGCCTTTGGGTTGTTTGTATCTTGGATCTATACCGGGAAATTTCGAGAGGAGCACTGCTATGAAGAGACCGAGCCGGATTGGGCCAAACGCCGAGATTTAGACAAGCCTTCAGCCGAGGCTTTGATTCGCCTATGGCTTTTGGCAGATTATTTTATGGTGCCGAAACTTCAGAACATGCTAATCACAAAGCTCTGGGAGAAACTAGCACGGATTAATCACTGTTTCTCCGAGCATTTTCCATTGGTCTACAAAAACACCGATGACGACTCACCACTGCGAAAGTTGTTCGTCGATTACTGCTGCTACAACAATAACACGAGAACAAGCTACATCAACAAGCGATTCGACCACGTCCCAAGAGAATTCCTCTTCGACATATGGGCAGCCCATAACGAGATGGCTCGAGGTAAAGTCAAGTGGGAGGGATTCAAGGCCGAGAACTATTTCGTCGAAGACGCGACGGATAAGGCCGAAGACAAAATCAGACTAGAACTCAGCCTTAGATTCGGACTCAGACTCGGACTCACAGACCTGAACAAACCGACCAGCGCATCAAAGCCAGAACCTGAAGGGCCGAAGTTGTAGCCGTTGCCGGCTTGGTAGGACGGATCGATTGGACGCTGGGGCACTAGTTCCGGAGTGCCGGGTGGAGTGTGCATGACTATTGAACCGGTAGGCAGTAGGGCGAATGGAAGCGGGACAGAAGATATGGGTGCGAGAGCATTCGAGGGCATTTGCTGGGTTGTGGCTCGAAGAACTGTAATCGTTGTAGCTGCGGCTGCTCGCAATATGGTCACTTGGCTCCCTAGCTGCTCAATCCCCGCTTTCTGGGTCGTAATAGTCAGCCGGAACTCTTTCAAGAGCAGTTCATTGACCAATGCATCAACATGGAGGGAAGGGTCACGAGGATTTGGTATGGTTTGCCTTGGAAAGTTTTCAGCAGCGTGGCTAAAGCCATGACTTGAGCTTTTCGAAGGTTGGGAGCTCGCAATGAAGTCAACTCCAGCGAAGCTGTTACCCTGGTCACGTTCCGTACCCAACTATCTAAACTTTGTGACTTTGCTGACGATATTTCGTGGATGCCTGAATAGCCAGCATTCCGAGGATTTCATCAATGGAATCTTCACGGGAAGTTCACCTTGCAGTTGCAGCAAGTATGGAGACTAATCACAAATGACTTCAGACTTCCCATGTCGATTGATGATCCGTGGTTTCAGGGTGTGCTGAGGAAGTTGATGCTGATTGTTTGTCCTGCCTAGAGTTTGCTGCAAATAGAGATTTCGACATGGCTGTTTTGCTATCCAGCTGGGTAGGTAATGCACCAGGATGTGAATTCGAATCTGACCAGTGTCAAGAACCTGTAAAAGAACCGTGGAGGGTTTAGGGTCAAGGGGCAGTAGCAGAAGACGAAGTGCTGCTTTCTCTGAATAACCGATAGCAACGTGATGACGGATGAAAACTTCTGGTCCAAGTGGCTAAGTTTCGGCGCCTGTGAAGTCATCTCCAGCCCCCATGTCATGTTGCTGTTTTGTTGGATGTTGAGGAAGTCATCTTCACTTGGCACGTCAGGTCTGAGAGCAGCAGAGGAGCAAATGTTTGTGTTTGCTCAGAGATCAGCATGGCTTGGTAAGCTTTGGGTGCAGGGCCAAAGTCAAAAGTTATCTCGAATGGACAGAGCTTCACTATATATATGCCACAAATGGTGTCCCTTCGTCTCAAAACCAGAACTAAGCGCTTTTCACTCTTAGTCTCTTTTGCAATTGCAGCTCATGATATGATTAGACGTCTTCAAAGTATAGATTACCTATATCATACTTAGCTCCTTTCCTCATGTTTGCTGTTTCTTCAGTGAGTCGATTTTCACTTAACAGGTCAAGTCCGCAGCAGCTCCAAGTTCATTGAGTCGTAATTGTAATTTCAGATACGTGAGATTGGCTTTCGGGCTGGCATGTTCAATCTCTATCCTCTGAGGGTTTGCTGGCTGTGCGACAGAACCGATACATTTCAGTAATAGTGGTTCACATGGTCAACGCTGTATCTAGTAGGCTTTCCATCTGAAGTTCGGAAAATCTGCAGCCCGGTCTCTTCTGCGGCTCTTGATCCCATTCCCGCTCTGCACCACCTACCGACCGACCCAACACACATCTCGTCCGGCCATAGCCGCACATCTCGTCTTGCGCCCGTGAACCTCGCTCAGTCCCAGCTCACCATCGCCTGTTCACACCTCGTCCGCTCGTCACAGCATACCCTTCCGCAATCACTGTTTGCAACTCAACCAGACCCGTGCGATCTTCAAGACCGGCCATGGCCTCCGAGAAGAGGAAGGAAAGCCCCACTGAGGCATCTGATGGCCAGCGCCTGAGCAAGAAGGTGAAGAAGCCCGACCTATCGTAAGTCTTTTCTCTGCACAACCTCACCAGCCTGTCACTGCGCAGACACTGACTTTTTTGGCAGTGATCCCTATGTCGAGTTGGTCACCGTCGTTGTGGGTGACAAAGACAAGAAAACGTTTCTTGTCCATCGAGACTTCCTGACTTATCACTCCCCCTACTTCCGAAAAGCCCTCGACGGCCCATGGACCGAAGCCGCCACCCAGACTGTCAAACTGAGCCACGCCAAGCCGGAAGTCTTTGGACTTTTCGTGTCTTGGATTTACACTGACAATTTTCACGAGGAGCATTGGGTGAATCCGGATCCTGATGTGAATTCTGATATGGAATCTGATACGGTTTCGGACGAGCAAGACTTCGGCGAGGCCTGTCTCCAGGACAAACCCTCTGCCCTAGCTTTGATCCAGCTCTGGGTTTTGGCAGATTATCTTCAGGTTCCAAAGCTCCAAAACCTCACGATACGCAGGCTGAAGGCAAAAATTCTTCGACTGACTCACACATTTCCAGAACACCTCTCATACGTCTACAAGAATACCGTCGATAACTCACCCTTACGAAGACTATTCATCAACTTCTCCGTGGGTCGTTACGATAACTTCGAAGTCGTTTCAGACTGGATAAGGAAACGACTCGACGTGGTCCCGAAAGAGTTTCTTTTTGATGTCTGGGCAGCCGGAAATGACATCCGTGTTGGATCAGTCGAGTTGGAAGTGGATGGAAACGCCTATCTTGTGAAGGAGGACACAGACGATGGCAATGAGGCATCCGCCGCAGATTGAACGCGTGATCAAAAAGTTCCAGTATGCCAAAAGTTGGAAGTAAGGAGGACAAGTCCGCATAGGAAGCTCTGGAAAGGCGTTCTATTGTCTGTGGACTTCAGCCAAGCTGATTTCCTGACGTCCCGGAGGCTGGAGGCTTGTAACAAATCCAACTCCAGCATTTGTCCCGTCTGAATGTGTCCAAGTGTACGTTGTGAATTATTGATGATATCTGGTGAATGAATAGGGAGCATTTCGAGAATTCCAGGGACAACTGGGTAGACCCATAAGATGAAGTAAGTTTGGAATAATGGCGGAAGCTAATCCAAGGGATCTAAGACGGTTCTCGTTTTGCTAAGCCTGTTGTGATTACTAGAGACTATTGTAAGGGGACATAGTTTTGGAGCCCCAATGTTCAGATATCGGTCGAAGTCATTGGCTTCGGTCTCCCGCGACAAAAGCCGTAGACCGCTGATCACCTTCACTGTACCGACCTCCATCATATCACTATCCCGCCTTATATCACGGACGCGGCTCGGCACGCTGTTGCTTCTATCGCTTCCCCCGGAGCGAGTCCTGTGCCTTCCCATATAATCCTCCTCTGCGCTCCTCAAACTCTTCCAACCTTTCTTCTTCCGCACCTGCCTCCCGAGTATCGACCTCTGCCTGGCCTATTGATATTGGCTTTCCCACCTTCAACTTCCCGACCCCATCAACGTCTAGGCATTCAACCTCAAGCGATTCCACTACATCAGTCTCTAGTAGACATCCGTCGACTGCCGCGCAAGCACAATGGAGATCATATCTGCCGACGTGGCGTTGGAGTTGCCCATGTGCATGTAAGTCTGAGACCTGTTTCTCTGGCAAGGATAGTTGCCTGTTAGATCCCACATCTGACTTCACAACAGCCATCCCCACAAAGGCCCGCTGATAACCTTGATCGTCGGTGACCCCGTGGCGCGGAAGCCGTACCTCTTCAAGGTGCATAAGATGTTCCTTGTGCGCAAGTCCCTCTACTTCCGCAACGAGCTCACGGGATTATCCGCCAAAGAATCCCTCCGCGCCCTCACCTTCGACCACGAGCTTTGTGAGCGTGAAGTCTTCTATGACGTCGCCCACTGGGCCTACGGGGGATGGAACCACGGGGGGTCTTCCGAGTGTCACCTGGACAGCAAGATCGAGCCTGACTTGCAGAAGAGACTGGATGCAGACACCCCTTCTATGCCACACCTTATCAAGCTTTGGCTGCTGGCGGAATTCCTTGGCGTGTCTGCTTTCCAGAACTTTGTGATCAGCAAGATGTGGGAGAAGATGGATAGGGTTGGTTGCGACTTCCCAGACCAGTTGAAGTTCGTCTACGACAAGACGAACGGAGATTCCCCGTTGCGAGCACTCTTTGTCGACCGCTTTTTCTTCCACTTTGCGGATCCATCTTACATCAAGAAGAACCCTGATTTAATCCCACAGCAATTCCTCGTCGACTTCTTCATTCGTGCCCAGCAACACAATCTCTATGGTTACAAGAAGGACTTCGACCCAACAACGTACTACGTCGATGAGAAGGACGATCAGCCCATCATACCTTTCTGGTTGTGTTGACTGCTGCTTCAATCCTGGGCGCCGCAGTTCTTGTTGAGATCGAGAGTGGTCGTCGATGTGAGGATGAGAACGCTGCCATGTTAACATAGCTCCAATTCAACGCTGGTTTCTAGCCAGATCATGGAATGGAATCGCTAAACCGCATCTGGAGCTTTGAAATCGCATACAGACCAAGCCTATGTAAAAATAGCTCTACCGCTGCTCTAATTCTATTCTGTAATAACTAGGTAAATAAATCCCGGGTGATTTGGAACATTACAAGTGACTGGAAGTATTCCAAATAACCGGGAGTATTCCAAGTAATTGGGAATATTATAAGTTACTGGAGGTATTTTAAACAGCTGGAAATATTCCAACCAATTGGGAGTACTTCAAGTGATTGTGGATATTATTACCAATTGAGGGGCTTGAGGCGATAGGGATATCTCAGTCTGTATTATGCGATTTCAAAACTCCAGATGCGATTTAGCCATTCTCTAAAACATAGCCCTTGAACGAGATGAATTCATTGTGATTGAATGCGGCACAAACTTGGTGGCCTCGACCTCTTTCGTATCACTCCGTCATCTCCACTCGATTCATCTTCACCATGACTTGAGACTATCACTGACACGACACGACTCGACTCACCTACCTGGTCGCCAGCAGCTTTGTGTTCTAGCGAGCCTTGGCATTCTCAGCTGTGCCTAAAAAAATACTGAGGTATACTTATCTAAGCCCAAGTTTCTCCTCCTCCGCCTTCCTTTCTTCGCCATCCTCCTCTCCCCTCCAACGTCTGCGCGCCTGCAAAGTCCAACCTGCAGTTGGGTTCAACCCTCAGCGTCTTCTTTCACACTCCTCTCTCCTTCGGCATCGACTGCTGGGCATCGCCAAGGTCCAGCTGCAATTCGGTCCAACACCTAGCGTTCAGCCTTTGAATCTCCTCCAGAAGCGACCCACAGCTCGAAGCCACGACTTCAGCACCCTCAACTCTTGCCCGCCACCCTCGTACAGAGCTTATGGCCACCGTCAAGATGGAGAACAGTACCGATACCTCCTCGAATAAGAGGAAGGCATCCGATGCGGCTCCTGACGCTGCGTCAAGCACGAAGAGACCTGCGCTCAAGTAAGTCTCCGGTCTGTTCCTCTGATATACAAATCTGACTCTAAACAGCAAGCCACAGGAGACTGTCACGATCCTGGTTGGCGTCAAGAAACAGTCATACACAGCGCACAAGGAGTACCTTCACCTCTACTCGCCGTACTTCCGCAAGAACCCCACCACCCCGGTGAAACTCGCAGACACTGATCCAGAAGTGTTCGACCTCTTCATGAGTTGGCTCTACACCGGCGAATACCCCGAACAGGCTATGGACCAGAATACCGAACTCGATCTCAATGAACGTCTGAGCCAAGACACGCCTTCCATGCCCCACCTGGTCGGACTCTGGGTGCTGGCGAATTTCCTTGAGGTGCGAGACCTGCACAACCTTCTTATCACCAAGATTTCTGCCAAACATATGCGTCTTCGCTGCTGGTTTATATACATAATCGAAAACGTGTACGGGAAGACATCTCCAGGCTCTCGTCTTAGGGCATTATTCGTTGATCTTTCATTCCTCCATTTTGCCAAAGTCTATATTCTCAAATGGTTGGTTTGCCATTGAGCGTAAGCTCATGGTTTACCTTTAGCCTTCGGCTACTTTCGGGCCGGGCTGCGCGACCCCCCCCCCCCCAACCGAGGGCAAAAACCGCTAAGGGGGGCTTTCGAGACATAAAGTCACGTGGAATAAGCAGAGATCCGAAAACAGGACCAAAAACGGTATAGCGTTGTAATAAACTCTTATCTCGTATCTCGTATAAAACGCCCACGTGCGCGGCCGTGCCTTAGGCACAATAATGGCATTTGAAAGCTTTAATTGCAAAGCTAGAATAGGGCGCTTGCCCAANGACCCCCCCCCCCCAACCGAGGGCAAAAACCGCTAAGGGGGGCTTTCGAGACATAAAGTCACGTGGAATAAGCAGAGATCCGAAAACAGGACCAAAAACGGTATAGCGTTGTAATAAACTCTTATCTCGTATCTCGTATAAAACGCCCACGTGCGCGGCCGTGCCTTAGGCACAATAATGGCATTTGAAAGCTTTAATTGCAAAGCTAGAATAGGGCGCTTGCCCAATACAATTTACAAGCATTTTAGCATATAGGACCCTTCCTTAGGTCCGCTCAATAGCATATAAGGCGCCGAAGGCCCTCAAAACTAGTTATATTAAGGGATCAGCTGTCGGTCGGTCACGTGCGGAACGCACGGAGCTTTTGGCTAGCCAAAAGCGCACAAATAGAGTTTTTAAAAAACTGCCGTTTTCTCCTTTTTAGCAATGCTTTTTGCAAACCAGCCATTAGCTACTAATTTTAATTTTTTTAAGCAATAATTATATATATATTTTTTTGCAATAGCAATCGATATTAAATTTTAAGCCAATACTAGCGGCAATGCCGGCAATTGCGTCAAAAAGCCTTTTTGCATATTTTTTTAATCTCTTTATAGCTTTTTTTGCATTTTGCGATAATAATAAAAACCATGGAGACTATAAAAATATTTATAAAAATGCTGCAAAAAATAGCGTATATAATATTGCCCGTAATTTTTCAATAAATAAAAATTTAATAATATTAATTTTAAATAAATTTAAATTCGCTTAGCCTGCCAAAAAGCCAATTAATACCGGCGCTTTATAAAAATTGATTATAAAACTATTATAGCTTTTAATACCGCCTAAATTTATATTGCTAAAATTGCTGCAAAAGCCGCTGCAAAAATTACTGCAAATATTGCGGGCTTTTAAACCAATAATAATTATAGCAAAGCTTTTTTTAAAAACAAAAACGATGATAAAAATAATAAGCGCTTTTTTCCTATTAAAATCTTTAAATTAGCTTTTTATTTTTTTATATTTTATATAAATAGCTTTTTTAAATTGCTAATTGCATTTTTTATCCGTTTTTTATTTTTCGGTTTTTTGGGTAAAAGTTTTAATATTAATGCTTTTAATGTTTGAATTTTATTTTTAAATAATAAATTGCGCTAAATTGCAATAATTGGCTAATTTTTAATTTTTAATAATAATTACGAGATTTTTTTTTTCAAATTTAAATATTTATTATTTATTATATTAATTATGCATTATAATTAAGCCGCTAATTGCTTTAATTTTATTATAAAATTATTAAACTGGCCGCTATTTATTAATAGAAAAATGCTATTCTTTTTGGCATTTAAATACTATTAATTTGCAATAATTTTTGAACTTTTTAATTTTAAAAATTGGAAATTTTTTAATTGAATTATTTATAAATTTTGTATTTTAAAATATTGATTGATTTATTTAAATAATTTTATACTCGCCAATTCCGCTTTTTGCTAAAAATGCAATATCGATTTAAATAATAATTTTATTATTTATTAATTATATATTAATAAAAGCTATAATTGGAAAATATATAAACGCCAATATAAATGCCTAATTTGCAGCAAAAAATACGTTTAAAAAATTACCCCAAATTTAAATAGAATATTTGCTATCCCAATATTAATAGCTTTGAAATTTAATTTCCATTTACCAAATAAATTAAATTTGCTAAATAGCTATTAATTCTCCCAATTCATTTACGGCTTATTTTCCTTTCCTTTCTTTTTTACGCTAGTTTTGAATTTTTGAATATTTTCAAAAATCCTTATACTGGCTTCCAATTACTAAATTCCCTATTTGGCAGTATTTGCATTGGTCTCCAATTATTTATTAATATTTAATATTTAATTTTTATTTCGCTTTATTTTATAAAAGTAAGCATTTTTCAATTTTTTCAATTTTATTATTGCATTTCAATTTGTTTTAGCCCAATACCAAGCTATAATTTAAAGTATTTACCGATTTTGCTTTTCTATTAAATTTCCTTTTTCTTTTTATTTAAAAATTTAATTTTCTTTTATAGCTTTTATTAGGTATTTTATATTATAGCTGCTTTTTTAGCTATATAGCTTTATATTAGCATTTGCTTTTATAATTTAAAATTCTATATAAAAATTTCATATATATTAAATAATAAAATTAATAACAATTTAGCCCTATAACGCATTTAATTCTTTTTTAACTTTTTTTAATTTTTAATTTATTTTTTTTTGAATTAATGCCCAAATCTCTAAATATTTAGCGTTTAGTTTATTATTCTTCCTTTTTTTTGGTTTTTGAATTAATACTTTTATTTTAAAAAAGGCTGCTATTATACATTATGTTAAATTTTTAGAAATTTAGAAATTGGTACTTAAAATTGGCAAAGCTTGTATTTTTTTTAAAAAGAAATATAAAAAACGTTTTTTATATAATTACAATAGCTATGTTATATTAATAATTGCTAGATTTTAGCTGAAAAAAAATTATATTAAAATAATTTTTTTTTTAATTTGGCAATAGTATTATTTATTTTTAATTTTTTTATAAAGGCCTTTAAATAACTGCTAAAATTTTGGCTGCCTGGCCTAATCCTATATTATTATTTAAATAATAACGTTATTATATTTCCGGCGTATTTTTCAAAAATTTTAACTTGATAAAAACAGGATTTTAATTTATTTTGCTAAATTTTAAATATTTTATAAAATATTAAAAAATATTAATAAAAAGATATTAATTAAAATACTGGGCTTAATACTTAATATAAAAATCATAATATTATTAATTTTAAAGGAAAAGTTAATTAATATTTTGATTTTAGCGTTAAAAACTTGGTTTTGCAAAATTATTTCCCTATTTAAAATATAGAAACTGGCTGGAAATTTGAGTTTTGCCGCTTTAGCTATTTACATAGGCTATTTTTATTGCTATTGTTTTTAAAGCTTTATTGCCGTTTTCCCGCTTGATATTAAGGCTTTTTTTAAATGCAAATTATTTAAAAACATTAAAAACAATTTGGTCTAATAGCGCGATTTTTTTTTAAATATAATAAAATTAGTGTCATAGTATTAACCTTAGGTGCCTTAGGCACGTGCCCCGGGCACGCGCCACGCGCCATATATCCCGAGCCCTCTTACGTGCTAAGCATATGCTTCTAGCGCTTTGTATTAATTTGTAGAATTTTTAAGGTTTTGCAAAGCTGGAGATTTTTTTTCTAGCTTATAATATTGCTTTATTTTAATTCTTGCTTTATTTTTAAACTATTGTAATAATTTGTAAGCCTTTTTTATTAATTAATTTAATTTAAATTCTTTTAAAACAATTATAGACTTTTATTTTATAAAAACACGGCAGTTTAAAACTATGCAAATCCCAAAACCAATTTTAGATTTTGTATATTTTTATTTCGAATTTCATAATTTAATAAATTTTGCAATTTTTAAATTAAGAAATTTTCTGCTATATTTTTTATATTTGCTATAGCTATTATAAATGCAATAATTACGCAATTTAAAATTATAGGAGTTTTATATTTCAAAGCCGTTTTTAAATACCTTGCTAATAAATAATATAATAGCATTAATTTTAACGCCGCTATTTTGTTTTAAAAAAATATTAATTTTATAATTAAAAATTATATTTATTTAAAAACCCTTTTATACAATATTAATAAAGCTATAAAAAGTTATTTAGCCAATTATATAGCAATAAGAAAAAATTTAATACATATATAATTAAAATTGCTAGATTTTAAAATTAAATTATTAGTGCTAAAGCTATTATTTTTTATTTTAAAAATAACATTTTTTCCGGCCATTTGCGCTGCCACGTTAAAAATACTAAAAAATTCATCAAAGACTTTTTTTTAAAAAGCGTTAAAAAATTCCTAAAAGTTATATTGCGTTTTGCAAATTAATAATGCAATTTATAGTATTAATTATAAGCAAATTCAATTTTTTACCAAAATAATTAAAAGCAAAGCTATATATTAATATTATACAAGCTTTAAAAAATTATTTTGCATTTACATAATTTTTTTTAAATAAGTTTTGAAAAATACAAAAGCTTTATATAATGCTTTAATAAAAATTTATATTATTTTGGATAAATATAAAAAAGCCAAAAATGTTTTAAAAAAGCTGAAAATGAAGAAGAATTAAAGCTTTGCTGTACTTTATTTTAAATTTAAATTTAAAATATAATTTGCTAATTAAAGCAATAAATTAAAAATAATTAAATTGCGCAATAAAATCTTTAATATTTTGGCTAGCCGTATTAAATATTTTAAAAAGAAATTCTAAAAACAATAAATATGCTAAATAGATTAATTCTTTTTAATATATTAGCAATTATATTAAAAATAAGAATTATATTAAAATATTTCATATTATCAATATTAAGGCCTTTAAATTTAATAAATTAAAAAAAGAAAATAATAATTATAGCAATAATTATAGCAATAATTAATTTAAAGTATTTGTTTTAATTTTCGCCAATTAAATTTAAAAATATTTTAATTAAAAATATTTTATAATTTTAAATGATATGCTTATGATTATTTAACTAGTTTTTAAAGCTTAATAGCAAAAATATTGCTGTAAATATAATTTTTATTTTTATTATAGAAAATTAAAATATTAAAACCGGGAATATATTAAAATGTTAATTATAAATGCTAAAAATATAGCTAATGGCTTTATTTTTGGTAATCAGTATAAAAATAGCTAGTTTCAAAGCAGATGTTTATTTATATTTGATTTTGGAAATCCTGGATTTAAATGAAAAAAATTTAATGCTTGTGAAATCTTAATATAGGTAAAGATCCTTCTATTTTTAAAGCATGAAAAAAAGTGAATTCTACAATTATAAAAATTAATATATATATACATGGCTTTTATTTACCTACATAATAAGTAAATCCTGTAAATGGCTTATAATCCTTATATTCTTGCAGTGCTAAATTTTTTTTTTAATATTTATTTTAAACTTTATAGCGGTCTATATTTATAATTTCTTTTACTGCTTTTTTAAAATTATATTTGAATATTTTCTTTTTTTTAATATTCTTTTATTCAAAACAATTTTCTATATTTAATATATTTTTAATTTTTTTAATTCTTTTAAATTAAACTTTTAAAAATGGCTTAATAAATCCATTTACAATTATATTATATATATATATACATAGTTCGCTGCTTACCTTTAATCTTTAATCTATATGTAAATTAATCAATTATTTTAATATATTTAAAATTTTCGTAAAATTAAAAACTTTTAATTAGGGCAGTCGCTTTTTAATTATCGCCTTTTATATTAATATAATATAAATTTTTATTAATTAATTTATTATATTTTATATTTTTAAATACTCGTTTAAATTATTAGCCTTATTTAATATTAGCAGCTGCAGCAATATATTCAGTTTTGCAAATTAATATAGCTATATTTTATTATTCTTTATTTAATTATAATATTGCAATAAATTTATTAATATTCCGGCAATTAAAAAATAATTTATAAAATACATTATTAAATACCTTTAAGTAATTTTTAATAATAACCAATTTGCTTAATCCGTATTTAATTCTATAGCCTGCAATTAATTTAAAATAGCAAAATAATTATATTAAATTGGCATTATAATATTTATATAAATTAAGAATAAATTGCATTAGCTTATCGGCTATGAAATAAATATTTAATTAAATAAGCGTTATAGCAAATATAAACTTGCCGAATTTCCATTGGTAAAAGTTTAATTTGGCCTATTTTTTATTATTTTTAAATAGCGCTATTATATTAATATTATTTATTATAAATATTAAATATAATTATTATTATTTAATTAAAAAGCCAAATTCTTTATAAAAGTTATTAATATATTGCTTTTAATTAATTTAAATAAATTTGAAATTTCTATTACAAATTATTTTTATGCCAAAAAGTTTCCTAATCTTTTTTTAAATTTTTAATAATAAAATAATTAATTAAAAGAAAAACAAATCTATTAAATTTAGCAATTCTTTTGGCAAGGGCAATAATATTATTAATATAAATAAATAAATATAAATCGCTAAAAATCTATTTAAAACCAAATTTAATAACTTTAAATTGAATTAGCAAATTCCAATTTCTAGCAATTTATTTTAATTTATATAGGCTTTTATTTAGCCAAAAAATATTTTCCAATTAAATTGCAATATTTGTTTTAGCAAAGCTAAATAAAAAAACTAATAAAAAACAAATTTTCCAAAAATTTTGCTAATATTAAAATAACGGTATTTAAGGTCCTTTTATATTATAATAGCCAAAAAAACGCAAAAAATATTTATTTAAATTATAAAAAAATAAAATATTAGAAAAGTCCTTATTTTAAATCTAATTAAAACCCCTAATCATAAAATAAATTTTATATTTATTTATCCCGCTATTAGAATTTATTTTAATTATAAATATTTATTTTATAAAAATCAAATTAAAAGCAATATTTATAATAATTTTAATCCAAATATTATTCGCTAAAATTCCCTTTAATTTTTATATAATAGCCTTTTGCTATTTAGCTTTATATAAAAAATTACAAATAGCTTTTTTATAATTTCTAAAAATAATAATGCTATAAATTATTTTTATCGCAATTAAAGCAATTTCAAATTTATGTAAATTATTATTTTTTTATTAGCTGCTATAATTGCAATAAAATCTTTAAAAAACAATTTTATTTGCAAATTCTAATTTTAATAATATTGCGCTTTAAATACCAGCAATTATTAGTTTTAAAAATAAAGTTTATATTTAAAAAAAGACTTATAGCAATATAAGCGCTATTTAGTTTTATAGGATTATTTATAATAATATTAGAAAAGTCCGTTATATTAATATTCTTACTTATTAAAAAAACTATTAGCATTGTAATTTTTATTAAATTGGATAAAAAAAAATTATAATTATTATAATTATTAAATTCGAAATATAAAATAATATTATTCCATTTTTTATAAAAATCAAAGAAATTTGAAAGCAAAAACTATTATATTAAATGCAATTTTAACTACTAGTTTAAATTCAAAATAAATTTGCTTAAAAATCGGTTTTCTGGTTTTTTGCTTGACAAAAATAAATTTATTAATATAATATATATCAAGCAGCTTATTAGGAATTCTTTAAAACTATAAGGATTATTGCAAAGCTTTAAATTAAATGTATTATCTTCAATTATTTTATTTTATTTTACTATTATTTTATATATTACCCTGCCAAAATCCGGGCAATAAAACCTATACTATTTTAAAATTTTAAAATTATACCCAATAAAAATGCATTTATAAAATTGCAAAAATAATTTAGTTTTTCTATTATATTTAATCTTTTTTTGCAATTAATATAAATCTATATTTTGCAATTCCAAATATAAATATTATTTGTAAAAACTTTGCCAGTTTATATTTTTTCAAAGTTAACAATACAATTATTAATTTCTAGTCCAATTTCAATTCTATTTCAAATATACGCTTTAGCTATAGCAATTTTTAATTAAAATTTAATTAAAAAGTCAATATTATTTAATATAAATTGAATATAAATTTTAGCAATTTAAATAATTCTCTTAATTATTTTATTTTGCCAAAATAAATAAAAAATAATAATTCCAAGCTTAATATTATTTGCAAAAATTTAATTTGTTTTCTTTTAATTAGATTTTCAATATTATCGTATTAGACTTTTTTTAATTTCTTATTAATTTTAAATTTAAATCTTTTTTAAAAAAAATACTATATATATTTATATACTTTTTTATTGCAAAAAGCCAGAATTTGCATATATAGTTATTAATAATTTTAAAAAGCTATTTATTAGTATGCAAATTAAATAGCAAAAAACTAGCAATACTAATATAAATTAGCTTTAGTAATTTTAATTTATAATTAATTAATTTTTTAAAAATCTGCTTTTATATTTTGCCAATATTGCAATCCTTATAATTTTTTTTTAATTTTTCTTAATAATAATATAAATACAATTAATCTTTATTAAGCTAAAATAAGCATATTTCTAATGATATAAAATATATTTATTTTATATAGCTTGCCGTTAATATTTTTTGCAATCCGTTTTTTCAAATTGCTTTAATTCTAATTTAAGCTTAGCATTTTTTAAAAAGCTTTAAACCGGTTTTTAAAAATACCTTTAAAATAAATTTTAAAATTGGCTATAATATTATATTTTATTAAAAGCCTTATATTATATTGAAAGCTATATTATACAAAAATTTATATAATATATTAAAATTAGCCTATTTTACGCTATAATTGGCATTATATTTAATATATTATATTGCATTATAATTGGCATTATATATTATATTATAATAGCCGGTATATTTAGCAAGCTGGATTAAATTGGATTTTTTAATATTTTTGCAATAGAATTTTTTTTAACAATTATTAATGCCATTTAAATATTATTTTCAAGCTAAAAAACTTTTGCTAATTTTTAAACAATAATTATAAAATTAAAAATATATGGCCTTTTTTAAATTAATGCTTAAAAATATTTTTCTTAAATAATAGTTTTTAAAATATATATAAACAAAAGCCAAAAAATCCCTATTAGCAAACTTCCCTATTTAAAAGCAAATTTATACAAAGGCTAAAAATATAGAGCATATTTTTAAATTTACATTATTTTTTATTTATTTTTATTGCCTTTTAAAAGCAAAACTATATATATTTAAAAAGTAAAAAAAAAATCAATTGTATATAATATAGCTTTAAAATCGGCAATTCAATTAAATTTAAAAATACTATTAGCAATAATAAAGTTTTAAATAATATAAATTGTTTTTTTTAATTCCAAAATAGAAATTGCTTATTATTTGCATTATTTGCAATATTTATTGTTTTCTTTGAAAAATCGCCAAAAATAAATTTAACAATTTCATATTTTGAAATATTTTAAATAATTTTTTAAATAGCTGTAAAAAATAAGCATCTGCAAATATTATAAAATTTCTTATTGCAAAAGAAATATATAAAAAGCGCCTTAGAATTTTTAAATTATACGCACGCCAATATTACTATTGCCGCTAATCTAGTATTAATATAATAATTGCTTTAATTTGCTATTAATAATATAGGCAATGTTTTTAATAAATATAAAAAAATCTTTTTTTCCCCAAAAACAAAAAAGCTTTTTTCAAGCATTAAAAAAAATTGCTTAATATATTTATTATAAAATTATATTTAAAAAGCAAAAATAAAGAAAAACTGCAAAAAAAGAATTTCAATATAAATAGCTATATAATTGAAATTTAATTAAAAAAGTTTATATTAGGAATAAAAAGCTTAATTTAATTTGTTTTTAATAATTATATTAGACTCCTATTTAAAATTACTAATTTTTTGCAAATAGCTGTTCATTATTATATTAAAAATAATAGTATATTTGCGATTTAGTTTAATTTATTTTGCTATAAATTTTTAAAAAACAGCAATTTTTGATTTATTTATAAAATTAAAATAAATGTATATTATATATAAAACCTTTTAACTATTTGCAATATATTTACCTTTTTTATTTATATTTTATTTAAAATAAAAAATCTTTATAATAATGGTATTTTTGCTAGCATTGGTATTTTAAATTTAATTAATAATTTCCTTATAAACGTATTAGTGTATAATTATTATTTTAATATATTATATATTTTAATCTATTAAATATGTTTTTATTAGCTAAAACTCAATATATTAATTATTATAATTAAAACTAATATAGCGCATTTTAAATTAAAAATAATATTTCTTATAATATATTCAAATTTTAATCCATTTAATAGCTAATCAAAATTTAAACAATTAATTAAATATTGGCTAAAGAATTAACGGCAATGGAAAAGGAAATTTGCAAATCAATTTGGAAAAAAATAAAAAATAATAATAATAATAATAATAATAATAATAATAATGCAATTGCAATACTATAATTAAACTCGTATTTATTGCTAAGCTAAATTTTAATAATTATTGCTAAATTTATAAAAAAGAATTTGCTGGGCCTGGTATTTATTATTGGCCGGTAAAATTCTTTGTATAATATTATTATTAATTTTTAAGTTTTTAAAGGGGATTATTAAATGCAAATTATTGCATTAAAAATTTTAATTTATAAAATTTTAATATAAATAAAAATCCTTTTATTTTTAAAGCATTAAAAAAAAGGAAAGTTTCTAATCATAAAAAACGGTATATATATCCATAGCTCTCGCTTACCCACGTGACAAATAGGTCTCGTAAATGGCCCGTAACCCTCGCACCCTCGCACCACCAGGAGCTTATTTCAATAAAAATAATATATAAAATAATAATAAAATAAAATAAAATAATTAAAAAAAATATATTTAATTTAAAGCTTTGCAATAATTCCTATAGCCTTTAAGAAATTTCTAATAAACTGCTTAATAAATATTATATTAATAAGTTTATCCTTGCCAAGCAAAAATTCAAAAAGCCGATTTTCAAGTAAATTTATTTCGAATTTAAACCAGTAATCAAAACTGTATTTAATATAATAATTACCATACTCCAATTTTTTTCATTTTTATAAAAAATAAAATAATTCTGTTTTATATTTTAAATTCAAGAATCCCAACAATTATACAATTCCCTTGCCCAATCCAATAAAATTTATAATACCAATAAACTTTCCGGTAAATAAAAATATTAATATAATTAACTCTTCTAATATTATTATAAATAATCCTATAAAAGTAAATAACGCCTATATTATTATATATGTTTTTTAATATGGAATTTATTTTTAAAATTAATAATTGCTGATATGTAAAATGCAATATTATTAAAATTAGAATTTGCAAACAGAATTAGTTTTTTAAAAGTTTTATTGCAGCTATAGCAATTAACAAAAAAGATACCAATTTGCATAAATTTAAAGCTGCTTTAACTGCGATAAATATAATATTTTAACGTGGGTAAAAATCCTTTTATTTTTAAAGCGTTAAAAAGGAAAAAGGATTTTACAATTATAAGAAATAATATTATATGTATGTAATTTTCGCTTACCTATATAATAAATAGATTTCGTAAATGGCCTATAACCCTTGCACCGCTAAAAGCTTATTTTAACACTTTTCGTAAGGCCTATAGCGATTTATAAATATAACCAGTATTTCCTTTATTTCAATACTGCCCTAAAATTATATTAAAATATTTTTTTCTTTTTTATAGTCCCTTATTTAAAACGGTGTTTTATATTTAATATGTTTTTAAACCTTTTAAATTAAATCTTTAAAAATAGCTTAATAAATTTATTCGCAATTATATTTTTTATACGCATATAAATAGTTTACTATTTATTTTTATTTTTTAATTTATATACAAATTAATACGATATATTAATATGCTGAAACTTTTTATAAAATTGGAAATTCTTAATTAAAGCAATAGCTGTTTAATTATTACCCTTTATATTAATTTAACATATTTTTTTCTTAATTAGCTTATCATATTTTATATTTTTAAGCATTTATTTAAACTATTAGCCTTATTTAGCATTAATAGCAGCAATAATATATTCGGCTTTGCAAAGTAATATAGCTATATTGTTTTGCTTTTTGATTAATTATAATATTGCGTTTTTAGCAATATTATAATAAATTTGCTAATATTTTAATAATTAAAAAAAGATTATAAAACGCATTATTAAATACCTTAAATTAATTTTTCATAATATTTAATTTTCTTAATTTATATTTAATTTTGCGGCCTATAATTAATTTAAAATAATAAAGCAATTATATTAAACCAATATTATAGCGCTTATAAAAATTAAATATAAATTGCGCTAATTTACCAATTGCAAATCAAATATTTAATTATATAAGCATTATAGCAAATATAAACTTACCAAATTTCCGCTAATAAAAATTTAATTTAGCCCGCTTTTTATTATTTTTACCAATTAAAAAGCCAAGTTCCTTACAAAATTTATTAATATATTGCTTTTAATTAATTTAAATAAATTTGATTTTTTTATTCCGAATTAGTTTTATACCAAGGATTTTTTTAATTTTTTCCAAGGTTTTAGCAATAAACCGGTATATTAATTAAAAGTAAAACTAATTAAATTTAGCAATTATTTTAGCCGCAATAATAATATTATTAACCTAAATTAAAATAAATATACCTTCAAGCTTAATTATTTTAGATTTAAATAGCAAATTTTAATTCCGGGCAGCTTATTTTAATTTATAGAAGTTTTTATTTAGCTAAAAATATTTTTTAATTAAATTATAATATCTTTAGGCAAAGCTCAATAAAATAGCTTGCGACAAAATAAACTTTATAAAAGCATTGCTAATATTAAAATAATGGTATTTAAGGTTGTGTTATATTATAATAGCTAAAAAAATACGGAAAATATTTATTCAAATTATAGGAAAAAGAAATATTAAAAAAGTTTTTGTCCTGGATTTAATTATAATTTTTAGCTATAAAGTAAGCTTTAAATTTATTAATATTGCGATTCAAATTAATTTTAATTATAAATACCTATTTTATAAAAATTAAATTAAAAGCGATATTTATAATAATTTTAATCCAAATATTATTAGCGAAAATTTCTTTTAATTTTTATATAATAGCCTTTTATTATTAATTTTTATTTTTATAATCAAAAACAGCTTTTCTATAACTTTTTAAAATAAAAATACTATAAATCAACTTTATAGCAATTAAAATAATTTTAAATTTATGCAATTTTATTGTTATTAATTATTGTAGCTACAATAAAGCCTTTAAAAACAATCCCGTTTATAACTCTTGGCTTTAATAATATTGCGCTTTAAATATTTGCAATTGCTAATTCTAAAAACCAGCTTTATATTAAAAAAAGGAATTATAGCAATATAAACGCTATTTAGCTTTATAAAATTATTTATAATTTTAAAACAATTACTTATATTAATGTTTTTATTTAGCAAAAGCTTAATTGGCATTATAATTTTTATAGTATTAGGCAATAAATTAATATAATTACCCGGATTATTAAATTCGGAATGCAAAATAGCATTATTTTATTTTTTATAAAAATTTAGAAAGTCCGGGGCAAAAACTATTATATTAAGCGCAATTTTGATTGCTAATTTATATTTAAAATAAATCTGCTTAAAAATAGGTTTATTAATATAATATTTATTAAATAGCTTATTAAAAAAGATTAAAGGCTATAAAAATTATTGCAAAGCTTTAAATTAAATCTATTATCCTTAATTTTTAATTTTTATTTTATTACCATTTTATATATTATTTTACCGAAATCCGGATAATAAAATTTATATTATTTTATAATTTTAAAATTATGACCAATAAAAATGCATTTATGAAATTGCGAAATTAATTTATTCTTTTTGCTATATTTAATTGTTTTTGCAATTAATATAAGCCTATATTTTGCAATTTTGAATACGGATATTATTTTTAAAAAATTTGCCAATTTATGCCTTTTTAAAATTAACAATTCAGCCATTAATTGTTATACGGGGCCGAGAAGGGCGCCTTGCGGGCACCTTATAAAGCACGTGCGCTAAAAATGCGTAAAAAATAAGCGTTGCTTATTAAAAAAGCTAAATAAGGCTTTTAGTATATAATATTTAAGCATTGCTATTTTTAAATAAAAAACGCAGCGGCTATTTTTTATAGCTAAAAATATATATATAATATATTTTTATTTATTAATTTATTTTTAACTATTATAATAAAATAGCCGCTTTTATTTTAAAAAATAATAATTATTAAATTTGCCAATTGCAAATTTAATAATAATTTTATTTATAAAAATTTCGTTAAAAGCTTTAAAAATCGATTTCGCTTAATTTTAAAAAGACTTAATATTGGCAGCGATATTAGCGTAATTTTTATATTAAATTAAAAAACCATATTTAATAAAGGCAATAATGCATTTATTAATAATATTAATAAAGGCGCTGCCAATATTAATAATTAAAAATAATTTAATAGCTTTTTTATTTTAATTCAAAAACCATTTAATAGTCTTTTTTAATTAAATAATTAGTTCGCTAATATAAATTAATTTAAATAAGCTTCAGCCAAAAATACGGGTATATTATATAAAGGCAAAGCCAATTAAGCTTTTGCTTCCGCTTTTAATTTAATTCAAAACCAAGCCAATTTAAATTTCGATAATTTTGCAGCCATTTAATAAATTATTTAAAAGCTTAAAGCTAAAGGGAAATTACGAAATTGCAAGCTAAAATTGCAATTCTTATTTATAAATGCAATTTATCTAATTTAAATTTCAATAATAAATAATTAGCTACCAAAAGACTTTACATGCCTAAAACTTCCCGTATATTAAATATCGAGCTATATTATATATATTATATATATAAATATTAGAAATAATTTCATTGCCTATAAGATTATTTTAATACGCAATTTTAATTTCTTTTTAAAACAAATATAATTTATATTTATTGCGCTTTAATTACGCTTAAAAGTCATATATGCATTATATAATAATATTATTAAATAAATTATAAATTAAAAAATATATATAAAAAAAGTTTCACAAATCTAATACTAAATATAATGAATATAAAGCAGCAATATATATTATAAACCAATTTGCTAAAAAAAGAATTAAAAAAGATTAAGGAATTTTATTGCAAAATAAAAATCTTACTTTCTTATATAAAGAATATGCTTTTTATATTTTTTAATACTTACTTTATTTTTAAATTTTGCAATAATATTAAATAAAGTTTTATTTTTTAATAACATAATTAATTATAAATTAATATATAATATATATTTAATATAGCAAAATATATTAAACCCAAAAATAGGCCTAATTTCGAATTTAAAATTTAAAATATATTTAATATAAATAATTTAGAAAAGTATTATAATAATTATAATAAATTATGAAATCTATATAATATTTTAAATAATAATATAGCAATTTAATATTAGCCTAATTATAAAAGCAAAAAGAATAGCTATTATTAAAATAAAAACTAGCAATGCAATTAAAATTAATACCAGTTTTTTTTATATTTTAATTATAGTATTAATATTTATAGCCTATTTAATTGCATTTATAAAAAAAATGCTAAAAGCTTAAATATAAAGCTTGCAAATACAAATAACTCGGCAATAAAATATATATTTTAAATAGTAATAGCTTTAATTATAGCTTTAATTATAGTAATTATAATTAAAATAAATATAATTAAAATCGTTTTATAAAAGCTGCAAATAAAATCCTTAATTTTATAAATTATAAATATAAATATAATAATTAGAAAAAGGAATTATTAATAATTGCTTAATTTAATATTTTTCTTATAAAATAGAAATATATAATAATTAATTATTTAATTGCAATTAATATTTAGAATATAATTTCCATTTTTTCCTTTATTAATAATAAATTGAATAACAGTTTTATATTATTAATATTTGAAACAAAATAAACATGAATTAATATATATATATATATATATATAATATTTATAAATTTGCTTTTTTAATAAAAATAAAATAAAAATTAAATAATGCTATAAATCTTTTATTAAAATCCCTAATAATAAAAATAATATAAAAAACTAAAGCATTAAAATATATAAAATATTTATATAATTATATAATTTGCTTTTAAATATATTTTTGTTTAAATAAATAAGTAATAAATATTATAATGAAATTAAAACTGGCTTTATTTATATATATTAAATTAAATATAAAACTATTGCTTAAAATAAATTAAAATATATTAAAAGAATTAAAAACATTAACCGTAATAATTTATGTTTTAAATATAGTAAATAGGAAATTATTATATATAAAATACTTTATATATAAAAACTGGAAATATAATATTAAATTATATAAAATAATATTTAATAAAATAAACGAAAAGCTATTTTTTTAAAAAATAATTGCAAATTTAAATAAAACTCCTATTATATATATTGGGTAAAATACCAAAATTTTAGCAAAATAAAATTAGATTTTAATATATTTCAAAGGCTGTAAATTGCCAAGTATTAAAAATACCCGCGGAAAATATGCAATAAAGCTAAAATCAAAATTAGAATAAAAATCTAAAATATAAAAAAACCAAAAGAACTAAGCTATTTTAATAATATTTTTAATATAATAAAAATTAATAAATTATTTATATACTTTAATTAAAATTATATTATAAAAATCAAAACAAATTTATTTCATTAATTTATGTATAAATTATTTTAAAAGCAATTAATTATATTAAAAACTATTTTAATAATGCATTAATAAAAGGCTAAATTTATAAATTAAAGAATCTAGCAAAGACTTTCATATTATTCGTATTTAAAAAGAATTGCATTGATATATTAATTATAAAAGATTAAACAATATTATTATTAAAACTCGCTGCTTATTTTTTTTAATTAGTAAATCCATGGCTAAATTGAAAAAAGCTAAAATCTTTACTAAGCTAAATTTAAAAAAATCCGTATTATAAAATCCGTATATAAAAAATATAAAAAATAGCATTTTATATAAAATATAGCTATTTTAAATATTTAATAATATTATTTAAATTAATAAATATATTAGCTATATTTTAAATTTATATAAATATAGCGTTTAAAAAAATTCTAAATATTATTATAATAATTTATTTTAATAATATTTTAACTTATTTAAAAAACCCTGATAAATATAATAAGCATATAAAAGCTATATTGAAAAAGCTATAATTTTTTTTTATTAAAAACAAATATATAAATTTAAAATAAATAAAATTTTATTTTTAACTTTTATATATATATATATAATTGAAAAAAATGCGCGCTATTTAAAAATAGCCTATACCAATTATATATATAAAGTTGCAATTGTTTTTAAAATAAGCT
The DNA here is from genome assembly GCA_037179335.1 of Cyclaneusma minus. NCBI lineage: Eukaryota > Fungi > Ascomycota > Leotiomycetes > Marthamycetales > Marthamycetaceae > Cyclaneusma > Cyclaneusma minus. The sequence continues at coordinate 191,259 of JAKZHN010000040.1, read as the reverse complement.
AATTTTTATAAGCAATTTATTTTAAAATATAATAAAATTATATTGCTTATAATTAATTTGCTTATAATTAATTTGCTTATTAATAGCGTAAAGAATAATAAAAAAGGCGTATTTAAATGGCTTTTAAAAGTATAAAAAGCCTTTTAATATATTAAAAGTATATTTGCAAATAAATTAATATTGCAATATTTTAATTTTATAAAGCATTTGCAAATTATACATAATGCTTTTAAATTTGTAATCTTTAAATTTTTATAATAATTTAAAAATTTAAATACCCCAATATAATATTATCAGTATTTAATAGCTTTTTAATTTTGTAAATTAATCGGCGTGAAATTAATATATTAAATGCATAATAATAAATTGCTCGCAATTATAAAATGTCTTTAACGCTAAAGGCAATATATTAAAAGCGCGTATTATAAAATTTAAATATTTTTAAATTATAATAATTTGCGCTATTTTATTAATATAAAAAGATTTAATAAATACTAAGCAAAATAAATTATAGAATTAGAATTTTATAATTTTAATATTAAATATCTTCTAAAAATTAAAAATTCCGCTAATTTCTTATTTTATAAATTAAATTATAAAAAAGCAATAAAAGACATTTAACCAAAAATATTAAAAAAAGTTTATTAATATTATAATAAAAGCTTTATTATTTATTTAATTATATTTTAAATATATAATTGTTAAAAACTATAGCTATTTTTATAAATATAGCAATTGCATTTTAATTAAAATTATTAAATTGGAAAATCAATATTATATATTTTATTTATATATTATAAATACAAATGTTTAAGCAAAAGATTATATTTTATCTATGCTATAGAAATCTAAAAGCCGAAATAATTAAAGCAAGCTTTATAATTATTTTTAAAATTTTAAAAAAATAATAAATGTATAATAGCAATTTAAAAATAATATATTATATATAAAAAAACTATATATTTTCGCAATAAATATATTATATAATAAAGTTTTATATATTTATTATAATAATAAATTAATAAGCTATTTTAAAATAAAATTTAATTTAATTTTAATTTATTATAAGTATTATTAGCCAAATATAAAAACAAAAATATAAAATTATATATATAATTATTATATTTGCCAGCAAAATAAAACCCGCTAATATATATTTTATAATTTATTATAAAGTTTTATTATAAATTTGCCAAAATTATAATATATAAATAAAATATATAAGATTATTTTAATAATAATAAATTATTATACCAAGGCTATGCAATTTATATATATAATTAAAGATATTAATACGCAGTTTTTAATAAAATTATTTGTCAATAAAATTATTTATTTCATTAAAATCCCTAAAATTATTATATTTAATTATAATTTTATATTTCCCAATATATTATGAAAAGCCTTTTGCTATAAATTTTATATAATATATAAATATATTATTATATTTTACTTTTAAATAAATTAAATTCTAAAAGCCTATATATAATATTGCTGCAATAAAAGAAATAAACTAAATTATTTAATTAATTATAATAAAATTCGTTTATAATAATGCAAAGCAAAAAGTACTAGAAAAAAGAATTATAATATATAAATATTATCCGCAAATTAGCGTTAATTGCTTTATATAATTTATAAAAATTAAAATATGTAATATAAAAAAGCAAAAACACAATATATACTATTATAAAAACTAGAAAGATATTATTAATAAATATATAAGATTATATATAAAATTATATAAAATTATAAATTTTAATAAAAGCAATTAAATCTTTTTATTTATTAAAAATATATGCTTTAAGGCCGAAAAGCTAGCGAAAAAATATATAAGTGTTTTTTCTATTATTAAAAAAAATAAAAGCCTAAATTTATTATTTAAATTTATTATTTAAATTTATTATTTAAATTTATTATTTAAATTTATTATTTAAATTTATTATTTAAATTTATTATTTAAATTTTAATTAAAGCAATTATATACTATTTCTTATATTAGCCTTTCAAAACCCGCTAAAATACCCTATAATAATATATATAAATTATATTTTATAAATTTTAAAAACCTTAACAATAACCAAAAATACAAAATTAAAACATTATGATATATAAAAAACATAAACACAGTTAGCTTATATTTTATATATATCAAAAAGGCTAAAATTAAAATTAAAATCAAATACTAATTTAAAAAAACCTTAAAAATACCCCAATAATTTTAAATAAATTTACTAAAAAACTATTAAAGCTGGATTATAATAATAATAGGAAAATTATAAAAAAAACGCACGCTTTAAAAAGCAAAAAAGCCAGCTCCAGGCTTATATCTAAATGGAAAATACCTAATTATACGCAATAGCAAGCTAAAACAAAAATAAATATAAAAATATAAGCTTAGTTATTCTTTTATATTTAAATCAAATTAAATCAAATCATATTTTATAAAAATTTTAAATTAAAAAATTAGAAATTATAAAGTGCATAAATAAAAATTATAAATCCCGTATATTAAATAGTTTAATTAAAAAACAAATTATATAAAAATAAAACCAATTAATAAATAAAAATAAGAAATTTGTAATATTCCAAATAAAGCCAGTTTTTAATTTTAGCATATATATATTAAATTTAAAATTCTTATATTACATTGCCAAAACCCCATTTTTTTTATATTAAATAAACTATTATTAAAAAAATTATTAAAATTAAAATTTATTTCTATCCAAATTAAATATATATAAAAAAACGGAAAATGAATTTATTAAATAATATGAAATATTAATTACTATATATATTAAAATATAAATCGTAAAAGAAACCTTAATTAAAATTATTATTATAATTATAATATTTTTAGAAATTAGACGCATTTTATATTTTAAAACAGCATAAATTTTAAAGCTAAAAGAAGCCTTGGCAGCCTTTGTACTTTTTTAATTAAATTAATTTAGCTTTATAGCTAATATATTAATTATTAAAAAAAGTCTAAATTTTAATATAGCAATAGCAATAAAATATAAAATCATTATAAATTGCATTAAATAAAAGAATTTAAGCAATGGGAATTTGCAAAATAATAAATTAAAAAAAAAAACGGGAAAAGCAAAATATAAGCTTATTATATAGCAAAAAAACTTATAAGTAACGCAATAATAATAGCATTTAAAATTATTTATAGCTTAATTACAAATGTTATAAATATTATAAAAAACCAAATAAAAGCTTTATATATAATAAACGTAAATGCGAATTTAAAATACAAATATAAATTTAATAATAAAGCAATTTAAATCCTGCGGCGGAATTGCAAATTTAGCATTTTTAATATTATAATTATACGCAGCGCCTTTATTATATAAAAGCCAAATATTAAAACCGGTAAGGCTAAAATTGCAACCTTTATATTTGGAAATATTAAGGGCTATAATATTAAAATTAATAAAAAGAAAGCCTAATAAAAGCGGGAAAGCCTATTTTATGTAAATAAAGCCTTTAATAAAATCCAATGAAATAATTATAAAAAAGTTGAAATAGAAAAAAACATTGAAATTTGCCAAAAAGATCAAAAACAAAATTAAAATTAAAAATTCAATTAAAAATTAATATGTTATTATTATAAAACGCGTATAATATACGTATAAAAAAACCAAAAATTAAAGAAATCCTAGAATTAATTATTTAAAGTAAGCCGCCGCTATATTAATTTTCCGGCATTTGCAAGAAAAATCCGCGCAAAAGCCGATATAATATATATAAGCTAATAAAAATAATAAAATCCCAATAAATTTTAATATAAAAAAGAAAGTTTTTGGAATAATAAAAACAATTAAATAAAAGCCTAAAATTAATTTGATAATAAATAATATAAGCTATATATTAAAATTAAAATTTTAAAAATTAAGCAATAATAAATTTAAAAATAATTATTAATAATAGCGGACTAATAAAAGACTAGTAATTTACGCGGTTAAAATAAAAAGCCAAAATTAATAATTAAATCTTAAATACTAAATTGCTGGAAAATAAAAGCTTGTATTTAAAAGCTTTAAAGCCCGGAGTTATAAAAAAAAACAATTATTATATAGGGCCAAAAAGGGCGCTTTGCGGGCATTTTATAAAATATATATATTAAAAATGCATAAAAAATAAGCATTATTTATTAAAAAAGCTAAGCAATGCTTTTAGCGTATAATATTTAAGCGCTGCTATTTTTAAATAAAAAAAGCATCAATTATTTTTTATAGTTAAAAATATATATATAATGCACCCCTATTTGCCAGTTTATTTTTAACCATTATAATATTAATTTCGAATCCGGCTTTAATTTAATTTTAAATATACGCTTTAATTACAGCGGCCTTCAATTAAAATTTAATTAAAGAGCTAATATTATTGAATACAAATTAAATATAGGCTTTCATAATTTTAAAAACAATAACCGTTTTATTTTGCTAAAATAAATAAAAAATAATAATTCCAAGCTTAATACCATTTACAAAAATTTAAAATATAATTCTTTTAATTAGCTTTTTAGTATTATTATATCGGATTCTTTTTAGCTTTTTATCAAATTTAAATTTAGTATTTTGTTTCTATAAAAAAAACTATTATATACGTTTATGCAATTCTTTATTATAAAAGGTCAGAATTTATATATATAATTATTAATAATTTTAAAAAGGCATTAATTTTTATATAAACTAAATAGAAAAAAACCAGCTATATTAATATAAATGAATTTTAGCGGCTTTCATTTATAATTAATTATTTTTTTTAAAATCTGCTTTTGCATTTTACCAATATTGCAATTTTTATAATTAAAAAATAAAAACGGGATTTTATTTTTTTAAAAAACATCAATAATAGTATAAATGCAATTAATTTTTGCTAGGCTAAAATAAATATATTTTTAATAATATAAAGCGTATTTACTTTATATAATTTGCTATTAAGCTTTCTTATAATCCGCTTTTTAAATGGCTTTAGCTTTAATTTAAGCTTAATATTTTTTAGAAAGCTTTAAATTAGTTTTTAAAAATAGCTTTAAAATAAATTTTAATATTAGCTATAATATTATACCAGAGGCTATATTATATTAAAGCTTTTATAATATATTAAAAATTAGCCTATTTTGCATTATAATAGCCGGTATATTTGGCAAATTAAATTAAATTGGATATTTTAGTATATTTGCAGCAAAAATCTCCTTGGCAATTAATAGCGCTATTTAGGCATTATTTTAAAGCTAAAAAGCTTTTGCTAGTTTTTAAAAAATAATTACAAAATTAATAATATACAGCCTTTTTTAAATTAATATTTAAAAAACAAATTCCTTTAAATAAAGGCTTTTAAAATATTAAAAAAAATCCCTATTAGTAAATTTTCCTACCCGAAAATAAATTTATACCAAAGCCAGAAATATAAAATATATTTTTAAATTTGCATTATTTTTTATTTATTTTTATTGCTTTTTAAAAGCAAGATTATATATATTTAAAAAGCAAAAGAATTAATTATATATAATATAGCTTTAAAATTGGCAATTTAATTAAAATTAAAAATATTGCCAATAAAGGTAAAATTTTAAATAATATAAGCTATCTTTTCTTCTTTTTATCCCAAAATTAAAAATTGCTTATTATTTGTGCCAATATTTGCAATATTTGCTTTTTTAAAAAAAGAGATTAATAAAAATAATTTTAATAATTTCAAATTTTAAAGTTTTTTAAATAATCTTTTAAACGGCCGTAAAAAATAAGCATTTGCAAATATTATGAGACTTTTTATTGCAAAAATATATATAAAAGGCCCTTTATAATTTTTAAATTATACGCTAATATTATTATTATTGCTAGCTTGGTATTAATATAATAATTGCTTTAATATGTTATTAATAATATAAACGGCTTTATTAAATTTAATAAAAGCAAAACAAAATCCTGAAAACGAAAAAACTTTTTTGAGCGTTAAAAACAATTGCTTAATATATTTATTACGGTATTATATTCGGAAAATAAAAATGAAAAACGGCTATAAAAAATATATTTTTAATATAAATAGCAATATAATCGGGATTTAATTAAAAAGTCTTGCGGCAAAAAATAAAAAATTCGATTTAGGCTTTTTTAATAATTATATTAGGCTTTTATTTAAAGCTATTAATTTTCTGCAAATAATTATTAATTATTATATTAAAAGTAATAATATATTTGCGGCCTAATTTATTTTATTTTGCTATGAAGCTTTAAAAATTAGCAATTTTTATTTATTTATAAAGCTAAAATAAATATATATTGCATATAAAGCCTTTTAATTATTTGCAATATATTTGGCTTTTTTATTTATATTTTATTTAAAATAAAAAATCTTTATAATAATAATATTTTTATTGGCGTTAATATTTAAAATTTAATTAGCAATTTCTTTTATAAGCGTATTAGTATATAATTATTTTTTAATATATTCTAAATTCCAGTCTATTGTATATATTTTTATTAGCTAAAATTAATTATACTGATTTTTATAGCTAGAAATTAATATAGCGCGCTTTAAATTAAAAATAATATTTTTCATAATATATTTAAATTTTAATTTATTTAATGGCTAGTTAAAGCTTAAATAATTAATTAAATATTGGCTAAAAACTTAACGGCAATAAAACAAAATTGCAAATTAATTTAAAAAAAGAACTTTTTAAAAAATAAAATATAATAATAAAAATGGCTCAATTATAGCATTATATATTAAATTTGTATTTATTGCTAAATTGGGCTTATATTTATTGCTAAGCTAAATTTTAATACCTATTATTAAATTTATTAAAAGAAATTTACTAAGCCTGGTATTTATTGCTAGCTAATAAAATATTCTATATAATGCTATTATCAATTTTTATTTTTTTTTAAAAAAATATTAAATACAAATTATTATAATAAAAATTATAATTTATAATATTTTAATATAGGTAAAAATCCTTTTATTTCTAAAGCATTAAAAAAAAGGGAATTTTCCAATTATAAGAAATAATATTATATATGCGTGGCTTTCGCTTACCTATATAACGAGTGGGTCTCGTAAATAGCCCGTGACCCTCGCACCGCCAAGAGCTCACTTCAATAATAAAAGTGATTTATAGCATTTTTATTCCTAGGAATTATGAAAAAATTGTTTTTAATTTTTTATATAAAACCAAATGGCAGGAGGCTATTATATAAAAGCTAAAGGAAATTTTGGTAAATAATATTTGGATTAAAATCGCTATAAATACCGCTTTTGATTTAATCTTTATAAAACAAATATTTATAGTTAAAATAAATCCCAATAGCGAAATCAATAAATATAAAATTAGCTTTATAATTAGGGGTTTTAACTAGATTTAAAGCATGGATTTTTTTAATACGTTTTTTTATAGTTTAAATAAATATCTTTTGCGTTTTTTTAGCTATTATAATATAAAAGAATTTTAAATACCGCTATTTTAATATTAGCAATGCTTTTACAAAATTTATTTTTTACAAGTTCTTTTACTCAATTTTGCTAAAAACTATTGCAATTTAATTAGAAAATATGTTTTGGCTAAATAAAAATTTATATAAATTAAAATAAATTATTAAAATTTAAAATTTATTAATTAAATTTAAAATTATTAATATAATTGTTTTTATTTATATTAGTAATATTATTGCCATTGCTAAAATAATTATTAAATTTAATAGCTTCTATTTTTAATTAATTAATTACTTTATTATTAAAAATTTGGAAAAAATTAAAAAGGTTTTTAATATAAGAATAATTTGGAATAAAGGCTTTAAATTAATTTAAATTGTTTAAAAACAATATATTAATAATTTTTGCAAAACAATTGGCTTTTTATTTAAAAAAATTAATTATATTTAATGCCTATAATAAATAATATTAATATAATAGCGCTATTTAAAAATAATAAAAAATAAAATAAAATAAATTTTTACCAGTAAAAATTTGGCAAATTTATATTTGCTATAGTATTTATTTAATTAAATATTTATTTTGCAGCCGGTAGGCTAATGCAATTTATATTTAATTTATGCAAATATTATTGTCACGGGGCAACGGTGCAACACGTTATTACTGAACTAAAATATAAAAGACCTATAGTATTCCCGAATAAGGAAATTGGTTGCATATTATATTTAAGCCTATGCCATACCTCCGTGTAACAACTATCCCCCCCTTTGTGCCTTTGTTGGCTTTAACGAAAAATAATATATTAAAAGAAATAGGCCAAATTGCATTAGCTTAAATACCGGACCCCCAATTATACTCTATAAAGTCGAACCATAAAATGCTATAAAATCGAATTATAAAATGGCTGTCAGCTAGATCGGCTCGAGAATTCAAGCCCTAAATAACACTCAATTGCTAGCTGCCAATTGCCCTGCTTGCTATTTTCAATACTTAACTCTCTTTAATTTAAATGCTTGCTTTTGCGTAAAAACCTTTTGCTGATTTGCTTTCTTTGGCATTTAAATCCCCGGCCTGCTAACCATGATTCGGAAATACTTTGTTACGGGGCAATAATGCAATACATTACCACTAAGCTAGAATACAAAAGACCTACAATATTCCCGAATAAGGGAACTGGTTGCATATTGTATTTAAGCCTATACCACACCCCCGTGTGATAATTATAATATCGATTTAATATAATTATTTTGCTATTTTAAATTAATTGCGAATTATAGAATTAAATATAAATTAAGCAAATTGGGTATTATGAGGAATTAATTAAAAATATTTAATGTATTTCATAAACTATTTTTTAATTGCCAAAATATTAATGGATTTATTGCAATATTGTTTAAAAAAGCAATATTGTAATTAAATAGAAAATAAAAAAATATAGCTTTATTAGTTTACAAAGCAAAATATATTGCTGCAATTGCTAATACCAAATAAAATCAATAGCTTGGACAAATACTTAAAAATATAAAATACAATAAATTAATTAATAAGAATTTATATCGCATTAATATAAAAGGCGACAATTAAAAAGCTATTGTTTTAATTAAAAATATTTAATCTTATAAAAAATTTAAATATATTAATATAGCCTGTTCATTTATATATAAATTAAAAAATAAAAGCAAGCAGCGAATTATATATATATATATATATATATATATATAGAAAATATAATTGCAAATGAATTTATTAAGCTATTTTTAAAACTTTTAATTTAAAACTTTCAAAAATATATTAAATATAAAAAACCATTTTAAATAAAAAAATATTAAAATAAAGAAAATAATAATTATATATATAAATTACTGTGAAGTTTAGGGAAAATATTAAAATAAGCTTTTGGCGGTGCGAAAATACAAGGGTTAAGGGCTATTTACGGGGTTTATTTATTATATTGATAAGCGAAAGCCATGCATATATATACTATTTTTTGTAATTGTAAAATCCTTTTTTTTAATGCTTTAAAAATAAAAGGATCTTTACCCACGTTAAGATTTCATTTTTTTTTCTTTTTGTATTTTATTAAATACCCAGCACTATATAAAGCATATTATAGCCCTTTTTCCATTATAAAAATTTAGAAAAAAAATAAAATACAAATACCAAAACATTATTATTAAAATAATAAAAACTAATTAGGCCCGGTAGCTATAATTTAAAAATTTATTTTCAGGCTTTTATAAATAAATTAAAAATAAATAAAGCAATTGCTAGACCAAAAAAAAATTATTTCAATATAAATATAGCTTTTTTAAATAAAGCCAAAAAGCTATTAGTAAAAAACGGCTATCGAAATTATATAAAAGGCGTTTTTCATATTTTGTTTAAGCAATATACAGCTATATTTAGCCTTAATTACCGCTTTTAAAATTTCCTAAACCATTATATAAAAAAAGTAAATTAATTGTTTTATTAATATAATAATTAATTAAAAAGTTGTTTAAAAATAAAAAATAATAAATTGGTTTTTAATTATTGGCTTTTTAAAAACCTTTAAATATTAAGCCCAATGGTAAAAATATAAAAAAAAACCAGCGATATTTGCTTAATTTAGCCAAAAACTAAATTGTTTTAAATCTTTTTATTAAATATTTTAAATACCAGTATAGCTAAATAATGTTTTTAATAAGGCTATATTATTTTAGGCCGTGGTATTTAAAAAAAGCTTTGTATTCTAAAATGCTTTAAAAAATAAAAAATAAATTTCCAAAATACAAACGTAATAAACAATATTAAATTGGAATTGGTTTTTTTTAAATAGCTAAATTAAAAAAAATCGATTCTATATTAGGCTATAATAGCGCAAATATATAAATATAGTTTTTCAAAAATAAAAATAAAGTTTCCAATAGCGCAAGCTTTAGCTTACCAATTAGCAATAATAGCTTATAATCGGCTAATAGAAATTATTTAATAATATTAGCTAGCGGCAATATATTAGTATTTAATAATATTATAAAATTATTTGCTAGCGAAAACAATAAAAAATTGGCTAGCGGCAATTATTTAACAATATTGGCTGGCGGCAATATATAGGTATTCGGTAATATTAAAAAATTATTTGCTAGTAAAAAAAAAACGTTTAAAGGCTTTATACCAATAACATATTAGCAAATATTATTAGCAATACCGGCGGATTAATAGCTTTATACTTTAGGCTTTTTTTTTAAGCTTGCAAACTTTTGCTAAATATTTTTTATTATAAATTAAGCATTTATATTTACGCTTATATCAATTATAATTGCAATCGCTATTATTATATTTATAGCAAATAAATAATTTTATATTGCAATTTTTACTACTAAATTTAAAGCTAAAAAGGTTTTTTACTTTAATATACCTAATATAATTATAAAGAATTTCAATAAATTTTAAATTAATTTCAAATTTTTCAAATTTTTCAAATTAGCAATTAAAGCCCGCTTATAGGCTTTAATAGCGCATTTAACCATTTTTTTAATAAAATATTAATAAATACCAAAAATTTAAATATAAAAATTAATAAAATAGAACTATAGCTTTGCAATAATATAAGTATATTAGGGCCTATATTTAAAAAAAAGCCAAATTAAATTTTTAATATCCGGCTAAAAGCCTTTTAATTATCGAATATTAATATTAAAATAATTATATTATTTTGTATGATAAGCGTAATTTTAAAATAAAGCATTAGGCCAGCAAAAAAACAAATATTTAAATTGTATAAAAAATAAATATTGAATTTATATTAAAAAATTTGCCAAATAATTTTATTTTTAATATTAAAGGATTTGCGATAAAAAGCATAAAATTCGAAAAAATATTGCTTACTATTATTTTAATTTATATTTTAGCCCTAAAATTGGTTTGCAAAAGCGGCAAATTTCATTATATTGAATTTTAACCGCTAGCACTCGGCTGCCAGCTGCAAAACGTATTTTTATTTATTTTTATTTTTTATTTTTAGCTTTTTTTTTCGTATTCCATTATAGGCTTTAGGGTATTTTCAACCAAAGATTTCAGCCTATTAGGCAAAAAAAAAATTAGGGCTATTTTGCATTATTAATTGCATAGCTAGGCGTTTTGTTTTTTAAAAAAAGCCATTATTTCGCGGTATAATTATTTAAAAGAATAATTTAAATTAAAAAAATAAATTTTAAACCCGTTTTATTGAATAATTAAATTATATAGGCGATTTTAAAAAAGCAATTAATAATTGAATAAAATCAAAAGCTATAGCTAACCGCGATTTTTGCTTTAAAGCTTTAAAAATTTTAAAGCTGGCGTTGCAAAAATTTTTCATGGTTTGGTAAAATTGCGGCCCCATACCGCTAGCTAAGTAAATCCCTGGCCAACGGCCAACCTTACCAAACCACGTGATGCGGATTAGCTGCCCTCCTTACCATATACCAATATTATATATCTCACCAAGCAATATATAATGAGGCTCTCAATTCTCGACCTAGCCCAGCCGGTAAGCTATCAAAATAGCATCGTCTCGTGTAACGTGCAACCGGGCGTAAAAAGCAAAAGAACGGGAAAGCAGTAAAGCACCTGGGATGTATAAGACAATTGAGTAGAGTGAAACCTACCGTCAGTGTGGATGAGATCAGTTCCCCGCATGAAGCGGCTCAACTCTCTACGAGGCACGCAAAAGGAATCCAGCAACGCTGCCCCAGAAAGGAAGGTCACAGTAACAGAGTGCAAAGACTGAGATTCTCTCACGACTTCAAGAGAACACAGAGCCTCGTGGTGGTGGCGATGAGCGATGTTGATCCTGCCGCAGTTCTTGCCTTCGCTGACATTGCGACAGTGGCTTTCAGGCAAGTTGCGGATGTCGAAAGTAAAAATCCTGCAGATACGAGTAGAGCAGTGATCCGACTGGAGGTATGAGGCAGAAGAAAGCCACCTTCTCGGTACGACTGGAGGATGATCATTCGATGATCGCCGCTGGGTTCTCCAGGCCCGCTTCCAGGACCCAAGCAGTGGTCTAGCATGATCTCTGCCGCCGTTTTGGGAAAAACTGCGGATGTGTGACCTTCAAAGGCTCAAAGCGACTGCGATCTTTTGCTGCTCCCCTCTCAAGGCTCAATAGCAAGAAAGCTAAGCCTCCAAAGCTCACCGTTCAGGTCTCAATCTCCCGCAACCATTCGAGCTGAAAGCGCCTCGGGCAATGATGTTGTGAATACAGTCGCACAACATGGGAGCATGACGAGGAGGCTCAAGGTTCCTACATGTCGTCGGATCATAGAAAGACCGGTTCCGACCCCCCACCCACCTTAATTTCACTGCCTCAACGCCTCCTTTTCTCACTTGCATCCACCGACGAATGGGTTCCAAAGGCTCTCGTTGCCACAAACTCAAGTCGCACTGTCGTATGTTCCAGTGGATCAGACTTGAGCTTTTGACCCTTGACTAGCCAGTTCGTGAGCCCTCAAAATCACGTGACCATACCCAAGTCCGCATCTCGAAGCATCCTTGCGGAGCTACATCGCAGCCCCGTTCAATAACTCGTCCCATGTCACAGCATCATCCAACAAATGAAGCCACGTGTTTCGGCAGTCGACGCATATTGCCTATCCTATTTGTACACATACTTCAATACACCCTGGCCTTAGGAGGTAGGCTCCACTGTCCAGGCATTTGCTGCAAATGCTGCAAATGCTCTGCTCAAAGCTCCCACGCAAATTACCCTTCCATGATCCCATGCAAATTCCCATCCGTCCATGCCCCCATGCAAATGCTCCCCCATATGTACTCAACCGGTCTTTTTTTTTCATTTTCGCCTTTTCCCAGATGCATCACTCCATATTCTTACATCAATCCCAAAAACACAAATCGCAAGTAGACGAATCTCCGACAGCGCCACGCACCCATGCAAATGCCCAGTATGCCAGTATATGTACAATCTTTTTGGTTTGTTGATTTTCCGAGTGTTTTTGGTTTTTTGATGATTTTTTTCGGGATGTATTCGATTGCGCCACTGTCTAAAGACAGTCAGTGGGTTCGAACAGTTGCGCAAAGAAAGAAACAAGAAACAGGGCGATGCAACTCCTCGTAAACAGGAAGACCCCTCGATGAATCCGACCGAATAAACTCCGCAATGATTAGGATGACGAAACGTGAGTCATCTAGTAGAACTCCTCAACGGCGAATGCAGTGACCAAGTGCGTAGCGGGGTATCGGGGTATCAAAGGTCTGTAGTTGTCGTAAGCCCGTAGAATCATGCAGTGTCGTATATTCCGTAAAGTCGTGTAGGTGTCGTAATCAGAGGGACATACCATCCATCCACTGAGGATCTAGGCGGGTTTCTTTAGCATCCTTCTTCGCGCCTTCCTCCCTGTCTTTCTTGTGTCGGTCATCTGGCTTGAAAGGACCTCCTCTCTTCAAAAGCACAGGCAGGAAAGTTGCATATTTCTGAATCAGCTCATCTGAATGGCAACCAAGAGCGGCGTGTGTTTCATAAATGGTGATGTTGTTCACATTCTCCGGCTCGCCTTTGGGCTTCTTGTAAGGTATGCTGATCTTGTAGCGACCCATGGCAACCCTCTCCTCTGGGGGTTCAGTGTGCAATGCTCTCTGCGCCCAACTTTCAGGGTAGGTATTACCGAAGCTATCGATGCCATAGTTCTGAATGACGGGTGGCCTTAGTCCCGGGGGGTCCTGTTGGCCATAGCTCGTCCATTGAAATGGCTGCTCATAGGTCGGAGCTGAAACGCCGAGTTCCAGGGCCATCACTTGGTCATAGCAGCCTAGATAGACAGACGGAGATAGGTATTCGGGGACCGAAATCGACCAGATATCGTTGAGGCGCGACTTATCGTTCTTATCGTATCGCTTGGGGAGGAAAACGTTGGTGTTGGGTGTCCAGTAAACACTCTTCGCGTCGTCATGGAAGTCGCAGCAACCTAAGGGTTCACGGAGTAGGAAGTGACCCTTTCTCTTACAACAAGCTTTGAGTGTGCGCCCGTCGATGCCAGCGGCCCAGGGACCAAGACCACAAGGTTGCCAGCCATTCAATTTCCTGCGGGGCTTGTCAAAGGGAATGCGAGGTCGTGGGTAAGGGGTTGCATCGGAGCAAGGTAGAGCCTTCATCCACGAATAAGGTTTGTTCCCGCTCCGTAAATCGAAAATCTTCAAGAGGGCGTCGGCTGGTGCTTCTGCATAGGCTCCAGCAAGAAAGCGTTCTCGGCCGTGCGTTGCAAGACAAGTGATTTTGTCTTGGTTGCTGTAGTCAAAGTATGTACGGGCAATTCCTGATCCGCTTACTCGGCGATCCACTAGGCTGTATTCGATGTTAGTGACAGTCGTAACCAGAGGCTTTTCTGAGGATCGAGAGTACTACTTACTGGACACCTCCGCTTGTACTAGCAGCCAGAAAACATACGCCTCCTGAAGGCTTAGAGGAATGAAACATAGGACATATCGCCGTTACGCCCCGCGGTTCCGACTCTTCATCATCGGAATCCTCGTTGAAATCTGTGGGTTCGTTGGCGAGAAGGGAAGTGTCTCTAATGAGTCCGCTTTCCCCTACGACGTAGCCGACCACCAGGGCACCCTCTGAATGCCTCAATCCGACAGTTACGTACTTGTTAGAGACGAATTTGACATCCATGATATCGGTGGTGCGAGTTACTTGCACCCCAAGAATGGCTTCGTTGTATGGCGGCCTTCGTCGCCGGTTGTCCTTGAGCCACGGGATATCTTCCTTGCGCATTCGGTGGATGAACAAGTGATTTCTAGAGCAGGACGCGAGCAGTTGACCATTGGGACTGAGACTCACGGCTCCGATATGCGAAGGGTGGCGGAGTCCGTCCTCTTGGCAGATCAAGTCGAAGCTAAACTTTTGCAAGAGAAAGGGATATGGGTCGTTTGTCATACGGATGAGATGTAGGGAGCCACTGTCGCGAGCAACGACAACATCGACGTTGTACTTGTTCGAGGTCATGAGATCGCATGAGGCGAGCTTGACTGCGGTAACATCATCGAAGCCTGAATGAGCGTTAGCTAAGGTTGCACTCGGCATATCATACAACAGGCAACATACCGTTGTTTCTGAGATCCCCTGAATAAGAAAAGAGCTGATTGCGGGACCCATAGCTGCACCAACGGACTGGAACAGGCTTCTCTCCATCTACCGCAGGACCCGATCTCATGATACGCAAGGTCACATCGACGCCGGCTCCCATGACGAGTATTTCCTCACGATTGCCTAGACCGCCAATCAACCGCATATGGCTGTCGACAAAGGTCCGTGGGGGAATAGTCTGAAGGTCAGGCATGTATCGGTTCTGGTTCCTCCTGTAGATCGAGTCGAAAATCAAATAATTCAATCGTTCACGCAGGTCTTCGTTCTCGACGTGTCGAACATGCTTGTCGACCTGGACCTCGAGTAAGTTTTCGTCGATTCCCACGGGACTTTCAGTGGATCTAGGTCGAGTATGCAAGAGTCGAAGTTTGAAGCCTGAGTAGGTATTGTCATGGTCCTCGATTTCTCGTTCCTGGGCAATCATCAAACCATCTTTGGGGCGGACTTCAAAAGTGTTGAAGCCCTTTCTGTCCCAGGCTTTCGAGTTATTGGTCAAGTCTTGGGCCAGCTTGAGCCAACCAGGAGGTGTGATCTGGCCAGGAATAGTATTGCAGAAATCGGGGAAGTTGCTCTGGACAAACAGCTGCCAGCCCGACTTACCGGCCCATGCATTCAGACGCTTGCAAGTTCGGGCAAGGTTAGCTACATCCCGGGCATTGGGAAGATGGCCGATAATGACATTCAGAGCGTCGGTGGGCGCCTTGTCCAGAGTAGGAAGGGCGGCGAATGCTTGCCTGGGCTCTTCGTTGTTAGGCTCTTCGTTGTTAGGCTGTCCGTTCTCGGGCTCTTCTTGACTGCTCGAGATGGTTGCGACTGTCTTCTCGGGCTCTTCTGCACAGCTCGACATGGCTGCGACGGTGGCCTCGCACTCATCTGACTTGCCCGCCATGTCTGCAACTGTGTGTTGGTTGATGAAGTGACTTGAAGTTTGAAATGACCTGTAGGTGGGGAACTGTCAGTACTGGAGACTTCCAGCGAGGACAGCCATATCGACCTACCGAGAGTGAGAGAGACGGAAGTAGAGTCAAGGAAGACGAGAGATCTCCGCTCGAGGCTTTGACAACACTGTAGCCGTTGACTTGTGGGCTATGTGCCTGCGCTTCGCAGGTGGCAACAGCTTCTTGGTGGAGCAGCAGCAGATGACTAACCACAGAGTAGACGGCCTGCACTTGGAGGCGCAGAGAGGAATTCTTGGGCGCGCGTGGCAAGCAGGACGTCTGCGTCAGCGCTGGTTCATAAAGAAGTTGTCATGGGAATGAACGAGGATGAAGCTGGAGCAGTCGTGGTGAGGGCGCCCACTTGAAGGAAGGCCTTCTGCGACCGTGGGGTAGTGGGGTTGTGGTGATGCAAGAGGGTTGTGTTGTGGGGAGGTGTGTGCAGTCGAGGCCTTGGGGACGGAATAACTATACGCCGATGCAGCTTGGACAAAGCGCCCACCAATCAACGTCTGGTTGAATGACCACAGCTTATCTTCCCCACGATAACAACCAGACTGCTACAGGAATGGTAAAGAACGTGACTCGAAATCAACAATTGAAAATCCCGTGGCTGGGGTTCGGGGATCCGGCTTCACCAGGATCTCCCTGAACACAAACCGCAAAACTGAAAGGACTTTGAGGGAGAACCTCGACCACGGTTTGCCAATGCCGCTCGATTGAACACCGGATCAAGTACTACTACGAACTGGTATCCAAGACGGCGTCATCGAGTCTCTCAAGATGGATCTTTGTCCCCTCAGCATCCCCCAAGCCGCCTTCCTCGCCCTTGCGATTCTGACCGCATACAAGCTCATCATATACCCAGTCTGGCTATCCCCCTTGTCGAAGATCCCGAATGCTCACTGGAGCAGTCCCATTTCCTCTCTTTGGATCCTCTGGATAAGATATACAAGCTATGAAAACCGCACCGTCCACGCCGCCCATCTCAAGAAAGGACCCATTGTGCGTCTCGGACCCAACGAAATCAGCGTCAATGCCGTGGAAGGAGGAATAAGAACAATATACGGTGGGGGTTTCGAAAAAGGGGAATGGTACGACGTCTTTGCCAACTATGGGTATGTTTTTCTTCGTCTCTCGTGTTCCGCTGTCCCCTGAGAGAAGAGTCATGTTTGAACTTCGAAGAAAAGGGGGAATCGATCTCGCAAAACATAACAAACGCGTGGAACAAAACAAACGTATGAAACAATACTGAAAAAACAAACAGAATCCCTACCATGTTCTCCACCCTCGACTCACGCTCCCACTCCGCCCGAAAACGCATGATCTCCAACATCTACTCCAAATCCTCTCTCCAGACCTCTCCCGACCTCCACGCCCACGCCCAAGTCATCCTCTATGACCGCCTCCTCCCGCTTCTTCAAGCCAGTGCCCAGTCTCCTTCCGATCAAGGCATCGAGTTCCTCCAAATCATGTTCTCCACAACAATGGATTTCATCACCGCCTACATGTTCGGCCTCCCCTCCTCCTCCAACTTCCTCCAAAACGCCCCCTACCGCCAACACTGGCTCTCCCTGTATCATTCCCGCCACGCATACACCTTCTTCACGCAAGAACTCGTTCGTGTCACCTCTTTCCTCTCTTCATACCTCAAGTTCCGTCTCATTCCCACTTGGGTCGATGACGCAAATGCCGAGATCGAAGCCTGGACACTTGGTATGACCCGTTCCGCCCTCTCGCGTGTGGAAAAGGCGGAAGAGTTCAAGCCGGGCGATAGCCCTATTGTCGTCAAAGCACTGGTGGCGGGTTTTGAGAAAGAGGAACGTGGAAAAGGAGAAGAGTCCCCTATCGCTGCATCTTTGAAAGAAAACCGCGAACTGGCCATCGCATCAGAGCTTCTGGATCAGCTAGCAGCTGGGCAGGAAACTTCCGGTATCACACTCACCTACATTGCATGGCACCTCTCGCAAGACCTCTCCCTGCAAAGAGCTCTCAGGGAAGAACTGTTGGGTCTTGATACACCTATCAAGTTTCCTTTCCAGGAAGGAGACAAAGAGCAGTTGCCAGATAGCAAACAACTAGACGCCTTGCCATTGCTGCACGCAGTGATCATGGAAACTCTTCGCCTGAATGCTGCGATTCCAGGTGGACAGCCGAGGATGACGCCGTATCCGTCATGTACGCTGGCTGGACACGAAGTTCCTGGTGGCGTGAGGGTGAATTCGTATGCGTATGCGCTGCATAGAAATGAAGAGGTGTTTCCAGAGGCGGAGAAATGGATGCCAGAGAGATGGATGGGAAAGGGAAAGGCGGAGAGCAAGGAGAGAGATAGGTGGTTTTGGGCATTTTCGAGTGGGGGGAGAATGTGTGTGGGGAGTAACTTTGCTATGCATGGTAAGTGGGGCTTTTGTTATGATGTCGTCTTTGCTTTGATGGAGTCTCCGCTCGATCTTGTCTTTGTTTTGGGGTCTCTCGTCGTCTCCGTCTCTGTCTTGCCTTCGTTTTTGATTTTGCTCTCATTTTGATGGCGGCCGGTCCAAAGACGCCTGATGCTTTTCAGGGGCCGGAACATGCTGGAAGGGGCGGAGAGTTGTGAAAAGAAGATTGCTGACTAGGATGAAAGAAATGAAACTGATCGTAGCGGCCATCTACACGAATTTCACGACGCACATCGTCGATGATGAGGGGATCGAGCAGAAGGATGGATATACGGTTGGTCCGAAGGGGCACAAGTTGATGCTGCGACTTGAGAGCATCGAACGGTAACGACGTTCTGAATTTACACAAGCTTTTGAGCTAGATCCAGGGCCGGAATTTGGAATTGCGCGTACTACATGAAATTTGGAGTTCACTCTCGCCCCGGGGGGTACGCCCGAAGCTGGGGTTTGGATGGAATTGGGACCGGGTTCTTACCCTGAGGTTTGAGAGCGTCGAATGGTAATGATCACGCGTGCATTCAGATGAGGTTTTGACATAGATCTAGGGCTGGAATTTGGAATCGAGCGGACTCTTTTGGATTGGGAGTTCACTTTGACTCCGGGGGTACGCCCGGAACCGGGGGTTTGGACGGAATTGAGAGGACAATCGATCGTTCACAATCACAGTACCCTATTCAAGCAATAGTTGTATGGTTTTCATACACTTTATTGATATAGTGCTATGTACCCCATCCTCCCCCTATTCCATTGCACGAACACTGTGGGTCGAAGAGGTCTCAGCATGGCGCTTCGATGAGGTATGTCGTCGCGGACTTTTTGGCATAACTGACCGTCCAGGATCTCAGTCTGTTCGAGAAATCAGCAACAAGTTCACCAATCGGGTTTAGCAACCAGGAAAGCAACAATAAGTACTTACAACGACAATACTCAGACTTTCGGGCCTTCATTCTTCCGTTCCGATTCGTGTTTCCCTCGCCGTGCTTCTTGTCGTAGATGCGCTGGGAATGGGCTCCGACCTTCTGCACCTCCGTGTTGTCCTTAAGGTAGCGGGCAAATTCGAGGTAGCGGTGCACACCGTACAGGACACCGTACAGGAAGACGACCAGGACGACCAGGACGATGGGCACCCAGACCTTGGGGTCGTTGAGGGGCGTGAGGTCCACGAAGCGCCAAATTGCGAAGAGCACGACGGCCAAGGCGAAGAGCACGACGGCCAAGACGATGGGCACCCTGAACTTGGGGGTGGTGAGGAGCGTGGAGAGCTTGCGGAGTGTCATGTTTGCGTGGTTGTCGGTCGGTGGGGGGGTTTGGTGGTTGATGGATGGTGATGGGGGAATGGGGGATTGCTTCAAAGATGGCTATTTGGTCGACATTGGTCGGGATACTTCGACTTGAGGCCTGAATATGGGATCGGGCATCTTACCTGGAGTTAAGAGGCAGGTTCTTCCCCCGGGAGATGCTTGGAAATGGTGAATTGGTGAATTGGTTCTTCCCTGACAGCCATTCTTTCGTCAAGCAAATGATTTTCTGGCACATCTCGCCCTTGTTTCTGGCTCAAAGCTGCTGTCGTTGGCAGGTTTGATTACAGTTACTTGGGCTGCACTTTGGAAGTTGGAGATTTCACAATTACTTGGAGAATTCACAGTGTTCTCTGTGTGGTTTTTCATCACTTTATTTGATATAGTGCTAGTGCACCCTTCCCCTATTCCATTCTATCCTGCATCATCCCACATTTTCACAAAAAGAAGCCACGAACGCTCTGTCGAATATTAGTCAGCATGGCGCTTCGATGAGGTATGTCATTGCGGACTTTTTTGGCACAACTGACCGTGTTTGTAGGGCCTCAGTCTGTTTGAGAAGTTAGCAAGGGGTTGACAGATCAGGTTCAAAGTGGAAAGGTACGTACAAGTGTGGCCCTGGGTTAGAGCCCGCGACAAACATGCAGCAAACGCTTTATCCTTGGGTTTCTTTCTTGACAGTAGGAGTGCTGCGCTTCTTGGAAGACTTGGAAGACTTGGCCACTTGAGACCTGATGAAGACTACCGCGTCGTCATCGTCGTCACGGTTAGCGAGCGTGCCTACCGCATTGAAGGTGCTACTGCGGGTCGGGGCTGCAGAAGAAGCGGAGATAGTGTGAGGGGCAGGATTGCCGGCGATGGGTGCCGAGGCGCCATCTGCGCCTCGACTATCCGATGTAGCAAGACCGCTGCTGCCTTGAGTGCCGCTGGTAGTACTTGGTCTTGCTTCCAGCCTTCTTATGGACGTGGTGTCCAGGGTATGTCGTTCTTCTTGACCCATTTGCGCTGGGCGCGATCTCCAGCCTTCTTCGCCTGCGGAGTCTGCTGCTCCTCCTTGATGCGGCGGGCATGGTCCACGAAAGAGCAGACGCTGAAAATGCTGACGGGCAGCAGAAAGAACACGAACAAGTTTGTAACGCTGAATTCCTCCTTCATATTGGCGGTTGTTCGGCGGGCGGTGGGTGTGTGTTGGTGGTCGGTGGGGATTGGGAATTAGAGAATTGCTCCAGAAATGGATGTTTTAATCGACAACGGGCGGGATACTTTGACCTGAGGCCTGAATATGGGATCGGGCGGCCTCCCTGGAATTGAGAGCTGGTTCTTCCCTAAGGGGCACGCCCGGGCGTGGTGATGCTCCTTGGAACTACGAGGTGGTTCTTCCCCTGACAGCCATGCCCGGGCATGGTGATTTGGGTATCACACGGGACCGTTTCAGAGGGAACGCGAGGACTGTGCCATGTGGGGGCCAATCAGGGGTACAAAGAGTCTGTTGATCGTGAAGAACTGGCCGTCTGTCAATCAAAAAACTTACTCGCAAGTTTCCTGATTTTGTCGTGCTCATGTTTGTTTAGTTCGAAAGTGGTTGTCATTTGTCAGTTTGATCACAATTATTCGGGCCACTTTCAGGAACTTGAGGATTTCACAGTTACTTGGGGAACCCCCTGCTCCTTGCGGAATTCACAGTTACTTGCCGAATTTCGAGTTGATTGGATAATTCCCAGATACTTTGGTTAATTCTGATATGTTATCTTGGATGGGCTGGCCTAGCGAGTGAGGATTCAATGATACAAATCAGTTCATTCGGGTTTAATTAATTGGCACCAAGTGGTTGAGCTTTATAACATCAGTGTTTCAATTCACCAATCGCAGATACGCTGTGTTATGTTTGCACACCAAATGATGTTGGTGAGCAAGCACAAGACGATACTACCACCCCTCCAGCCTCATGTTACACAAACTTGAACCAACGAGGTGACATCGCTGTCAGTCTAAGAACTTAGGCTTCATGTCGTGGAATCGGACTAGAATGATAGAATAATCAGACTCTCCTATCCTCGGCAGTCGATCGAACGCCTTTGCTAAACTCTAAAGGGTCATCCTCGAGCTACCCCGCCATGCAGCTATTTTAGCTCCATCAGATGATCTCACACGTCGCTGAACGTCATCCGATATAAAAAGCCCGTCCAGGTTCTTTCAATCAAATCCAAATAACAGCTATCAGCATCACTAAACAAGTCCCAGATTCCTCCAAACGAGAAAACACTCCCGATCCACCCTGTTCTTGACCACTTGATTGTCGAACCATCCACTATGCCTCTCTACACAATCCAACACCACACTCGCCTCACCAGCGCCCAATGCGATGCTCTCGCAGCAGCGATAACCAAAACCCACACCGAGCTCTTCACAGTCCCTTCTATCTTCGTGAACGTCCACTTTTACGACATCAACAATGCACCTCGCCGCTATGTGGGCGGAAAACAAGTAAGAGCTTCATCAACCGTTCTCCATCTCAAACATGATTCCAAAAAAAGTTCGGCCCTATGCTTTTCCGCCCCGATTGTTGTACGGACGGAGGGTCTGAATTTCAGTCACAAGATTGGGGACTCGACCCGCATTTTCTGACCTGGAACTTAGAACTTGTGGATATACGGCCTTGGACTCGAATACTGACTTGACATCGCCTAGGAATTGACTAATACCATAATGGGCAATGTTCGGGGCGGCCCCTCCCGTCCTCGCAGCGCTTATACCGAGCTTTGTCATCGTCTAGGTAAATTTCCCTTGAAGAACCATTCCGCTTTCGCATACGACCTCAGAAGCTCTTCTCAGTCTCCCAAGTGGGATGATCCCATCTCTTCTGCACCTCCAATATTTCGCAAAGGCCGAACTCTTTCGAGTTTTCCGAGCCTCTTCCAAGTTCTCCGAAATTCCCAGATGTTCTGGGAGATCCCAAGCTTTCCGATTCTATCGGGCTCTTCACAATCTTCTAGCTCCTCCTCACTTCCCCAAATTCACAGGTGTTTCCCAAGTTCCCAAGCTCCTCCCAACTACTCCCCGATTTTCCGCTCCCCAGCAATTACACCGCACTCCTTACCACTTCGCTACCACTGGCTAACACATCCCCTAAACAGAAAAAGACTGGAACAACTGCATCCTCAACAATTCCACCAACACGAACAGCAAAGCAAAACTCGACACAGTGGTCATAATGGACACCATCGCCGCCGGCTACGAGCAAGGATTCGATCTGCCCGAAGCAGGCCATGATCGCGAGTGGCTGAAAGAGAATATGGCTGAGTTTGAAAGACGTGCGGAGGCTGGCGATGAGAGGATGAAGGGGGTGGTCGAAGAGATTAAGGGGAGGGGATTAGTTTGAGGTTTCCGGTGGAGGGTCAAGGTCTTGGAGAGGTGTGTGGGATAGTGTCAACATGAGGTAGAGAGATGGTTTTGTAACGTCCGTATTGCCTGAGTTTCAAAACGCCTGTATTCGTTGAGTTTCCCAACTCAAGTATGCGTTTAGCTTCCCAAAGCCCGTATTTATGAAGTTTCCTAACTCATATTCATGAATTTTCCAAACACACGTATTCGTTTGCTGTCAAACAGGTATTCACCAAGCGTTCAAACACTACCTAGGGCCTATTTCCTCGACTCCTCGCCTTTCCTTTTTTGTTGTTGCTCTAGCAACTCTTTCACTCTTTCTTAAGCTTCTTGCGCCACGGTCTGATCATGCCACACCGGATGGCGGAGATCGTGTAAGTTGGGAGGTATGTCCTACAGAAGTACAGATGAATACAAATGTGCTGGCGGAGCTTAAACTGCAGCCTTGAAGACGTAAAAGGGCCGGCTGTGGATGTTTGGGCAAGGTTACCGCGCCTGGCGACTGCTTTGCGGCTCCACTGTCTCAGCGCGCCTGTACATAGCCTTCTGGATTCTGCGTGGAGGCTTTCTTTCTCCGCGCAATAACAATTGAATGTCTTGCTTTAAGTCTGCGCAATGTCGTGACACGTGGAGGCCGAAGGGGGATTGGAAGACCTTGAAAGAAAGCTGGTTCCTGAAGCTTCTGTCTTTGACATTTGAGTCTAGTGCTGCCCAGGGCCTCTTCGCAAACATTCTTGTTTACATTTTCCCCTCTGGCCTCTGCTCACAGGACGAGCAAGAAGACATCGCCAGAAAATTGGGAGACGCGCCAAAAGAAAAGGCGAAAAAGATGCAAAAAAATGTTGTCTGCCCATTGACCTAATCTCGTGACTCAGTAGCGCGCGGATGACGGGGTCAAATCATCGGTAGAGAATGCACCCGAAGGCGACCTAGTTAGCACAGCTTCCTCTCGGTTGTGAGTTTTCTCCCTGTAAGTGGTCGCCTACCAAATGGTCTACCACAAAGACTATCCAGATTAGCAACTACAGGAATCGAACCCACAACCTCGTGGTTTAGCTAGCGTTCTCATGGTTCTTAGTTGGGCAAGCCCAAGCAACCTCCCAAACAGGATCTATTCCAGCTGAGCCACGAGAGCTTTTTAATTGTTATTGACGCACTCTCCATCGAACCTGATAAAGAGCTTCCGTCTCAGACTTTGAAATTTTCGACAGCGACTCCGGCCCCTGGAATCAGATCACGTGATTCTCATCCTGCACTCCCAACCAGCTTCACCTGTGACAGTAAGCCACCTCTGCCGTTCGCGCAGCCTCCGCAGTTCGCATGACCATGTGGCTGGGCTCATCAGCAGGTATACATCTCAGCTACCCATTTCCCATCCTCCTCTTTGCATAGAGCACGAATACGTGAAGTAGAAGAAAACCTAAAAAAAACCAAGTATCATGGTAGTGCGTGCTCCCTCCACTACGCCCACCTCGGTCGTCCGCGCAGGGTAGCGTCTCCGGTACGTGATGGCAATATGGATCTTGTAAGATCTGTCTTTGATATTTGAGATCTCATGCTGCTCAGGGCTTCTTGATCTTCAAAGATGCTTTTGTATCATTTCACTTCGCGCCTCTGCCCGCAAGGCGCGCAAAAAGAAATCGCCAAAAAAAAGTGCAAAAAAATGTTGTCTGCCCATTGACCTTTATCCCATGACTCAGTAGCGCGCAGATGACAGTGTCATTGGCAGAGAATGTACCCGAAGGCAACCGGGAAAGCACCGAACCTCTCAAGTGAACTTTGTCGGAATCCCGTGAATCATTGCCCTACCAACGGGTCTATGATTTTTTGCCCTACCAATAGGTCACCACAGGAATCGAACTCAGAGCCTCGAAGGGGAGCGGGTTCTCATTTTTATAAAAACCACAAGCGAAAGTTTTTACAGCTGAGCCATGAGAGCTTTTTGTTTAACGGTGAAGAAGCACTGTGTATTGCGATTGATAAGGAGCTTTCAATTTCTCAGTCCTCTCCTTAGTCCGACTTCGACCCCTGAAACCAGATCACGTGTTTCTCGTTCTACACAGCCAGATTCACCTCTTCCAGCAGACCATCTCCGAAGCTCGCTCGACCCCGCAGCCGGCCCGCTCAGCAGGTACAAGTATCTGCTGCCTTGCTCCCTTCCTCTCCTTCCAACCATCTCCCTCCACCACCACTACTTCTTCCAAGCAAGCCTCCTTCTTCAGCTACCAGCTCCTCTTCTAACACCAACCCTTCCTCCTCAACCAATCCACCCAGACTCTCCATCTTCCTCCAACCCACCTCAATTCTTCACAACTTCAACAAGCTCACCATGTCTCTCCCCACTCAATATGCCGGCATGGACATCCCCAACCTCCTCGATCCCGACACACTCCACTTCTACTTGACAAGGGACATCTGATGCCGCCTCCCAAAGCCTTACAAAGGCGACTTCCTTTACCTGAAGAACACCATCGGCTACATCGGGTTTTGCAGCACTATTCACCAGCTCAACCCAACATCGCCTCCTGACCGATACGAAATGGACGCACTGTGGCTCCAAGCCCTGCTCGACAAGTACCAGCACTGGGATGATCCTACTTTGCGAGCGCAAGGAGCGAGCGGCGAGAAGTTGCGCAAGGACATGCGCACTCTGCTGTACGCCGCCTTCGCCCAGGTATGTCCACGAAGTTCCCATTCACCGAGCAGCAGAAATCGATGCTAACGATTCTGAATCTGCAGCGCGCTGCACCACTGCGGAAGGCCGCGGTAAACCAATACTGGATCACGGCTGGCGAGCGTTTGGGCTTGCATGCTCGAGACATCGGCGACATCGGATCGCAGTTTCGAAGGAAAGTGGAAGACGTGAGTACCCCGCCCCTGCGTCATTCGTCTGGATGTGAAGCTGACACGGTGGATAGGAGTATGGCAATGAGTTCTGGGAGGACTATGAGCCCGATGACCCTTACGATCCTGTGGCAGATGCTGAGCTCAGGTATGAGCCGAATGGTGATCAGTATGATCCCGAGATGCTGGAGAGGATGAAGAGAAGTCGGGACGAAAAGGAGGCCAAGAAGCGCCAAGCTGAAGAGCAGAAAAAGCTTGAGAAGGATATGGAGAAGATGGGTATGGAAGACATTGAGATGACGGGTTAGCCTGGAGTCTTAGGCGGACACCGAGGAAAGACCCTCTTTTGGCCTACGGGCATGTGTTTCTAAAAGTCATTAGCATGCTTTTCCAAACAAAATTCGTTGCTTTTTACACCATTTCAATCATATCTCTGCTACACCTCGTGACCCTACTACAGTGGGACGACCAAAGTCTGAACCCCTTTCCTGAATCTAACATGACAGTAGTCAGCTGTTTGTTGAAACCTTTACAAACTTTTAGGATATTCAAGTCTAGCTAAGGAGGAGCTTATATGCTCCATGAGAGGCTAGCTTGCCAAAGGCCTTTGTCACACTCTAACATAAAGAAATGAAAGGGGCTTTAAACAGTCCTGCATAAGCATAGCTCAATAATACTTCCTACTCCTAGTCCCTGAGGATATTCCCAATCTCTAGGACTCCAAGGTCAGAAAGAACCGTGCCGCGTGCGCCACTCCCTGACCATAACCACCATGGCTACCCCTAAGGGCCTTAGGCCACCACGCTAGCCGTGGGTATATATATCTACGCGACCGTTGGGAGTTCTCCGTAGACTAGACTCAACCATGAATATACTCGTTACCTGCTAGCTTCGTTATTTACTCCGTAAGTGATCACTTCGTTCTACCCTCTTGATACCAACAATTTCAGAAGCAATAGAAATGATATAAAAACCGATTTAAATAGCTAAAAATAGCCCAAATGACACAAAGTTATTTTCCCTTATTTTGCGTAATTTTGCCACCTGCTAGGCCTAATCGGGCTTAGCTTTTCTAAGATTTTAAATTGCCAGTTTAGGTTTAGCGGTTCCCTATCTAACTCACTAGATTTCCATTCCCTATCTTTACCCCCTCCTAACTCTCCGAATAACTCCCCTTAAGCCCACCTTGCGCCACCCTAAACGTCCCCTCCCCATCATCAGCAGCAACAAAAGCGCCCGTAAAAAACGGCGCCGCCAACGTGCACGCACTACTCCCCTGCATAATCTGCAACCCACACATCCCCCCCTTCCCAAACCCATCCCCCGCCCCCCTCGCATAATTCCTCAACGGCACCTTCACACTCACCTTCTCCTCCTCCGTTTTCCCCTCAAACACATACTCCACCACCTTCTCCTTCGGAATATCTTCACAAGCACTCGGATACGCCACAAACCCCTCCAACAACACCAACCCCGTAGCTTTCAAAAACGCGTCTTGGTCAGCATACGGCAGTGTTTCGAAAATGCCGCCAGAATCCAAAAGACAATCCGTGACACCGGTATCCAACACCAACTCCGCACCATTCACAGACATTTTTGGTGTGTTGACAAAATATCCCGTACCCGCCCCCACCAGCGCCAATTCCACCAAGTCCCCGGAATATTTCGTCTCATCCACGCTCCCAATCAGCGCCGTGCCATTAAGCGGCGCTTTCACATCGCCCTCATTAGCCTCAAACCACATGCTCAAAACCCTGTTATCCACAGTCCCCGTGTTGAGCAGGTCTTCGCGGAAACTAGGACCGTCCTGGCCGGAAGCATAGGGCGCCAGACCCAGGATGCCGGTTTCGTGGAGCAGGCGGGCGCAGGAGCCGTCGTCGGATTGGCGGTAGCGGGCGAATTCGGAGACGGCGACGCGGACGTTTGGGGTGCGCGAGGTGCCGGAGGGGAAGGAGGTGACGAGGGTGTCGTTTACGGTGGAGTGGCTCTGAATCGACTTCGAATTTCCGCCGTAGCTGTAGGCAACAGGTCCGAAGGGCTGCGGTGCCGTGGCCGCCGTCGACGCCGGGTAGTCGTAGAAGGGATCGGCGGTTTCGTTGCAAGGGCCTGGGTAGCCGAGGTATTGGGAGCCGTAGTTTAGGGTTGCGTTGGGGCCGAAGATCTGGGGGTGAGGTATTAGTATGTGGGGATCACGTGGTGGAGAGTTTTAGAGCGAGTGGGATGGGGGTCTCTGGGGAAGTGGCTGGACGGAAGGGGAATGGAGGGGGATGGAGAAGGAAGTCGCATACCCAGAAGTTGGCAGATCCAGTGTCCGCAACGATAGGAAGAGCCTCTCCCGCCGGCTCGCCCATCTGGATCCTCGTCATAACCTGGCTCGTCCCATCGCCATAAGCAAGATACAGCGGCAACGAAACCGTATTCTGCATGTTCTTCGCCGCTGCAATCCCTTGGGCCAAAAGCGCCGTTCCTAGTATCAGATTCGCCATCTTCTTGAAAAAGAACACCGGTCAGGAGAAAAAGAACGACGATGAGAAGAATCAAGAAAACGAATGCGTGTCAACTTCAGTCAACTGTTAACTGAAGAAGAGAAAAAAAGCAACAGCGACATCATGCAGCCTCAAGGCGTGCTTTTGAACGCAAACGCAGACACATTGACCGGTTTTGACACTACGAAGCTCTAAATCTCGGAGCATTGAGAGGTCCAGTTCATCATGGATAGGAAATTTTGGAACGGTGCATGATATTAACACGAGTGTGAAGGTTCCGGCGAGGCCGTGCGAGGGCGCAGCGCCGCAGCGATGGAAGCTTTTGCGGGGCCGGCGATCGATGAAGGGACCGCATGGCGCCACGTTCGGCTTCCTCAATGCTTTCGGGAATTGGGGGATGAATTTGAAGACTGTTCGAAATGCTTTTTTATAAATAGACGGCTGATGTGTTGTGGGGGAGGGAGACGGGATGCAGAAGACCCAGATGCAAGAAAACTGTATTTTGAAACATGCATTGTGAGCTCACCTCGCAAACGACTCGAAAGAATCTCGAACTTGAGCACACAGCCATCAAGTCACAGGCAACTAGCCATAGAATCTCACAATGATGGTACAATTCATGCTCTCACACTACCCAACCGTGTATCCCGCTGATTTCTATGACCCATAGCCTCCACGGCACAAGGCCTCTAAAAAGACAACAAAACCAAACAACGCAAAGTCGCAAAATCGCAAAGCAGAGTGACCACCTTTCCGTCCCTCCATCCATAGTCCTACCCATATAACTCCCTTCACAAACCCACACACCCAATCCACCTGTTCAAACAGCCTTCATATGCGCACCCCCCTTCCCAAACACTAACTGAGCGTGGTGACCCTTCAACAACTCCGGCTTCTCCACCTTCTTCGCCGGCGTTGCCGTCAACATCTTCTGGCCTTTGCTCGTCCCCACCTGCAAATCCCTCACCCGTCCACACGCCAAATCAAACACAACCCCATGCACCTGCAACAACCCATTCCTAACCGCCTCCCTCACCAAATCCTGCGCCATCACCGTCTTAACGCCCCTCTCCACATTCAGCTCCACGAGTCTAGTATTAGCCTCCGCCTTGTCCAGCTGGCTCAGCTCGTCATAATTCTCGGCGGCAAGCATCTTAAGCGGATGCAACCAGGAATCCAACACTCCGCCAAGGCGGGTTCCGTCGGAGACGGCGGAAAGTGCTCCGAATGCGCCACCGCAGGAGGTGTGGCCGCAGATGATGATGTGTTCGACTTTGAGGGCGCCGACGGCGTATTCGAGGACGGAGAGGGAGTTAATGTCGGTGGGGGGAAGGATGTTGGCGATGTTGCGGTGAGTGAAGACGTCACCGGGTTGGAGACCGAGGATGGTGGTTTCGGGCACGCGGGAGTCGGAGCAGCCGAACCAGACTGTTAGGGTTTGTGTTAGTGAGGTTGCTCGTGGCTTTGGTCTTTGATCTTTGGATTCTGATCTTTGGTTCGTGGTAACCGGGAGGAGAGATTTTTGGGCTCGGGATTCGGAAATCTCGGGATTGGTGATATGGGAGAAGAGTGCGAGGAATGGGTCGAGCAAACTTACGGATTCGCGGAGCCTGACCCTGTGCAAGCGTAGGGAAGTATTTGTCGCTCTGCTTGCACTTGTAATCACTCCAGGCCTTGTTGGAGCCGCAAGCAAAGGCAAAAGCGTCGTCGTTCCAAGACATGATGGGCGGTGGTATGTAGCTGATCTCCTTCGGTTTGAAAAACGGAAGTGACAAGATGCAATATAGCTATATTCCCAAATCTCATCAGCACTCGATCGCGATGCAGATAAGATCGGGACGAGTCAGTAGATGACAAAGACTCACAATAAGAATGCCCGCAAGCACAAGATCGCTGTTGGAGGGTATATGCCCAAGTACGATAACGGCAGTCAGCAGCACAGCTAGCAGAGGCGAGTCGTCGCACTTTCTCTCGCAGAGATCGGGTAGAAGTTGAACGGTACAGAGGAGTCGGCCGTACATGTAGAAGAAGAGTCGTAAAAGTGAAGCGGGCGAAGCGGGTCGGATTAGAAATGGATCGAAGTCTATCGAGGCATTTCAGATCCGATTGATGCGAAGCAGTTGGGTAATGTAGTGCTCTTCCTCGGAGGCCCCCCACATCTAACTTTTTGGTGAGCTCAACAGCCTCCCGGCCTCGGCGGTGAGGTATGCGCGGTCCTGATTCGCTGCTGCCGAATGCGAGCAGATGCGAGATGATAAAGAATCGCGAGGGAGCGTTGTAATTGGTCGCCTTGTGTGCTTAAGCCTCAGCCTCGTCTACGAAATGACGGCGGGAGCTTGGATGCTGACAGCAAGTAAACACCGCCTCACTCGAGCGCTCTTGGAAGCTTGGGACCAATGCTGGGGAAATCGAGATAAGGGATTTGCGTGTGCCCAGGAGAAGCCAAGGAATTGCTGATGGGGAATGATGCGACCAAGAAATGAGCTCTTTATATCAGAACAACTTGAACGACATAAGTGAAGTGACAGGATTTCTGACATGGCACGAGAAGTGCATTGAGGCTACAACGGCATAAGCACATCGGCCAAGTCTCAAGAGCGTCGCGTCCACGCCAGGGCGAAGAGCGAATGTGACACTGGCATCCCTCGCGAATGCTTGTCGTGAAATGATAAATGAAGGTGATAATAATGAGTCGACGGGGAGTTGGGCGGCAGCGAGTGTGATGAAGTTGGTGACGGGCTGGAGCTCGGGGAGCTTGAAGAATCCAGTAAGAAGCCTGGGCCTGTGTAGCCACGGGACAATCAATCACACCAACTGTCTCAGCACCTTGGACGAAAGGGAACATATCAACAATACCGTTGTCGAGTAAAATCTCGTCGTACACGCTGTTGGTGATAGCTGGTGAGAACCTGGGGTTTTTCCCGAGTCCAGGAAGTGTCCAACACGGGCGACGGGCGTTGCAGAAGAGTAACATCGACAATCTCCAGGCAGCCTGCCGGTTACACTCGTAGAGGCGGCTCGCTCGATGGCAGCGCTCGCTGCTCGCCATCGTGATAGTAAGTGCGAATATGCGAATAGTGAGTGCAGCGTCCACTAGGATGTCAGAATGCCTTCGGACTTCGCCACTTCTCGGCGGGATCGTGTCATCGTGATACACTCGTTTGGCAAAGCTGTCCGGAGTCATGCCATGCGAAGACCCAGAAGAAGATCAAATCGATCCAAGAGCCCCCAGAGATTCTCAGACCTTTCCAAGAGTCTGCCAATGGTGGCTGTCAAAAATTGGCAATCAGCGGGTGACGATAGGAGAGTGCCGAGGATCGAGCCTTGATGTTTCGTGGCTCGATAATCACACCGCCGGGAGGGGAGACCTTCGTTTTGTCAAATAGCCATGTCGAGATGGTGTTGTGGATGTAAAGTATGTACGGGATAGGGAAGCAAAATCTGCGTGGAGTTGGGAGACCTTTTAAGAGGGCGACGCCGGAGTGTGCACCTGTCTGGAGAATCGTACGATTGTTACTAATCGGCGGTGCATTTTGATAGCCTCGTCGCGCTGCAGAACTAGAAGAGTCCATGGACTTCAGATCGCAAGTCCCCCGCTTTTCGAGTCTTGTCTGTTTCATCTTCCGCGGGGATACAAGGACAAGTACTGTACTGGCAGAATCGCACCAAAGACCAATTGTTGTTGCGACGAGACTGCATATTAATTCGTGTGGCATAGGCTTTTGTTTGGCTAACTAACGAGCTCCCGAAGCCGAAAAAGATCCCATACCATGCAGCCCAGAAGTACCATCGCAAAACGCCCGAACAACATCTGTTTTCATCCCGTCATTTAGATCTTGATGGCGCTCTCGAGAGCCTTGCGCTTCTTCTCCTGGCGAGCGTTGGCCTTGGCTCCCATGATACCTCCACCCCAGTGGCGCTTGGCCTCCTCGTACTTCTCGGTGTAACCCTCCTTGATGGCCTGGACGAGCTTGGAGAGCTCGGTCTTGTCCTCGGAGCGGACCTCAGTGAGGGCGAGAACGGCAGCGGTCTGGTCATGATGTTAGTTTCCAGTCTTCAGGTCCCAGTCTTCAATATATGAATGTCCGTGTAAACATACCTTCTTGTGGACGACCGTTCCGAGACGGGCCTTGCCCTTTATGATGGCGTAAGGAACACCCATCTTGCGGCAGAGGGCGGGGAGGAAGATGACAAGCTCGATGGGGTCAACATCGTTGGGGATAAGAACCAAAGAAGCCTTCTTGTTCTCGATCAGGCCAACAACGTGGTTGAGACCGTACTTGGCAGCGTAGGGCTTCTTGCTGACATCCTCCTTCTTCTTGCCCTCCTTGATGGCGGTAGCCTCCTTCAACAGACGCTCCTTCTTCTCGGCCTTGCTCTCAGGGCGGTACTTGTTGAGGAGCTTGAAAGCCTGGGTGGCGGTGTTGCGGTCGAGGACGTTCTGGAACTGGGCGATCGCAGGAGGCACCTTCAGGCGCATGTTGAGGATCTTCTTCTGGCGCTGAAGACGAACGTACTCGGGCCAGCGGACCATGCGCGAGAGGTTGCGCTTGGGCTGGATGTCCTGACCGATGCCATAGTTGCGGCTGCGCTTCTCGATGAGGGGGTTCTAGGACAAGTCAGCGCATGGTCGAAGTGCATTGGGAGATGAGCTTGACGTACCTTGGCCTGCTTCTTGGTCGCACCGGCCTTCGACTGGGGGAAGGGGGCGGGAGCAGCTTTCTTTCCGGACTTTGGAGGCTATCATTGAGAAAAGAAGACATCAGCGAATATGTTCACCAATTACAGTCTTCTTTGAACTCTAGAGAGACCACAGATGGCATTGCTGCGCAGCTGTGGCTCAAGCCAAATCATCACCAGCGCCCTCAGGCAGCTGGCGGAAGTTGCATCGCGACCTGCGCTGTCGCACAAGGCCGAGAGAGGCAATGGATCACAGGAGCATCATCGTAAACGTCGTCAATAGCTTACCATCTTGATCGAGTCGCTGGGGTCGGAGGCAGCGAGGTGTCGTCGTTGGGCGATGTTGGCGGATGGAGAGTTCAAAAGTTGATTTCGCGAAATCTTCAATTGTGTGTGCGTGGGACTCTTGGCACGCGCTAAGCGGTATGCGGCTAGCAGCCAGCGTCAGGTGACATTGAATTTCTTGAATACGAATGCGAGCCTGCAATCAGAGTCAATGCTCAGTGCCTCACGCTCAAGCGGCGAAGTCGATTTCTACGGGAGAACGAAGCCAACTTCACTTGCCTTGCCTCGAAACCTCTCGATAAATCCTCGTCGATCCTCTCGAAATGGCGCCTACGTTATGCGCCATATGCAAGACCCAGCGAGCCCTGATAATCCGACCCAAAAACCACCAGAAACTTTGCAAGCCATGCTTCATCCAAATCTTCGAAGACGAAATTCACCACACCATCACCACGACCTCCCTCTTTGCGCCCGGCGATCGCATAGCAATAGGCGCATCCGGCGGCAAAGACTCGACCGTTCTCGCATCAGTCCTGAAAACCCTGAACGAAAGACACAACTACCGTCTCGATCTGGTCCTACTCTCAATCGACGAAGGCATCAAAGGCTACCGCGATGACTCCTTGGAAACCGTCAAGCGAAACGCTGTACAATATGATATGCCTCTGAAGATCGTGGGCTACGACGAACTCTACGGTTGGACTATGGACCAGGTCGTTGAAGCTATTGGCAAAAAAGGGAATTGCACATATTGCGGTGTCTTTCGACGACAGGCTTTGGATCGCGGGGCGAAGATGCTGGGAATCAATCACGTCGTGACGGGACACAACGCTGATGACGTCGCAGAAACCATTCTCATGAACCTGCTGCGGGGCGATCTTCCTAGACTTGCTCGGAGTACCAGTATCATTACTGGAGACGCAACGAGCGATGTTAGAAGGAGCAAGCCACTGAAATACGCATACGAGAAGGAAATCGTGTTATATGCGCATCACAAGAAGTTGGATTACTTCACTACCGAGTGCATATACAGTCCAGAAGCTTTCCGAGGAAGCGCAAGGACTTTGATCAAGAACCTCGAGCGGATACGACCGAGTGCTATCCTCGATGTTGTGAGAAGTGGAGAGGACATGGCCAAGCTGGTGCCTGAAGAAGTCACTGGTCCGCGGAATTGCAAGAGTCAGAAAGTTTCACTGGCAAATGATGAACAAGAGGAAAGTGTTGGTGGTTGCGGAAGCGCCAATGGTCGAAGCAGTGGCGGCGAGATGGCGGACATGGAGAAGAAGCTTCAAGAGAACGAAAGAGGGGCCGAGCTGGAAACAGAGATCACTTCTATGCCGACACGGCCATCATCCAGAGCGGATTCGGTCCAACAGAAGCGTGACCCAAATGCGAAAACTGGTCGCAAGCTCACGCGGCAGGTCCTGGGCACGTGTCGCAAGTGCGGATACATGTCGTCTCAGGAAATCTGCAAGGCATGTTCTTTGCTTGAGGGTTTGAATAAGAACAGGCCGAAGATGCAGATTGAGGTTGATGTCGAGGAAGAGGAGGAAAGCTCAACGTTAAGGAGGAGGATGGAAGGGATCACGCTACAGGCCGGTTGACGGAACGGCTTTGCAAAGAATGAGCTTGAAATTTACTGGTCAGCAAGCCCCTGGGACTTGTCACATGCGGCCAAATTGATGCTTGCCCGTCAATGTCACAGGAGAGACATACTCGGAGGAGGACAAGCCTATGGGAGGACGATGCCGTATGGTGTCGGTTCCTTAAGGAGCCTGCCTTATCCGGAGGCCAGGCTGAGGGATGGCAGAGGAGACCGAGGATGAGAGACGAAAAAGACTCTGGGAAGTTAGAGGGGGAGTAAGAGCACAGGCGCTAAATGACAGAAGACAGATGAAAATGCAAGACTGCCCCCCAAGGGCCACAACATGCCAAACTTGCTAGGTCTTACCCTTGCCATTTTTACACCATACCGGGACCAGTGTATCAGTTCGTTGTTATGCCCCTGGTTCCGGATACCCTTTCCGTGTTATCACCGAGCTTTCGTCTTCCTGTACCTTTCTCAACTCAGACTTGTTTTCGCGACTCAGACGTGGGTATTTATACCCCCTGAGCAGGCCAGCAACGGAGCAGCGGCTCACAGGCTGAGCGAATTGCGTAGGTGAAGCTACTTGGGAAACCAAAGTCGTTGGAGGAGATGACTCAAGAGAACAAGCACACGACAGGACCTCCCATGGCCAGAATGACGGCAAAACGGGATTCAAAACTTCCGAAGCGAGGACCAGGCCCTTATAAAGTCCAATGGTACACGCGTCAATAACAAAAGCTCACATGGCTCAGCTGTAATAAATGCCGTTCGTGGGGGAGGCTTTCGAGCGAACAAGAGGACAGTCGCAACCTTCGAGGTCGTGAGTTCGATTCCTGTAGTGGCCATTTTGGATAGGCATTTGTGGTAGGCCATTTGGTAGGCAACCACTTACAGGATGAAGATAAGTGATCTAGGAAGACCGATTGGGTATGATCTTGCCTTCGGGTTATTCTCAGACGATAGGCCCCTGTCGTCCCGGCGCTACTGAGTTGTGAGAGCAAACAAGTCTGGCCAGACATCTTTTTTTGCAATTTTTTTGTACTATTATTATTTGTTGTTTCTCGCTTGGCTGTTCTTGCAGTGCGGTCAGGAGTGAAGACGAAAACAGAGGCTTTTGCGGAGCTCGAAAGCTGCAACTCTAAGTCCTTACTTCTCTTATTCAAATAATTGAGGAGAACACAATGTCCCGCCATTCTCCTCGGTCTGTTATACATTTTCTCCAGCCATGTTTTGATTTTGATCCTACTTTCGATCAACCTCCTGTTTTCTAAACTCTCAAAACTCGACAATTCTGAAACCAAGCTTCTGCTTTCTAGTAAGTTTCTACCAATCCCTTTTCCCTGTGTATAGTTCAAACTTTCCTTATATCATATACGATCTTCCCCTAAGCTAACCCCTCAAGCCAAGCCCCCCATTCTACCCTCCCTGAAATCTGAATACCCCGCCCCAAAGCGATTACTTACCACAAAATCCAAGAGCTCAAACTAAAATTTTGAGACTAAGTGCGCAGGACTTAAGCTACTCCCTAGGCAATCACATCGATGGAAATATATTCAATCCCATCTGTCGTGCAGTGAACGTACATGTACATGTATGTCTGGTCGTCAGGGGTAGTAGCTGCCTTAGGCTGCTACTCTGCGCGATTGAGTGCACGGGCCACGCACGATATTCGAACTCCGAACGCAGTTCGATCTCTGCCACCGCGCTCTCTCTCGAACACTCATGATCAATCAACCATGGCATTCCCATCATTTGGGTAGCATTGGCTACCTCTATTGTCTTTCCACTTGGCATCCAGTCGACCAAACAAGACTGGATTAAGAGGACAACGCTTTTAACGACGCGCAATACGGACCGCAGCGGCCGCGCAGCGGCACCGCAGATCATGGCACACAAGAATCATCAATCACCACCCTTATTCGCCTTCAACTCCTGCCAAGTGTCCCAACGGGCCGTATTTGGTAAAAATTGTAATCCGGACTGATTTCTACATCTGCCTCGAGATCAAATATCGGACAGGCGTCTCTCCGATCCGACTTGAAACTCCGACGTCATCACCAACAACGCGGTCCTCGATCTGATTCTTGTACCACCGGCCACTTGCCATGGGATTTCTGGAGTCTGTTCAACGTGTTGCAAGGCCGGACTCCAATTCGCTACCTTGAGCGCCAGAAGCAAGCATGCTTTGGGCAATACTCGGAGATCTTATGGCTACCGGTGGTGCCACAGTCCACCGGCCCTGTAGATCCGCGGGGCAATGCTTTATCGTGGACTTGAATATGCAGGATGAAGCTGTCTACATCATCTCGAATCCGACCATGAGAATGGGCTTAGTCCAAATATCTACATCTCACGGCTAAAAAAATCTCCTGCCCCGTCTCATATCCTGGTCTGTCATCTGAAATACCGGATCTGCAAAGTTGCTGATCTACAAACATTCGCCGGCCCTTATACAAAAGTTAAGTTGCGGCTGAGAAGGCAATTTTCTTATGTTGTTATTTGGCTCTCCATGTTCACTCTCACATTGGTCTCTCGGAGACACACCACCGAGCCAATCATCAGGCTTATCCACAGCACTGTTCTCGAGACACGGCTGTGGGGCAGTTTCATGCAGGTTCAAGTGACCAGGGCCTACGTCAGTTACGCGTTCCATCATGGGAAATCAAGATCGTGAATGGTGCCGTTCCTGATATGCCGAGTTTCGCAAGCTCAAACAGGAAGGAAGCTCATTGCTAGACCCTGTCACCTGTTGTCTGGAGGTGACACCAACGGCGGCTAGTAAACAGGGGTCTCTGCGGTCGGGCTTATATAAAGCTTGGCATTTCCCCTGCTTTCACTCTTGATAACACGCTTCTCTTTCTTCCCCACATATGCTTTTTGCTTCACCTTCAAGCCTTCGTTCCATAACTCGACTTCCCAGAAAGCAGCCTGCCGGTCTGTCAAGCTTTCTCTTATACACCAAACGAAACATGGCTACCATCTGTACGTCTCTCCCCATGCTTCAGATTGACAGCATCTACTCTGGTCTTCCTGCTTTCATATGGCCGTGGACTCGTAGCTTTCTTCACCTCGCCCCAGACGACAGTTATTGACTATCTGCCAGACTACGAGCCCTCGGGCTGCAATTGTGATAACAAGACTACCTACACTAAGGCTCAAATCAACGCAGCCTGCACCCAAGCGCTGAAGCTCGCCTCAGAGAAGAAGACTGTTGGCAATGACAAGTACCCCCATGTCTACAACGGTATGCTCCTGCTTCACATCCCAGACACATCTTCATTTCCACCAAGCTCCACAAGCCAGGACAGACGCGCAGAAGTGCCACTCGAGCTAACTTGCTTCGTGCCCCACCACAGACTATGAGAAATTCACCTTCTCCCACGCCCAGAAGCCATACCTCGAGTTCCCCATTCTGGAAAATGAGTCTGCCTACACGGGCGACGAGTACGTTTCTTTTCCCATTCCCCACTCAGAATTATTGTTCTCAATCCCATCCCAAACTGAACCACATCTCCAATCCCTTCCTCTTCAACCCAACTATCACGCCTATTTACCTCGCTCCATAACAAAAAGTCCATTCCTAACAATCTATCCGCAGGTCCCCTGGCGCAGACCGCATAGTAATCGGCAGCATCGCCACCGACTACGCCAGCGCTGTGTACTGCGCAACCATCACGCACGATGGCTCCACCAAAAACGGCTTCACAGAATGCAAAGATGACACTGTGAATACCGATGGCAAGGGAACTTATGAGAGTCCTGAACAACAGCAAGTTGGAGAGGGAGATGGTTCGAAGGAGCATCCGAAGAGACATCCGGGACACAAGAGGAGGGCCAAGGAGCCGGGTCCGGATAGAGAATTGTTGGACCGGATCGACTATTAGGTGGTAAGGGGAGAGGGTGGCTGATGTTTGTGTAGACGACTTGGCATGTGGAGATTGCGGATGGGGGGATACATAGTGTGGAAACCACTTCAAGTACCCAAAGTCCATTCAGTTCAAAAGAAGTTCCTCAAGTCTCTAATTCCCTATCGCCTTCATGTCACCTTCCCATATCAACGCATGGTTTCCGTAACCACTTCGAGCTGTCATCTCAATAAGTCTTCGTTAACCCCCTACCCAATTCTCTTTACTATTAGAACATCTCGACCCAGACTCAGGATCCCAGATTACTATTAATCAGCGGAAGTAACTTACTATCTAACTTGCTGGGGCGATCGAGATGGACGTGGTTGGAGGGAGCCCAAACAGCCATACGATACCCGTCTCTCGAACCTTCCTCTGGGTCAAGTACTTACATTCGGTGTAAGGAGGACTTGTGTTGGAGGAGGAAGGAGGTGAGTAGCTGGCATTTAATACCTGCTGATCAGGCCAGCTGCGGTGCCAGCGAAGTGCAGAGGCTAAGCGGACGGCAGAGATGGTCTGCTGGAAGAGATTGATGAAGCGAGAGAGCTTTCAAGCCC
Source organism: Cyclaneusma minus (assembly GCA_037179335.1). Lineage (NCBI taxonomy): Eukaryota > Fungi > Ascomycota > Leotiomycetes > Marthamycetales > Marthamycetaceae > Cyclaneusma > Cyclaneusma minus. The sequence goes on along the minus strand of JAKZHN010000040.1, from coordinate 151,288 downwards.
TGACAAACAAATGTTGGAGCGAGAGACGTTTCTGGAGTCGGCGGGGCACAGATGAGATCAAAGGGCAAAGATCCAATCGACTCGGAAACAGGCAAACGGCGTACAAAATCCGATACTTTACATGCAAAAGCAAGCCGCGGACACCCTCATGATATTTGATGGACGTTAACCTCACGGCGTTGGACACGGTGTTGGACACGGCAGCCACCGTGTTCTCCTTTGCCTTCCTCTCCTGTTCCACCTCAGTCTTTGATTGGGCATGGGGGGTCTGCTTGCCGAGATAGCTCTGAGACCAGCCAGTCTCCTTGCGTAATTCACTGAGGAGCTTCTTGTCAGGATGAAAGGCCTCGCCTCTGATTCTGTTCTTGTGACCATGAGAGAGATATAGTGAGCTGATGAAATCAGAGAAAACGACAGCTTGAAATCGGTTTGGAAAGGATAGATCTCTACGAGAGGGTAACCGACGTGCGTGTGGCTGGGTACGAGTTCCTTTGGCTCCATTAAGTCTGGTTTCCTGTATAAGCCTTTGGGGAGTACCTCCCAGTTAGCGACGCATGATGAGGTTCACTCCAAAGGACGGTTTACGTTGACGATAGGGGTGGGGTCTCGCCTTCCTTTCAGCCGCATGGCGGGACATTCATGAAAGAGCAGCTTCACACTTGGCTAGCGCCGTTTGCTAGCGCCATCTGCCAGCGCCTTTCCCTTCCACAAAAGCACGTCCTTAACTCGCCTTCCTGACGACTATCGAGCAGATTTCCGAAGCCAACCGCGGATATGGAGCGTCGGATAAGCGTCTCGCACGCTATATTCAGGAGGACGATGATTGCAAGCTGTCGATCCAAAACCAAGTTCCCGGATTTGGTACCATCTGTTACAGTCACAAGAGACTAAGAGGTCTTTGACTTTGAGCATCCGTCGCGCTGTGAGACTTCCGCATGTTGCTCTGCTCGCAGCCGGGCTCGTAATCGGGTTCGTCGTAGTTCACTGTAGTTGTCCATGGCAGGATCATTGAGGGTTGAGAGCTTTAAACGAGCCGGTGGTGTATCGCCACCGCCATCGGTCTGAATTGTGCTGCCAGTGGGGATATCAGCAGCAGGGGGGTTTCCAGACTTGAACCACAACACCGATGCTAGTGGCAGCAAAAGAACGGCATCGCTAGTGGCGGCGAGAAGATCTGCGAGGAGGAAGACGATGTAGGTGATCAGGTCAAAGGTTCGCTCGTCACGGCTCCCGAGAGCAAACAGGCGAGGAAGGCAGCCTAGCAGCTTCACAAACTTCGAAAAACAACCTGAGGATCTTCATCGCCCGACGCGACGCTAGTAGCGACTAGCGAGATCCCACAGCTACAAATACCGGAGTCCTTCCCTTCTTCCTCTTCTTTCTCCATCCCTTCCAAAGACCAAGAAGAAGTTCCAGGGTTGTGTCGAGCTTGCTGGCTATATGGGTGGCAAGTGCAGCAATTGCCGATGGAACGACGACTGCAAGGACGCAGCCACCACGATCGCGCTATATTCGTCCGAGTGAGGGCGGGAGACGGTTTTCTTTGTGAGGGAGAGGAGGTCTATGGCGCTCTTGGTGCCGGCCTGAAGACCCCTATGGACGGCTTGTTTTGAACTCGGCCCTTCGGGCGGCCCAGGACACGTCAAGTATTTCGTCTTACTGCCACCCTTTTTGGGCGTGTCGGAAGGAGAAAGAAAGGAGAGGAGGAAGGGAAGGAGGGTGGTACTTATATGCCTGTGGAAGCTCGCCAGTAGCACCACTAGCGTCGCAATGGGGTAAAAATCTTGTCTGTTCTGAATACAATGTGAAGATCGACGTTTCAAAGTGCTCCTTACTTGTAAAGAAGCACAAGACGGGGATTCTTTTTTTCAAATACAGGCTGCCACCACTCCTCAGTCAACGCTGCCTTCCCCCCTCCTTCACCCCCAACTCCTGCCTTGTTCCAGAGAAGTCGCGCCCACACATCTAAGGTACCTTTTCGATTTCCCGGTTACTAGATCAATGGATTTCCGCGGTCGCCGGTGAGCTCTTGCGGAGTACATTCTTGGCTGTTGAATTTCCTTGAGCGCCGACCCGACATTCACACTTTTTAATTTTTGCGAACGCTAGCTGACGGCACAAATGGGACAACGAAACCCCTTCGGCCACACCCACCCAGCTACAAATAGCTCCCTCTTCCTCTTCTCTTCTCCCTATCGCTTTCGAAGAGCCCGAAGAGCCCGAGAAGTCCGTGGAGTCCGAGGGACCGGAAAACCGGCGACCGTACTCTTGGTACGTGGTCGGCTGCATCGTCCTCCAGCTTGAATGTGAACAAAACCTCTAGCTCGTGCTCCTTCCGCAAGAAAGCAGCACTTTGGACCGTCGATTTCCACATACCGGAGAACCGACACAATCTTCACCCCATTGCGACGCCAGTGCTACTGGCAAGCTCCCACAGGCATAAATACCACCATCCTTCCCTTCCTCCTCTTTTCTCTTTCTCCTTCCGACATGCCCAAGAAGGGTGGCAGTAAGACGAAATACTGGACGTGTCGTGGGCCGCCTGAAGGGCCGAGTTCTTGCAGGGTGCTTTTGTGAAGTGCTTTTTTGGTTGTTGAATTTCCTTGAGCGCCGACCAGACTTTCAAATTTTTGCGAACGCTAGCTGGCGGCGCTAGTGGACGACCGAACCCCTCCTCCAATCCAGTTAGCTATAAATAAAACTCTTCCTCCTTTTTCTCCTCCTCTCTCCCAAACTACCGCAAATATGAAGCAAGAGTTCAGCGTCACGAACCTTTTCGTCTTCTTTCTCCTGCCTGTCGGGGTTTCGTCTCTGCTCTCTCGTGGAAGAAGCCCGCCGCATCAAAAAGGGCCAGACTCCGCAGGAGAAGGAGGCTGAAGGCTGTGAGCGACGCAAATGGGTGAGAAAGGAGCACCCTGGACGACACACCCACAGAAAGGTAAGCAAGGATCTTTTTAATTAAGGTCGACGGGAAATTATAGATCGAAACACCACCATGTGAAGTAAGTGCCACGTGGATGTGAGAGAACCACGGGGTTTTGAGAGAGCCATCTGGGCGTGACAGAGCTTCCGGGGTGTAAAAGAAGCGTGAAATGACCGGTGGGTTTGGACTCGATAGTTGATGGAGATTGTCGCGATAGTGGTCAGGCTCCATCGTGACTTGTATTGTTGTTTTGTATGGAAGGCTCTCCTTCTCCATCCTTGCCATCTTAGCCTTGGCGGTGCGCAGCCATATGCTCTGCCCGCTGGCCCACGTTATTATCTGGACAATCTAGCTATTGATCGTCTATTCTGGGCTGGAAGCCATGATTGCCCTGAGTATTGCTGGCTTCGGGCCCTTGGTTTGACCGTGAAACGATGGGTCGGATTGTATGAGAAGAGAGGGCCGTTGCCTGCGCTGTCCAAGGGGACAGAGGTGGAGCTCGCCATGCTGCAGGTTCGTTGACTGGCTGGTTGAGAGCCATTGCTGCAGGCACTGCGTTGGACTGAGGTACACAGTTGTCTCGCGTAGTTGATGTCAGGTTTGCTCTCTCGAAGCAGAAGCTCTGGTCAATTGGAGTTGGGTCCGGGAAGTCGAAGTGTTCTTTTTAAGCAAGAGGCCATCATGCTAGTCCCACGCTAGCTCTACTAGCTCCACACTAGCTCTACTAGCTCTGCAAGAATAGGGAGCTAGCGAGATACGCAAGTTCTACGGATGAGGACAAGGATGAAGCTGAGAGCTGCGCCCGAACATTGAGGATGAAGGTGGAGGAGTCAAATTTGCTGGCAAATATAACGGTGATGTTGGAGGAAGGTGGGGCAGAGGTGGGAAGACAAGGAGGTTTTGATAAGAAGACCATGGTTGGCGAACGCTGAGACTGGCTGTGATGCCGTTGTGATGGTTGTGGCCTGCTGGAGTTGGGCCTTCTCATGCTGGCATCGCTGATTTCGTCGCTGGAAGAAAGAGAGGGAGAGGGGAAGAATATAAAAGCGTGTTTATGACTGTGGGAGCTTGCCACCGCGTCATAGGAAAGGGTGAAGATGATCGACTAGGTCGGTTCTCGAAATGTGTTGAAGTCCAGATGTTCTTCATCTCTTTATCGGAACTGTGCATCTAACAAACTGCACCCCACTTCCAGCTTTGTGACCCCTTTGAACGCGGAAGGACTGAAATTGGAGTAGATGTGAGCAATCTCAACTTATTCTGTCTTTGATGGATAGGCCATGTTTGGGATCGATCTTTACCATCCCGCTTTAGTTCGTCACTCCTTACAGCAACTCTTGATTGTTCTTCTCATCAACAAGCAAACCACAGGAAGTTGTGGTAGCATGCGGCACTTCTTCAATGTATTTGGGACAAAGTGTAAAACTGGGCCGTTTGAGTTTCCGACAGGAAGGTGAAAGAGAGCATCCAGATTGTAGCTCTTTACTCTCGCTGAATGATCGCGTGATGCCCTCAAGTGGTAAAGTCCACCATATTGAGGAAAGTGATGAGGTTCGAATCGTCTCTGCTGTTTGGGATGTGGATGTACAGTTGCTTTTGTAGAGCAGCGGGTACTCTGACAGACTTTCCCTGGAGAAGGGAGAGAAGGTCAAGGTCCATTGGGAAGCGAAGCTCTTCACCCTTTGGGAGTTGCGGGCTCTTTAGCTGAGTCGAACTTGTCAAGGTCAAGCTACTGCTAGTGCAGCGTCTGCTCGACCTCGCGGGAAGATGGGTATGAGAGAGGGGGAAGGAACAGGAGAGAGAGAGATCTTTTGATGTGATAAGTTACACTTGATAACCGACACGATCCTCACTCTCGGCTACGATACTAGCCGATGTGCTAACGGTAAGCTCTCCCAAATTTCAGTTATAAACACATCTTCTTTCTTCTCCTTGCCCCTCTTCACCGCAACCATGGAAGATCCCAACGCACCCACCGATCCCGTGATGGGCCTCCTTAGTGCAATAGTCATTTGCTGGGCATTTTTCTGGTTGTCCAGCCCCCTGTCCGCTAGAGGAATTCCTTGTTCAATTAGGCCATGGAAAACAATCTTATCGTCGACAGAGATTGCTTGAATTTGATTCCAGAGCTCTCATAGCCAGCTAGTTGTTCACCGAGGCGAGTTTGGATCGGTGGTATCGGATTCCATGTGTCGGCCAGTAGTACACTGTTCTTGCTGCCTGGGGTGGGCAACTGGCTGGTTGGGAGATCTGGACCGGAACGGTGCCTTATATTCAGGAGCCACGATTGGTGGCCAGGCGCAAGAGACAAGAACCAAACATTTGGAGTTCTTGACGGTGTATAGTGTCAAGGAGTCACGGTGCAACTTGACCGCGGTGGAAGGGAGAGCTGTAGGCTCCTTAGTGCAAGGAAAGGATCTCAAATATTGACAGTAGAGAAGTTTGAAGGGTGACAGGAAGAAGTCTACAGAAAGCATCAGACGTGCAATATGCAAAAAGAGAAGACAAAAGGTTGTTGTGATGGGTTGAAACAGCATAGGCCGGCCACTAAATCTGTTGCATCCAAAAATAAGGACACTCCCGTCGAACCTGTCCCTCGGGTTTCGCCTCCATCCACTGCACCGAAGGAGGTCAAGGAGGTCAAAGAGCTCGTCGCTCCAATCGTCTAGTCTGCCCCCAAGCGGCCTATGACCCCGCCCGTCGTTTCTTTATCCAAGGTATGGTCCCCCGAGGTGCCCGCTGCCGTGGTCAATGAGCCAAAGTGGCAAAGATCAAGAAGGTAGCTCTAGCTGCGAGTAGCTGAGAGCGAAGCGCGGCTTCAGGCGACTCTCGACGCTGGGTGGACGAGCTCATAGATCACGAAATTTGGAAAGTGCCAATGGGAAGGTGAAGAATCGCATCGGAAATTCACCACACATGGGCAACTGACGCGAGATCTTCACTCTTCTTGGCATCGCTTGGCTGCGGCGCTAGTGAAACGACCTCTCACCCAGCTACAAATAGCTTCTCTTTCTCAGCTTCTACTGCGGTGGTGCCGTGGTGGACGTCACAAGATTTCCAAATTCCAAGACGCTGAAATGCCCCGGCTATGGTACCGTGGCTTGCAGACTGGATATCAACTACTTGGACCCATGGACCCATGCTCTCGATCTGCGTCCAGATCGTGGTTGTGTAGTATCGTAGCTGTGTCATCCATCTGTGTATTGTCGGGAAGTGAAGAGGGTGAACCCAAGTCTTCTGTAGTGGCGCCCGTTTCGAAGGATCTATAAGACCTTCAAGTTCAAGCAGCCGTGACCGCCCTTTCCCTTCCCAGACCCCAACCGAAGACCTTCAACCATACCATTATCCGAGCCAGCTCGGCAGCAGCTACCCTCTTTAGCAGCAGCATAGCGGTACCAGTGAAGACCCCCTGGCCAACGCTTTCAGTAGACTCTAATGTCGGCAATGTCACTCGACAACTCTGTCCAGGGTGAGAAGAGCCTCGAGCCCATCAAGGCCCCTGGTAGATCCCAGCACCTGTCTCCCGCCTTCCGCTTGGGGTGCCTGTTGACAACATCGTTTTCAAGCTCTCGAGCAGTGAAGATGGGCTTGAGAGAGCGCACCAGTCTGTCTCTCGATCCTTCTTTTCACAGCCACGGGGCTTTTTCGTCGTTAGTGGACATGGTGCTCGTGGTGGCTTTGCCGACCCCAGAGTGTAGATTTGAAGGGATTCTGACAGTGGTCCCAGGATCTTTGACTGTCGCTTTCTCGTCAATGTTTGACGAGCACAGCCTTTCATGGATTGGATCTGGATTCCGTTATCGCGATGGATCCTGGTGTCACTTGGTTTGTTGTCAGGCTTCCAGGGGTATCTCCACCACCGAGCGATGGTTTCTCACCTGACAGCGACATGGGAAAGTCCATAAACCGCTTGCGATGATCAAGCCACGCCGTAGCCAAATGGGCTGGGCCTTGAGGTCTCAATCGGCCAGACCCTAGAACTGTGTCGCAATATCCTTACACCAGGGCGTCGAATCGCTATCGACTCGTACGATATGGGTCATGGTGAGAGTGGTTTGTGGGAAGATACTGCTCTCTTTTAAGTGGCTTCGGAAAGGCGCTAGCGGAACAGGAGCTGGGGTGGGTGAAGGTGAAGGTTGAGATGCTTACTTTGTGACGATATTGGGGCCTTTTCCAACACATACAGCTGCCTCAAACACTGGCTAAAGCCTTAATAAGTGGACCGTGTTTGCAAGTGGCTCGGTCTCCGCGTTGGCAGGTCCGCTGCGCCTTATGGGAGAAGTCGCTCTGGCACTGCAGAGTACGAAGGCGTGAGTCTGCAGTGTTCATGCCCCTTCTTCTATTCGATACAGAGAGGGCGGCCATGGCCGGCGGGGATTAAAACTTCTTGGAGTTGTGGAGAAAGACAGAAGGCTTGCCGCTTTTCAATGCAGCCGTGGCTTTTGAAAACATCGGAGGTATTCCTTTCTCGTAGTCTGAGCCTGGTCCGCTCCATAACTCGCCTTAGATGTTGTGGAATCCATCCCCCTTTTGAGTCCATCCAATGAACTTTTCGAGAGAATTGTCGAATACTCGCGACCTGATCGCGGACAGGTCTGGGTCGCGGTCCCACAAGGCTGGGTTTGCCATCTTTGCGATGGAGAAAACCTGATGTGTGGGAGTTGAAGAATGAGGTGCCCGCGAAGGCTGGGAAGGGTGCTGAGTTGGGAGAGTTTGGGTGACGGCATGTCGCGAACGATTGAGGATTGCGTGGTTTGTTGTGGTGTAGAGAGTGTGGACATGAACGGCTGATGGTAAGAGTTGCCAGCTAGACTTTATACTGCGGAAGGGAAGTAGTTAGGAGAGGCGTTAGCGGCAGTGTTTCCGATAGTCCGTCGACCAATTTTTTTTGGACCGTACTGATACGGTTTGCCCTTTTAGGAAATAGTTCAGACCGAATAAATATAGTTTCAGCTTTTAATTTTCAGTTTTAAACCATGGCAAAACGGCGAGACCGTGGTTTGGATTATTAAGCTATTGCTTGCCAAGGCTTGGCGGGCACGGACCGTTATACAAAGCTATTTAGTTAATAATAATTCTGATTTCAAAGTTTTTTTAAATAATTAGCGTAATAGTATTTATAATTGCTTTAGCTATAAATGCATATATTTTTTATATTAGTTTTTAAATTATAAGCTTTTTTAATTTCCAATTTTAAAAATTTATAAAGCCAAATCAAGAAACAATAAATTAATTCCCAGAAATTAAATTTAATAGCTTTTATATAATATTGGTATATAATAGGGAGGACAATTAACCCGCGTCACGTGGTTTGGTAAAGCTGGCCGTCGTCGGCCAGGAATTTATTTAGCCAGCATAGCCAATAATATAAGGCCGTAATTTTACTAAATTCTTTTTTTTTTTGCAATGCCAATTTAAAATCTTTATAGCTTTAAAGCAGAAATCGCAATTACTTATAGCTTTTAATTTTTATTTAAATTATTAATTAATTTTTTTTCGAAAATTGCCAAAATAGCCTATATAATTTAATTTATTAATAAAACGGCTTTAAATTTAAACCTTTTTAATTTGGATTATTCTTTTAAGCAATTATACTATAAAGCAATTGCTTTTTTTAAAAAAAACGCCTAGCTATATAGCTAATATTTATAATGCAAAATAATTTTTAAAAAATGCCTTTTTTATTATCTAAAATTTCCAATAGGCTAAAACCCTTAATTAAAATTATTCCAAAGCCTATAATAAAGTATAAAAAAAAGCTAAAAAAAAACCTTGAAATTAAGCAAAAGCACGCCTTTTAATTGGCTATTAAATGCCAATAAATAAAGCTTAAAATAATGCGCCAAGCAATTCTAGCCTAAAATAAAGCTTAAAGCTAAAACCAAAATAATGGTAAATAATATTTTTCCAAATTTTATATTTTTTATTACAAATTCCCTGGTATTAAGAAAAATAGCTTTTTTATTGGCTTAATGCCTTATTTTAATATTAATATTAAATAATTGGAAATTTTTTAATAAAATATCAAAAATTTATTTTCTTTTCTTTTTAATATAAATTTAAATTTATTATAGCTAGTATATTTATATTGCTATAAAGCTATAATTTTCTTTTATTAATTTTTATATCTAAATTTTTAATATTTACCAATATTTTATTTAAAAAAAAATTAAATGCATTATTAAAGCCTATAAGCAGGCTTTAATTACCGGCTTAAATAAATTCGAAAATTAGAAATTAATTTATAAAACAATTGAATTTTTTTATAATTATATTAGATATATTAAAATAGAGGATTTTTTAGCTTTAAATCTAATAGCGAAAATTATAATACGGAATTATTTATTTATTATAAATATAATAATGGCAATTGCAATTATAACCGCTATAAATATAAATATAAATGCTTAATTTATAGCAAAAAATATCTAGCAAAAATTTATAAGCTTAAAAAAATTAAAATATAAAGCTATTAATATATTAATATTGCTAATAATATCCGTTAATATATTGCTAATATAAAGCTTTTATACGCTTTTTTTAATAAACAATTTTTTAATATTATTGGATATTTATATATTACCGCTAGCCAATATTATTAAATAATTGCTATTAGCCAATTTTTTACTATTTTTATTAAATACCCAAATATTGCCGCTAGCTAATATTATTAAATAATTGCCGCCAATTAATTTTCTATTATTTTCGCTAATAAATAATATTATTATATTAACGTTAATTAATTCTTTTATATTATTGTTACCGCTAGCTAATAAATTTAAGCTTATATTATTAGCAGGTGTTTTTTTAAAAAACATATTTATATATGTATACTATTATAGCCTAATATAAAATCGATTTTTTTATTTAATTTTTTTTTTCTAATTCAATATTGCTTATTGCGCTTATATTTTGGAAATTTTTCATTTTTTTTAAAATATATTTAAGTATAAAGTTTTTTTTAATATAATAGCCCTAAATCATAAAATTTTGCCAAAAAAAATTAAATAAAAGAAATTAAAATAACCTAATTTTAGGCCAAATTAAAAAAATGTTGCCGGACCAATTTCTTTTTATATGTTTTTTACTAGGCTTAATATTTAAATAATTTTAAAGCGTAAATGGCTAAAACCAAAAAACAATTGCCCCAAAAACTTTTTAATTAACCATTATATTATTAAAAAGAAATATATATATATTTCTTTTAAAAACAATGGTTAAAATAAAATATAGCTATATATTAGTTAAATAAAATATAAAAAATATCTTTTATATAATTTTTATAGGTTTTTTTTATTAATAGCTTTTTGGCTTTATATAGAAAATATATATATATATTAAGATAATCCTTTTTTTAGCTTTGCCGTTGCCTTATTTATTTTTAATTTATTTATAGAAATTTAAAAATAAATTTTTAAATTATAGCTGCTTAGCTTTATTGCTTTTTACTATTTAAATAAGAATATTCTGAATTTTTTTTAATTTTTTTAACGGAAAAAAGGCTATATTATATTTTATATAATATTAAAAATCTAATAAAATACTAAAAAAAATTATAAAAAAATTATAATTAAGGTTTTAAAATTAATAATCAATATTATAATTATAATATTTTTAATTCTTTTGCTAAAATAATATTAAATATTGAAAATAATTTCCGCTATTATAGCCATAAAATTTATAATATAATATAATATAATTTTTTTAATAAGGAACTGTTTTTTATGCATTTGTTTTTAATATTAGCTATTTTTATTATAAAAAATTATAAATATTTATTACATTTTTTTAAATAAAAAATTGGCTAGTACTTGCTATTATATATTAAAAAATATTAAAAACAATTTGCTATAATAATTAAAGCTATTTTTAAAATTTAATAGCACTAAGTTTTTTAATAATAAAAAGCGCGTATAAATTTATTTTTTTAGCAATGCTTTTAATATTAATTTTAGCGCCTTTTTTATTAATTCTTTTTAAATATTGCTAAAAGGATTATATATATTGTTTTTAATTCCATATGTTTTTGCAATTTCTTATTATTTTTGAAATTTAAAAAAAATATTAAATATTAATATTTTTAAATTTTAAACAATTTTAATAGCGCTTTAAATATAAAGCGCTAATTAGCAAAAAAATGGTATTATTATTTATACGGATAATTTTATAATATAATACAATTTATTAAAGTATACTTTAAAAAACGCTAATTAGCATTTAATATTATACCAATTGCTAATTTTAATAAGCTTTTTAAATATTAAATTAGAATTTATTTATTTGGCTAGTTTTTTCAATAGCCTAATAAATGCTTTATTAAAATTTAATTATAAAGCCATTATTAATTAATGCTTTTATTAGCAAATTTATATAATTACCGGTAATTATTAATATAATAAAAAAAAAATTAAGCTTTTGCATTTATTGTATTTTTTTATAACCTAGCTATTAATATTTTTAAAAAATGCTGAAATTATTAGCGCTTTTAAAAATATTTTTATATTATAAAAGGCTATAAAATTTATTTAATTATTTTTATAATATTTATAAAATAAATTTGCTTTTATAAAATAAACGGCTTTAAATAAAAGAATAAACCATTTAATTTTGATTTTTTTTTAAATTGCTATTTCCGCAATTAAGCATATTTATATTATCCGCCTTTAAAATAATTCAATTTTTTTATACCTATTAATTAAGCTTATAATGCAAAAAATCCGCTATTTATATAAAAAAAAAGAAAAAACTCCTGGCTTAAAATTTAATATATTTTAAAATATAATTAATTTAATATCAATATTAATTAGCTTGTTAATTTTATTTATATTATTTTAGCTTAATAAGCTTATAAATAATAATATATTAAAAATAAATTAGGCAAAAATATTTAAAATTAGCAAGCTAATAATTAAAAAGCGATTTTTTATTAACAATTTAAAAAATAATACAGCGCTAATATATAGTTTTTATTCTTTTTAATAGCAAGGCTAATAAGCAATATTAAAAAATTCATATAATTTTTATAATAATTAGCATTAAAATATATCCGGTCGCCGCTTTTTGCAATTTGTTTTTTATTTAATCCCTAGCGTTTTTATATATTATCTTTTTATTATTTAATTAAATTTTATAATTATAATTATTATATTTTTATAATTTGAAGCCTTTTTTGCTTTTTTAGCATTTTTAATTGAAAGGAATTTACCGGCTATAATATTTATAAAAAAGCCGTTTTTTATGCAATTAATATAGAAATACCAAAGCTTAAAATCTAATATACTAGCCGCTAAAGCTTTAACGCGTTAAAACGCTATTATAAATATAATTTAAAATTCAGATTTAATTAAGCTTTTGTTTTTTTATAAATCGCTTTCCGTTTTTTTAAATAAAAAAATAAAAACAATTATTTTTACTATTTTTTTTTAAATATAGCCTTTAGCGCTTTGCTTAAATTTGGCCGGTTAAATTAATTATTTTAGTTTAAAAACCGCTATTTAAAATAGCAATTATATGCCGCTAATTATATAAGCTTTATTTAAAAGCCTTTTTAATATTAAAATAATTAGCTTTGCTAGCTATGCCCTATAATATATTAATTTTTAATTAATATTTATATATATATATAATAATTTAAATTATATATAATATTAATATATAATAAAAAAGCAATTAATCCGCATTATATAATTTAATAAAATTGGCTATTAGTGGTTAAAAATCCATTTAGCCAATATAGCTAGCAATATAAAATCGCAATTTTATTAAATTATAAGAAATTTTTACAATGCCAATTTAAAACCTTTATAATTTCAAGGCAAAAATCGCGATTAATTATAGCTTTTAATTTTCTTTTCTCCCGCTTTATATAATTTTAATTTAATTATATAATTTTAGCCGGTTAAGCTAGCTATTTTAATTTAAAAGCCGCTATCCGGAACAGCAATCACGTGCCGCCAGCTATATGGGCTTTGCTTAAAAGCCTTTTTGGCGCTGAAACAGCCAGCTTTGCTGGCTATGCCCCGCAATATATTGATTTTTAATCACCATTTCCTTTTTCCGCATATAACGACTTAGACTATATAATTTAAAAAAATTATATAAATTCCATTATTCAAAAATTCTGAATTATTTTTAATATTTTGAATGCAAATTTATTTTTTCTGATTTAATAAAAATAATTAAAAAATTCAAATTATATTATTATAGCGTAAATTTAGCAAAAGCTATTTTAAGCTATTTTTAGCATGCCAAATCATGGCGATTATGGTGAAAATTTGAAACCGCGATTTAAACCAAATAAATTTGGTTTATAGCTTTTACAAATGGTTTTAAACCGTATCAATACGGTTTAGGGCCCAAACCGCGGTCTCAGACTATCGGAAACACTGGTTAGCGGAACAGGAACCGGGTAAATGCAAGTGAGGGTAAAGTTGAAAGTGAAGGTGAAGCTGTGTTCGCTAATACCACAGCCGGTGTGCACGCCGTATCGTCTACGCTCCTGTGTATATAATCTCCTTCGTGCTCCCTGACTCCCTCTTCTTCTAGTCACTCTTCCCAGATTCGATGATGAAGGAGCTACGAGATCGTCTTCGGACGTCGATACAACAACGGCCACTTAGTCAATGGTAATGTCAACTGACAAGTATCTCCCAAGCGAAAGAGCCTTCGGCGTCATGACAATTTTTTGCCACCGGCATGGTAGTAATCTGATCTCTAGGTGCTTCGAGATGCGTCTAGCGACAAACAGATATCGTTTGTGGGGTTCTGAGCGATTGGTCATGATCGCGACCCGAGGAGAAAACCATGGCGACTTTGGCTTCCAACTATTCGTTGCTACCGCTGATCCCTCCAGCTTTCCTTCGCGTTGAGATCTCCTTGGGGCAGTCGAGGTAATAAGGTCGACTGACTGGGTCGCACTCGCGTTGACGTTCATAGCCAAAGAAGAGAGAAAGAGACAGAGAATCCGGGGCGTAGATATGGGACTGCTGAACCACGCTAGCGGCTAGCGCAGCTCTTAGCGTCTCGGTTGGTTCACATTGCTTCTTCAGATGTGGAGATAAAGTTTCAGTTGCATGTTCTCATCATTCTCGAGATCACCAACAGCATTTGAACACGAGAACTTTGTCCTTTGTGCCCGATAATGAAGTTGACGTGACTGTAGATGTTTTGTCCCGGACAAGGCGCAGAAGTTGCATGGTATGGAGGTGACTAGCTGAGACGCCCAGTACTTTGGTAAAAAGGTCCCAGAGGCAAACAGAGGCCAGAGTGATCAGGGATACTCCACTAATGCTCGCGGTGTTGCCGCCTGGATCAGTAGGCATGATAACGAGCATAAGGCTAAGAAGGAAGAGGGGGACAAGGAGGATGGAAAGGACACCTGGAACTGAAGGCAACATTAACATTTACACCAACCACACTGCTCCTTCAACCATGGAAACCGCCAACCCCACTAATCTCGTAGCCGATGATTCTACCGCTGCCAACTCTTCTACGGCAAGTCTTCCAAGACTAAGTCTTCCAAAGTCAAGTCTGCGGAATCCACTGCAACCAAAGAAGAGCTCGCCGCCCTGATGATACTCTTCCGGGAGTGGTATCTGGCCAATCGAAAGCCCGATTGATAGGCAACCTCTCGGAGCTTACCCCTAGCAACAGTTTTCCACTTCCAGTTGGTCGTGTCGGCTTCCCAGTCGTCGTGGACCATGAGTCTGCGCTTTTGTAGAGTTTCTTGCTTGAAAGGAAAGAGAGGGAGGAAGTGAAAGAAAAGTAAAGATTTGCATTACAAAGTAGAAGAATCTAGCTAAGCGAGTGCAGCGCTAGTGCTAGCACCATCCTCAGCTTCACACGGTAAGCTGGGCATTACTTGATACTTCAGTCTTCAATTACCCTGTCTACCACCACCATATCCCCCAAACGCTACTAGTGACACTCGAGTAATCCAGCCGCCAGGGAGACCGAGCGAAAGACTTTGGGGCTACCGGGGGTAGAGCTGCTACGCCGTGACTTGGTGGGGTGTTATGGTTGGCGTTCATTAGGTCACCCCCTGGCTTCTGTTCAGGATTCACGGTGACAACTTCAGGTGAAGACCGCAAAAGTGGACAACGGTAGGTAGACAGGAGTGGAGTAAAGAGACTCGTAGACAGGGGATATCGCCAGCTTGAGTTCAGGCCAAAAGAGTGTCCACGCGCCGGTCTTCAACTGCTAATCTTCACTTGCAGATTCACCCCCTCTCGGCACGCTACCCACAAGCGAGACAAACTTGCATCTTTTTGGCGACTCCTTTTACTACAAAAGTAAGGACCTTTCTCCATCTCCTCTCTTCTTTCAATCACCATCCGACTCCAACAATGTGCCAAATCCTTCTCCACCAGCTGTTAGCACACACACCACCAGTACACCCGCAGTCTCTTTCTTGCCCATCGCCAGACAGGTTATCATGGCCAGCGTGGGAGATACCCTCTAGTCTCACTTGTCCCTTCTGCTGTTGGAGCCCGACTGAGTTCCACAGGTAAGATATTCGCTAGGTATGCAATCATTTCTTTTGCCTCCAGGTTCCCAAGAAAGGGAAATTGGTTCAAGCTTCTCAAAACACAAAGAAAGAGGCTTAGCTGCCGGTGAGACTGTGAGTTGCCTTGTGGAGAGTGGTAAAAAGGGAACAATCAGTGGTCATATAGACAGATGCTGGACAACAGACCGCTACTCGCCAGTCCAAATATTCACCTACCCATGCGAGCACCACTCGCGGACAAGAGTGTTGTTTGTTTATGAAGATCCCCTGACTTCACCTTCACCGGGAAAAATCATCTTCACTCTTCGGTCTCGCCTCATGATGCCCGCCTAAGGCACTAGCTTACGACGCTAACGACCGCAACCTTCCATAAAAGTGACGACCGTTTACGATCTCCTCTTCCTTTTTCTATCATGCGTCTCTACGTCTCTGGAAAACGGGCAAACAACGTCAAGGCTCTGACTGCTCACCCGTCTGGCATTCCCTACACAATGGACCACAACACCCTGGCACATGGCTGTTAATCCAGGGGCTGTTCTTCCCGCTGATGCTTTCGCCGCTGGCCCCGCCTTTCCCAGTCATGTTCTAGACCTCCGCGTCGACACCAATCCCCGCGGAAATTGGCCCATCGGCATCAATGCCGACGAGTGGGAGAAGGTTGGCAGCACGGCAGACTCCCACATCCGCCACCAATACGGAGCCAGGAACAAGAAGACGAGAACTGCTGCTGCTGTCGCCAACTTCGCACCAGGTCGCCCCACCATCGCACCCAAGGCCTTTACGGCTTACCATTGTCGGCGTGCTTGTGTCTTGCAAAGCCGTAAACACGCATAGTGTCGTCGTTCTGAACTGGAGCATGCTTGAAGCTCTGGTAGGTTGGTCCAAGCCGGCATGGACTGCTCGAATGCACCCTATTGGAGCTGAACGGTGTCGCCAAAAATTTAGGGGGGTGAGGAGTTGTAATTGAAGTTGTAAAACTGGCCAGGAGACAGATCTGGAGCGGAGCACCGGTCACCATGGCTGTGACGGAGCGATGGAGCGATGGAGCGACAGGGTAGGACGAAGGACGGACGGAGTGAGCTGCGAAGCTCGGATGGTTTGCTAGAGGAAGAAGAAGAAGAAGAAGAAGAACAAGAGGCCCGAGGATCTCTTTTATAGACAGCGCCGTTACCGCTACGCTAGCGTCCAGAGCTAGTGTAACAGGAGAGTGGCGACTGAAGCAGACAAACTTCACTGCCATGGTGGACATGGGCTTTCTCGTGAAGGTGAAGCTGTGAGCCGTTATTCATTTGTGGGTGTATCTCCCGCCCCAAACCCAAGCGAGCTGGCTCGACTAGGCGCAGCTGTCTTCTGCCATCTAAAGGTGGTCTCCTCTACATCTTCCAGTCTCTCCTCTTCACAACCAAATACAGACGAGTCTCAAATCTCCCTGGTACTTCGAGTATCGATGCCCTCTGCCCTTGACTGCCTTCCGGTCGGAGGCACCTTCGGAGTGCTTGTTTACTACTACCCTAGGGCAGATCTCGAGTCGCATGTTCCGACTCTCCGGAGTACTAGGAACTCAGGAAGCAGAACATGTTCTACCAGTTGGGATCGGACATGGTGGTGCAGAGCTGACCTGGCCGTGGAGACTGGGAACTCGAGTGAAATAGAGGAGAGAAGGTGGAGTATAGGGATTTGGTGATGATTCCGTAGGGTGGAGTCACTAGAGGCATTGTCCGACGACAGGGGTGGTGAGATTGGCACGAGATCTATCCGCGTGAAGATAAGTTGGCGTAGGTGTCAGAATCCAGGGGCGTTGAGGTTGAGATGCAGGTCGGCCAAGGCAATTGAAGGCAATTGGCAAGTGTTCTCGATGATGAACTTTACGGCGAGGACGATGCTGAGCATTTAGTCGAGGATTTTCCAGGGAAGCTTAAGAGCATGGGGCCAGCTCCACGATGATTAGGAGAGGGAGGATGAAGGGAGTAAAGCAGAGCTTGTATAGAAGATGTGGTCGTGCGCGCGTGCAAGCTAGTCTCGTAAGCTAGCATCGCAAGAGAGGGTGAAGATGGACCTTTTTGCGAAGGCGAAGCCGGGGAGCGTCGTCGAAAGAAGAGCGTGGAAAGTAAACAAAATAAAAACAGAGCCAAAAAAAGCAAAAAGAAATTCCCTCACCTAATAGATTCGAATTATCGACCCGGCTCATATACGAAGCACTTTTCTTCACCAGATATACGGGCGACCCGCTAAACCTCCTCCCACTTGAGAGCAGAGTAGAGCAGGATTCCACTGAGCCACTTGGGCAATGTCAACATTCATTTCTACATAGTAAGCATATAAGGGACACAGCGGACATATGCGCCGTGTTCGCTCCCTTCTTTTTGGTCCCTCTCCTTCGGGCACTCCTCACCGCCCTCCTTCACCCTCATCCACATCACCGATCTCCTCGTTATTGGTGTCTGTTCCGCAGCGCCCTTACATTTGTGGGCTTGTCTTAAAATGTGGGAGAGAAAGGGAAGGTGACAGATGAGAGAGCCATTCATATCCGTGGGACGGGATCTTTATCTTCACCTCTGCGCCATCTCCTCTGAATCCAAAATTTGGTCAAGATACATCTGCACGTCGGAATCGCGCAAACTTCACTTCCTGCCCCAAGCCGAGCAAGGTAACACCAGATGCCATGGACTTCCTCCTACTGAATTTAAGCAGGATGACCCCCATGCCTGTCATGATATCTACGGCAGGTGTCCGACGGTTGCAGAAAAGGACAAGCTCGCTGACCTCGGCGGCTATGTCAACTCCCATGCAGCCGGTTCCCCTTCAAACCTATGCTACCATCCTCAAGCCTACCATCGTCGCCTTCCTGCCGTCACAGACCCAATCGACAAGAGCATCGATTCACCGCCCTGACGCCCTTCGAGCTCGTCCTCCTCCCGCCTCTTCTCAAGCCCACCCGCCAAGAGCATGAACGCTTCGTCCACATGACCGCTTCGTCCACATGACCGCCGTCCTCGCCTTCCTCGCCTTCCTCGCCTCCCTATCGCCTATTCTCAAATGCAATCGATCGCCGACCACTACAAACCTACACCACTATCCTTAAGTCCACCGTCGTCGCTCATCTTTCATCCCGAAAGAGAATCCTCGTTATACTCGCTTGTCTAGACCCCTCTCGCTCAGATAAAGACTGCTGACTGCACCCAATCTATTTCCATACCTCAAAAATTCGGCAACCTGTATCTTAGCCGGTACGGAGGCTACCAAATACCTCAACAGAGCACTCCCTATTCAACGGAGCCCTACCCTGCTCAATACTAGTCCTCTGGTCAACCCGACCCGCTGTACCAGCAGCATTACTCTGACTCGGGCCAGGGACAGTCATTTTCCTCTCCTAATGAGATGACCTACGCCCAACCTGCCTTTTCGGCAGCAAAGAGTCAGAGCATTAACTCGTATCACAGTGAGTCTCTAGGCAAACTTCCATCCGAAATACCTCCAAGTCCCCACCACGTACATTGACCTGATGCCGCCACAAATATGCTCCCGCTCCTAGACCCAGTCGAGGCGGGTTTGGCCGGTCTCGGAGGCTTCAAGAAGAGCTTCACACCCAAGCAATCAAGCGTTACCGGTTACTGGTCTGGCCCGAAGTTTGGCGGCTGTGAAGGCGGTCATTTCGAGGGCCTTGCAGTGTTTCCGATAGTCCGTCGACCGATTTTTTTTGGACCGTACTGATACAATTTGCCCTTTTAGAAAATAGTCCGAATTAAAGAAATTTAGTTTAAGCTTTTTATTTTTAATTTTAAATTATAGCGAAACGGCGAAATCGTGGTTTGGATTATTAAGCTATTGCTTGCCAAGGCTTGGCGGGCCTAAACCGTTATATAAGCTTATTTAATTAATAATAATTTTAATATAGCTTATTTAAATAAAATCTTAATAAAATTTTATTTTAAAAACCTTTAGCTATAAATGCATATAATTTTTAATAATAATAATTAAATTATAAGCTTTTAAAATTTCCAATTTTAATAATTTAAAAATACAATTAAAATGATACGTATTAATTATTAAAAATTAAATTCCAAATTTTTTAAAGCTTGAAAAGTTTATATTAATTTTAATTTTCAATATATTCTAGGTTTTTTTTTAATTTAAAGTAAATGGAATTTATTCTAATTTTTTAAAATTTATTTAAAATTTAAAATTTATTATTAAGCTATAGAATTGGCAAAAATAATTTATTGCTATTTTTAGCATAGCAAATTATGGCGATTATAGTGAAAATTTACAACCGCGATTTAGACTAAATAAATTTGGTTTATAGCTTTTATAAATGATTTTAAACCATACCAATACGGTTTAGAGCCCAAACCGCGGTCTCGGACTATCGGAAACACTGGGGCCTTGTCGCTATCGCACGTATCTTCAATCTCCCGCTCCAGAGGTGTGATCAGCGTTTTGCGGTCTCGGAGAGAGATATTGCGCATGTTCGAGAGGTCCTCAATCTCCTGCCTGACTTCGGCCCTAGTTTGGTCTAGTCGCATGTAGCGGTCCAAATACCAGAATCACACACCATGACGTGTGCTGCCGTCGAAGTCCCCAGGGCCAGAATCAAGACTTGTCGACAAGAGCATGTCGACAAGAGCATCAATTCACCGCCCTAGTCACCTCTACACCGTAGCGGCAGAGTCATCAACATTCGGAGATTTACCACTTACCATTGAGTAGACACCGGCTGCCAATGTTCCCAAGGTAAATGATCCAAAGTCAAACGTTTCCGCCACTTTATTGGAAGCCGTCAAAGATCGACCCGCAAATACCCTTAAGCAATCAAAGAATGAACCAATGCCAAGCCTATCGTGTGAGGCTGAGGGTGCCGCTAGCACTAGCGCTGTGCTCGCTTAGCTAGCTTCTTTTACTATGGAACGCAGGTCTTTACTTTGCTACACCCTTCTTCTTCCCTTTCCTTTAACTTCAAGTAAGACCTCTACAAGAGCGCAGACTCATGGTGCGAGACGACTGAAGGACGTCCACACGTCCATCACGAAACCGACCGCCACCAACGAGAGAACAAAGACCGCCGTTCCTGCCCAGCAACCACCCAAGCTCGCCAAAACGAAGGATCCAGACAGCTCTCGATCCCCAAACGAACTCCCGTGGCGAAACCGTCTCTCAAGCCGAAGCGACAGAAGGGACCAGAGACACCCGGGGCCTTAATGTCAACTCTCTTCTCAACCCTTTTGACCAGCCAAGCCCTTCCCCCAATTTTGTTTTCATGTCGCACTTTCCGCGACGCAATTCCACAGTCTGAAAACAACGCCACAAAGGAGCTCATTTTGCAGTACCTACACCTGCCACTTCGAATCCAAAGAAGCAGTCGATCGCCGACTACGTCAAACCCATACTGCCGTCCTCAAGCCCGCCGCTATTGCCATCTTCACCTACTCTCAGACTCCGTCAAGGAAAGCAGTGGTTTACCGCACTTGTCATAGCTCCCGTTTCCAAACAAACTCTCACGGCAGCACAACCTTACAGAACGAAGTGGTAGAATGGAAACAGCGATCTCGTGACGCTGCACTCTTCGGCGCAATTAGCTAGCTAAGGAAAGAAAGAAAAGAGGGAAGAGGAAGAGGTCATGTAAGCTGTTTCTATGTTTATAGGAAGGAGAGAGTCGTCGTCGTCGCGCCAACCGCTAGTGTTGCAAGCTAGTAGTGTTTGAGACAGGCACCGTGGGGTCAAGCTGGGGGCATGGTCGCACGTGGTCGTCAAGTGTTGGACGGCCGGGCGACCACTCAGCAACATCATCTTGTCGTCGTCCTCCTTTGTCTTGGGAGAGAAAGAAAGAAGGGGAGGGAGAAGGGAGAAAGTCAAGCTATTTACGTCGGCGGAGACGTCTCGCTAGACTCGCTTAGGATTAGCGTGTTGAGGATCTTCACCCTTCCAGAGAGACAAGAGACCTTCATGTCACGACACATCAGCTGTTACGGCTGTAGCCTAGTCTGTGGCCTCAGGTAGCCGTTGTTTGCTGTTAGCGTTTTTGTTAGCGCATCCGCGTATTCACGTAAAGGAGAGGATCTCTCCAGACCTCCCTTTTCTTCTGAATTCCAGAATTGCAGTCTTTACTTCTGTTTCCCCAATAGGTAGTCTTCGTGACACTGGCAAGGGTCCAACAGCAAAGCTGGGTTTGAAAGACGATACAAGCTGCGATCGCTTTCGGTCCTGGCTATAAAAAAAAGCAAAGAAGAAGATTATCAAAGCCGTCCAACAACGATGTGCAGCCTTCGATGTTTGACTGCTCCAAAGAAGAAGATGATGAATCGTATTTATGAAAATATCATCATCGTAGCGGAGCATGACTTTAGGTCTTCAGATAGGGTAGTGAGGCCCATTGGGATTAACGACTGAGCCCAGACGAAGACTCACGATGCCATCATCTTGCATGCGAGTTATAGCTATGAGAATAAAAGAAAGGAGGGGGAGGAAGAGGCCCGGAGCTCTTTTATGGCTCGAAGGAAGGTTGTTACCGCATTGGTCTCGCAAGCTAGTACCACAGGCGAGAGGGGGATATGGGTGAAGCTGGGGAATGTTAGTGGACGGGATGATTGCTTAGCAATAACCCTCTCTCCTCTTCTTGGCTTCTGTCGTTGCATTCATCACACACCACTCGCAACTGTTCTTAACAAGGGGCTGGCGCACGAGGTCAATTATTTCGAAAGAGGGAAAGGGAGAAGTGGAACCTTTTTATATCCGTGGAGACTTCGTCGATATTATCACTAGGCTTGAGTTTGGATCTTCACTCTGCCAAGGACTTGAAGCCACGGCCTGGGGCAGCAAGACTTTTAAGACAGATGTCTGAGGTCGAACCATGACCCACAGTGTCGTCATCTTGGATGCGCGTTACGGCTATGGAAAGAAAAAAGAAGAGAGAGGAGGAAGAGGACCGGAGCTCTTTTATGCATAAACGGAGATCGTAACCGCGCTAGCCGCTAGCTTCGCAAGCTAGCGCGGGAGTTGGTGAAGCTGAGAGTCTTTCGTCGAGTTGTTGGACGGAATGACAGTTTGTAAGCATGGTTATGGTCATGTCTGGTGAAGAAGAGGAGAGAGGAGGAGAAAGAGAGTTATGTTTCATCCATGATCTCGGTGATGGGCTTCAAATCACCTTTCAAGATATCGAGAAGGTTCAAGAAGTCCGTGACACCTCTCAACGCTTCTCCGATTCTCTCCACGCTCTTCTTCCATGCCGACATATATATATCGACTTGCGGACCTTTAACAGGAACGACAGGCATCCGGGATCCGACAGAGGCATAACCACTTGCAAGAAAGGCCCAACATTCATGCTTCATCTGGGCGACAGTAGCAAAGTCTCGGACTGCGGAAGTGATCTTCCCCCGGGAGGATTCTCCGAATCATGAACGAAATGTTCACTTGCCGAACAAATCCGGAAACGACAACATCCCGCTCGATTGTGGAAGATTCATTCACTTTGAAAATGACGTGGCAGAAAGAGCGTAGGCAAGCAATATAGTGTGATCTAACGAAATAGGGTACAAAACTTCAAATCTCCTTCTTCGGGAGAGCACGCGAGTCGTGTTTGTTGATGTCGATCCCACTCGCGCCGTCCTCACCAGTACTATCTTCACAAACATGGGGCATAAGCGTCAATTGTGAACTTCAAAATGGATAGCTGAAAAGCGCAAGCGAGGCAAGACCAAATCCGCATCATAAAAGCTCACTTCCAATCTGTCTGCTTGAAAAATTCAAACCAGAGACGTCGTACTACTTCGTAGTCATGGGCACCAAGGGCAACCCCCTGTTCAAGATCGAGTTCGGCACATCGAAGCAGGGTGGCGACAGAATGGCACACTTCGACGAGGAAACAAGAAACCGATGTTCAATTTTCGTCTCTTATCCTGCGGCCCTGCCGTGAACCGTCCGATCCTCCAATCGTGGCCCTGGCCTGGCTGTCACAAGCTTCTCTTGCTGCCATACCCGAACTTCAGTGTCTTGGCGGTAGAAGAAGCGCTCGACAGCAGCAGGTCTTGCGAGAAATCTTCTGGTTGGGGGGAGATGTCCGGGACTGAGCAAAACCCTGTGTCTGATCAGCATCGCAGTGGATGATTCGTAGAAGCTTGATCAGAGACACTAGGCAGGCCAATTTTCCAAGAGACACTCGAGTTGGCGTTTCAGCTGCTGGTGTGTGTGGATTGAAAGAGATCGTTGTTTGCTTGCTTTTATGTTAAGAGGAGCATGGCTACTATCGCCTCTAACCGCATTAGGTAGCCGAAAGAGGTGAAGGAAGCAGTTTCAGGGCGGAAACGTTTCGCTTATTGACTAGTTCCGCTCTGTCTCAGGCTTTCAACTTCCCAATTTTACATAAAAGCCTACACCTGGGTCTCTTTCTTTCCCCTTCCCGCGCACAAAGTTCCCGGCCTCACAGAGAAGGAAGCTGACTACATGGTCGACCCAAGACTCACGCCGGTGGGTGTGACCCAGGCCCGTATGCTCTATTCCAATTGGGATTATTTTGTAGGGGATTTGGGGGCGATGAATGAGGTGAAGGAGCTGGCCTCCTGCTAATCATGCCCCTGGTGTCCTGTGCCTGACCAAGCGTTATGGGGGTGCTTTGCAGCAACTTTGTCGACGTGACAAAAGAAATGTTGTAAATTGCCGAGTATCGGGAGCTGGGTTACTTTGTGAAGTTGTTGGAAGACACAACCACCTGCCTTGCCCTTGCCCTTCTTTGCTTGTCTGGGGATGAGAAGAGAGGGGGGAGAACAGACGAGGTGGCTATTTGTATCTGTGGGTATACCCATCGCTTGACAAGCGAATCAAGCTAGCCTCATAGACGTCACAGTCCCTCGAAACCAAACCAAGCTTCGGAGTGAAGGTGCAGTTCCGAGCTGATTTGCCTCGCTTATTGACTCATCCCGCGTGAAGCACTGCCGCCCAGCTCCAAACTCTCAATCTTACACAAAACCTCTCCCCTCATCCTCTCCCCAACCCTCCTTCTTTCTTTCCCCAAACAGGATAGCAAGGTCCAAACTCAGTTGCGGCAACTTGTGACTCCCGGCTCATCGTGTCCCTGGCCTCCTGTGCCTGACCAGATGTTACGGAATGCTCTGTAGCGACTTTTCCTACGTATGCAACAAGCAAACTATGTGAATTGACGGATGGTAGTGAGCTGGGGTTCGTTCGTCAAATTCTGGGGCGGGGCGACCACTCAGAATGAACCCTTCTTCTGCCGTGTTTGTTTGTCTGGGAGAGAAAAGGATGGGGAGAGGAAACTATTTATATCTCTCCTTCTATTCCAGCCTTCCCCCAGGCAGCTCCGGCTGCCATCGCCTCGCTTACCTACTGGCACGTTCCGCCCGGAAATCGGCTCCTTGATTCTACATTAAACCCCCACCTCTGTCCACCATGGTCCATGCCGCTGGAGTCAAGAAGACTGTCAGCAGGAAACTCGCAGCAACTCCCACCACTCCAACCAAAAAGCGCTCCGGTACTCACCCCCCCACACCCCCTCAAGGACTACTCGTGCTTCTCAGACCAAGAAACCTACTGCCGGCAACAGCGTCGTGCTGGTCCACGCCGCCGCAGCCGTCACTTCCGGCATAGTCGTTGCCTTCAATTCCGGCTCAGGTACTGGCAGCCCTCCGGAGTCCGGACGGGACGACCACTTTTCTTGCATTTCCCTTTCTTGGTTTGGCTGGGAGAGAAAGAGGGGAGGAGAGAGGAGAGAGGAGATAGCGCTATTTGTAAATAGCTGTGGGGACGTCTAGTCCGTCCCAAGAAAGCCAATCGAGGTGAAGAAGGGCAGTTCCGTCCGGAAACATCTCGCTTACCCACTGGCTAATATCGCCCGGACATCAGCTCCCCGATTTTACACAAAACCCCATTCCTTAACCTGTCCTCCTGCCCAGCGCCTGCTCTACTGCTGGAGCCAGGAAGAGCTCCGGTACTTGACCACTGCCCCCAAGTCTGCTCGTGCTTCTCAGACTAAGACCACCGTCGGCAAGATTGTGCATTAACCCACGACGCCGCAACCGTCACCTCTAAGTTCTGGGGCAGTTGTCACCTCCGGTTCCGGCTCAGTCACTGGCATCTCCCCTTCGCGTGGCACGTCTTCCGTGAGTGGTGTTTCTCTTTCGATTCGCTCTCGGAGCTTTAGCAAAGCGACTGGGCGGCGGCGTCAAGCCGCACAGGGCGACCACCACCTTTCCCTTGCCCATCTTGTTGGCTTCATGTTGTCTGGGAGAGAAAAAAGAAGGGGGGAGGAGAGAAGAGATAGAGCTATTTATAGCTGTGGGGACGTCCAGTCTGTCCCAAGAAAGCCACGCCACCCTCACATCCTCTCAAGGTCAAACCAAAGTGAAGAAGCACTTCCGGTCGGAGTCCAACTGCGAATCCCGCCCGGATCCAGCACCCCAACTTTACATAAATACCCTCACCCAGACCTTTACCCAATCCCTCTATCTTCTTCTTCAAACGGCTTTTCGGCCTCATTCCTGGCTCATGGTTCCCCTGGCCCTTTGCGCCTGATCGAGCGTCACGAGAAGGGTATGTTTGGCAGCAGCTTCTTTGCGCAACAAGATATATTTGCAAATTAACGGGGGACTACAAGGTGGCACCCTGAACACGTCCGTCGAGTTGCTGCACACGACGGCAACTTGTGGTGTTGTTTCCTTTGCCTTGGTTGTCTGGGAGAGGAAAAGGAAGAGGAAGAAGGGGAAGAAGAGTGAGCTATTTGTAGCTGTGGGGACATCCAGCCTGTCCCAGGGAAGCGAGCCAAGGTGAAGAAGGAGCAGCTCCGGCCGGAATCCCCTCGCTTAAGCTTACCGACAACTTCAGCTCCGCCGATCAGCTTCCCACTCAATTTCACATAAAAGCCCACCCCCCTCCCCCTTCCCCTTTTCTTTCTTCTTTCCCAAACACAACACGCCTACAGTTCGATCTTATCGTGCCCCCGGCCTCCTGCACCCAATTCTGACCAAGCGCCACGAGGTACTCTGCAGCAACGCTAGCCTTACGCATTGAAAACCACATAGCAAATTGACAGACATTCGGGGCTGGTGGGTGCTCGTCGAGTCCTTGCACAAGACGACGAGACGACGACCACTTCCCTTGTCTTTGCCCTTCTTGGTTGGTTTTCGACACAAGAAACTTCTCCAGGACCTGGAGTCGCTCAGGCTGGTCGTCCAGGTCCCGCTGGAATTGTAGGGTGAGTTTGTCTTTGTCTGGGAGAGAAAAGGGAAAGGGAAGAAAGAGGAGAAGAGGGTGCTTTTTATACCTACTTATGGGATCTGGGAACGCCAAGCCTTTCGGCTACAAACCGCGCAGCTGCCAGCCCCCGCCAGGCCTTAACTCCTAAGGACCCTCACCCAGCCAAAGTGAAGAAGGAGCATTCCGGGCTGCGGCTGAAATTGCTTCACCCGGGTCCATCTCACCAATTCAACATAAATACCCACCCCTCTCCCTCTCCCAATCCCTTCTCTTCTTCCCCAAAGCATATCTCAGCACGAATGCGTACACGGTCCTCCAACTCCGAGAGCAAAAGTTCAGTCGGCCTTTTGGGGGCTGGGTCGCCAACTGTCAGGCTTGTTGTGATCCTGTGCCTCGCCAAGCGTCTCAGGATACTTTGCAGCAATTTTGCAAGACCGCACCTCGGGGGTGTTTGTTGGCTGGCTGGTCCGGGTGGCAACCAGTGGCTTTTCCATGTCCGTTGTCGTTTGGCTGGGGGAGAGAAAGAAAGAGAAAGGGAGAAGGAGAAGAAGAAGAGGGAGCTATTTTATACTTGGGAACGGCCAGTCTTTTCTCAAGCCACCTTCACACCCCCTCACATCCCCTAGACCCAGCCAAAGTGAAGAAGGAAGCAATTTCGCCCGGAATCATCCACGGACGTTATGGTTCCTGATTGCCGTCAGAGCCACTGTAGGCAACGCCAATCTCAGCCATCTCTGCACTTAGAAGTTAGCATCAAGACGAACAGGATCCATGGCCAGGAAGATACAGTGGATATGGGTGTGTTGAATACCAGGCTGGCGATTGAGAATGCGCTCCTCGGCCTCGAGGGGAGCTGAATCCCAAAGGATGATTGCCGCCTTTCGCCATCAATTTCCGACCAGTGAATTCGCCAACGGAAGTGGGGAAGTGGGTGGCTGGTAGTGCTTCTGCCTCGCCAAGCGTCTCGGGATACTTTGCAACAACGTTGCGAATCAAGAGGGATTCTGCGAGGCGGCACCCGGAAGACGCTCAGTGTTTCCGATAGTCCGGCCGGACCGATTTTTTTTGGACCGTACTGATACGGTTTGACTTTTTTAAAAATAGTCCAAATTGAATAAATATAGTTTTAGCTTTTTATTTTTAGTTTTAAACCATGGTAAAACGGCGAGACCGTGGTTTGGACTATTTTAAACTATTTTGGACTATTTAGCTATTGCTTGCCAAGGCTTGGCGGGCACGGACCGTTATACAAAGCCATTTAATTAATAGTAATTCTAATTTTTAATATTTTTGAATAAAATTAGCAGAATAGTATTTATAATTGCTTTAGCTATAAATGCATGTATTTTTTTTAAATTAATATTTAAATTATAAGCTTTTTGAATTTCCATTTTTAAAATTTACAAAACTCAAATAAAAAACAAAAAATTAATTGCTGGAAATTAAGCTTCAAGTTTTTGAAAATTTAAAAAACTTTTGTAAATTCCAATATATAAAAATATTAAATTATTTTCTAATTTTATAATAGAATAAGAATTTAATTATGTTTGTAAAAATATTAAAAAGTTTATTATATATTATTAAAGGGCAAAAAATTGAAAAAACACTTTTTTGCTATTTTTAGCATTTCAAACCATGGCGACCATGGTAAAAATTTGAAACCGTGATTTGGACCAAAGAAATATAGTTTATAGCTTTTCTAAATAATTTGAGACCGTACCAATACGGTTTAGGGCTCAAACCACGGTCTCAGACTATAGGAAACACTGAAGACGCTTCGTCAAGGTGACCAAGGACTGGCTCGAAGGTGATCAGGGCCATCTCGATAGCTTGCAAGAGCGGCGACGAGTAGATCTCTATCACCTTGTCCATGTTCTTCCACGGGAGATAAAGAGAGAGAAAGGAGGATAAGGAGAATAAGAGAGAGCTATTTTATACCCGGGAACGCCAGCCCGGTTCCAAGAAAGGCCATGCCATCCTCACATGCTCTCAAGACCCAACCGAAAGTGAAGAAGCATCCCAACTCAAACCGAAATCCGCCTCGCTTACAATTAGCTCGGCCCGGAACCTAGCGAGTCAATTGGCATAACTAACCACCCCTCTCCTCTCTTTCTCTTTCCTTCTTTCTTTCACCGAACAGGACAGCATGGTTCTCGCTGTCCATTTCGGTGTCTGACTGATTTCCGATTCATCGTGCCTCTGGCCTTTTGCGCCTGATTGACTATCCAAAGATGCTTTAGCCTTTGTAGCAACGCAATCTTGTGCGACGGAGACATAGCGTAAGTTGACGGAAATATCTTGCAAGCACAGCTAAAGCTGCGCGGCATTGTCAAGATGCACACGGGCGACCACTTGCTTTGGCTTTGCCCTTGGGGTTCTTGCTTGTCTGGGAGAGAAAGAAGGCGGGAGAGGGGAGGGAGAAGTGGATCTACTTATACCACGGGAGCATCCAGTCTGTTCCCAAGCCAGCTTCACATCTCTTAGTCCCGCGGATGGATGGGTGAAAATGGATAAATGGGCGGTGAGAGATTTTTTGGGCGGTGACTTGAGCTGCCGAGAAGAGCATGGGAGGTTGACGGTGGGTTGGCAAGGCGAGGGCTGGGTGTCGTTGCGAGCGATAGTAGAGTAGTATGGAGGGTGACTTGCGAGTGGCTGGTTGTTTGATGTCTGAGAAGCTTAGAGGAACTTCAGCGGATACTCGTCTCAATGGAGCTAGCTAAGCCACCTGCTAAGCGAAGCGCCTGATGTTGCCACAGGCCAGCAGCTTCACACTGGTCGCTTCAATCAGACTTGCTTAGTATACCGGTAGTTTCAGTCCTGGCGCCTTGGTGGCCCTTAATAATAAGGCTTTGAAAGTTCTTTGCGAATAAATAAAAATATATTTGAAAACCAAAAATCCCGCTATGCTTATTAAAATAATTATTTTTAATAAGCAAATTAAAATTAAAATAAAAAAGTTTTTTAGGCTGCGATTATATTTGCAATAATAATAATAATTTTAAACCGTATTTTAATTTTGAAATACTAATAATATATTAGGATTTTTAAAATTAGCGAAAATAAAAATTGGTATTTATTTTAAGGCTTTATATTAAAATGCTTAAAATATTGGTTTATTAAAGGTAAACGGGTGAAATAATGCACGTGCAATTTGGGGTTATTAATATACTTTATTAATTATATTTAAAAAAGAAAGGCTGGGTTATTGCCGCTTTTTTTAAAGCCATTTTAAAATTTTGGCGCTAGCAATAGCATTGCGCCAATTGCGTAAATATAGGCTATTATAGCTATTTATAGGTGCCTAAGGCTTTTGCTATAATTGGTTAAATATTAAAAGCTTTTTATTTTATAATAAAAGCTGGCCAACTGCTAATATTAATATTTAATTAAATAATAGCTTTAAAAAAATTCCCCGTTATAATTTCCCAAAAACTAGGCTTTCCTTAAAGCTATTTTTTAATTATTAATCCAATTTTCCATTTTAATAATGGCTTTATTTATATTTACCAGTTTTTCCAAAGCTTTATTAAAGGCAGCTTTGGTAAATATATTGGCTGGATTAATTTTGTTATTAATTTTTCAATTTTTTTTTAAAACAAATATAGCTTTGCTTCAAATATAAAATATCCATTATTAAGCGCTTTTTTATAATTGTTCCTAGCTTAATTAAATATTTATAAAGGCTATAAGTATTTATATAAATAATAACGGATATATTAAATATATTTAGCTAAAACGTAATTAAATTAAATATAAAGCTAATAAATACAGCTATATTTATTTCCAATATTATAATTAAAATTTTAAATTTTTTTTTTTTTTTAATTTAATGCTGCTTTAATAAAAAGTATTGCTTTTAAGCTTAAATATAGCCGTTAATATATTTAAAAATTTGTTTGCTAAAATGATTAAATGACCCAATTAGAAAAACAAATTTTTATTATTAATAAATAATCCGTTTATAAAAATAAATAGCTTAGCTATAAAAATATTTAGAAAAATATAGATAAATTCTTGGTTTAAATTATTTATTATTTATTATAAATATTTATTCAAAAGTTTTATATTTCATTTAATAGGGTTTTGGTATTAAATTGCAATTAAAAACTTAAATAGTAATTTTGGCTAATATATTAAAAATGGGTAAATTGCCCTAGCTTATTTTTAAATATAATAAGCTTTTATATTAGGTATAAAATTTATAAAACTAATTTTATTATTTTGGCCTTTTTATTCAAAAATTATAGCTTTCTTTTAAAAAATTCAAAATATAGCCATTAAATATTAAAAAAGTTTTTTTTATTAGTTTAGTTTTGGACTTGGCTTTAAACTTTATATTTTAAAGCTTTTACTTTTTAAAATCCAATTATTTTTAAATGGCTAAAATGAGGATATTATTTATTTAAAATACTATTATTGCTTATAAATCCGGATTTTTAAAACCTAAATTAGAAATTATAAAATAAGGGTTAAATATAAATATTTTTATATATAGCTTTTAATATAATATTTTAAATAAATAATAAATTAATAAAAGCCGGCTTTTACTAATTTATAAAATGGCTTTAAAAATGCTAAAAAAATTGTTCTTTATTTTTTTAAGCAAATAATAATAAACCTTTTTATATAATTTATTTTGAAAATGCAAATATATTTGCGTAATATTCCTTAAAAATAATAGCTATTTATATTTAAAAATAAGGATAGGTATTAAGCAAATAAGGAGTTTTTAAATATAGCGTTAGATTATTGGAAATTAAATTAAAATAAATTGCTTGCGAAAATTATTATATTTTTATACTATTAATTTTAATTTTTTATATGGTATAAATAGAATTTTGCCTTTAATGTTTTTAACTATTTTTATTTTAAATATTTGTTTTTTATTATAAATTTAAAAATTAAAAAGGATAAATTTAAAAATATTTATAATAATAAGGCTATTTGTTTTAACCTGGTTTAAAAGCTTAAATAGCTTGCCTTTAATAATAATTTTGCTTTTCTTTTTAGCTATAAATATAATTGCATATTTAGCTTTTTTTTAAGGAAAGGAAATGCTATTAAAATCCAAACTTATTTTTTATAATATACAAATATATATCCACCTTTTTTAATCCTAATTTCAATTTTAAATTATACCCAGAATTATTATTAATTAAAACTCCTTAGGCATTTAGCTTATTATTTATTGGTTTTGGAATTCTTAGCCATTTCTATGGTTTTTTTAGTTTTTAAATACCCTTAAAATTGTTTTTATTATTTAAAAGCCTTTTTTTTAAGCTTTGGGTATTTGAATCCAATATAGGCTGGACCCGTTAAGTGTGTTATATGAAGGAAAAAAGGCTATTTAATAGCTTGAAAACATTGTGCATTTTCCCCTTGTTTATACGTATAAGGATGGCGTGATTTTTTATATATAATTAGGGTATTTTAGCAAGGGATTAATTTAAATTATTAAAAATGCATTTTAATATTTTTTAAGGCATATTATAGCCGATTTATATTATATTATAAAGCTTTATAGTATATTATATATTATTGAATTATATGTTATAATATAGCAATTTTAATATATTAGAATTAACGCTTTTTTATAATTTTATTGTTTTATATTTAATGCCCATTATATTCGGCGCTTTTTTTTTCCAAATTCTTATTTTTTAATTTTAATAGTTTTTTAAGTTTTGCAAATTAAACCTTTTATAATATTTTGGTAAATTTATTAGCAATTATATTTTAAATATTAATATAAATTATTTATTGCTTGCGGTTATTTTTTAGTTTTTTAATAAAACAATAAGCAATATTAATATGCTTGAATGTTTTATAAAACTGGAAATTCTTAATAAGGGCTATAATTGTTTTTGGTTTTTTTAATATTTATATAATAAAATTTATTTTTTACCAGCTTGCTATATTTAATATTTTTTAGTATTTAGGCAATTTATTATTTTTATTTGGTATTTATAACGGCTATTATATATTTAGCTTTATAAACATTTTTTTTGTTTTTGCTTTTAATTTAATTATAATATTGGACTTTTTAAAAACATAGCTATAAATTTATTAATGGTTTTTCTATTAAAAAATAATTTATAAAAAGCATTATTATAAATTTTTAGCTTGCCCTTTAACTTTTTTTTATTCTATATTTAATTTTTTAATTTGCTATAATTTTAAAATAATATAGCAGCTAGCTTAATTTTAGATTGTATTATTTATAAAAATTAATTATAAATTAGGCTAGCATTTTTACGGTATAATATATATTAAATTCTATTAAAATTATAAAATATATTAATTTTTCCAATGTTTTTTAATATATATATATATTTGCTAGTGGAAAATTTAAACTTTTATAAAAATTATTAATATATTATTTTTGGTTAATTTATAAGGTTTTTAATAATTTATTTTTTATAATTTTTATATCCAGGAGTTTTTTAATTTTTTTTAAATTTTTGGCAATAAATTTAATAAATAATAGGGTAAATAATTTATTAAAATTTATATTTAATTTAATAGCTATTATAATATTATTAATATAAATTAAAATAATTATATTTTTACTTTTATTAATAAAAAGGCAAAGATTATTAAAGCTTTATTTAAAACCAAGCTTAATAATTTTAAATTTAATTAGGCAATTTAAATTTTTAGCTATTTATTTAAAGCTGTATAAAATTTTATTTAATTAAAAAATATAGCCAAATTTAATAATTATTTTATTTAAAGGGGCCAAATATATTAATTTTTTAAATTTAGCTTTAATTAAAGCATTGCTAATATTAAAATAGCGGTATTTTATATTTTACTAAGCTATAATCGCTATCTTTTTTTAAATACATTTATTCAAACCGTTAATAAAAATATATTATGTTTTCTTTTATAAATCTAAATAAAACCATAAGCTATTAAGCGGGCTTTATATTTATTTAGGCCGCCGTTTAAATTTAATTTAATAATAAACATTTATTTAATAAAAATTAAATTAAAAGCTATTTATATAGTTATTTTAATTTAGGTATTATTAGCTATTCAATTTTTAAATTTTATTATAATAGCCTTTTTTTTAAATTATTTTCATATAAAGAATTATTTATAGCTTTTTTATAAATTTTTAAAATAAAAATATCCAGGAACTTTTAGCGGAATAAGCAGATTTATATAAATTATTTTTATTTCCGATTATAATTATTATAAAACAATTTAAAAATTGGGTTTTGCATAATATTTTAGCCTTAATAATATTGCGTTTTAAATATTTTTATTTATTAATTATTTTTCTAAAAAGCTTTTTTAAAGCTTTAAATAGCAGCCGTTTATAAGCAATAAAAATAACCAAAAATACCTTATTAAAATTTATAGCATTAATATATTTTTATTTAAAGGCACTTATTATATTAATAGTGCTTTTTAGCATTTTTATAATAGGAATTTTGAAAAATAATTATCTTTGCTAAAATTTTAAATTATTAAATTTGGAATAAAATATTATTTCTATTTATTTATTTTGGTTAACAGCTGGAATTATTATTTTTAATTTAGCGGTGTAACTGGCTTATTTTTAAATATTTTTTAATTAGAAAAGGGTTTTTGGGCCTTTTTGTTTATTAATATTAATTTACCAATATAATAGCGATTAGGAAATTTATTTAAAATATTTTAAAACTTATAGGAATTGTTGTTTAGCTTTAGATTTATAATTCCGCCGTGGATTGTTTTATTTTATTTAATAATAAATTTTATAGCTATTTATTCCAAATTCAAATAATATAGCTTATATTATTTAATAGTATTTAAATTATATTTAATTTTTTTTTCTAAGGAAAAGCTTATTTTTGCATCCTTTTTTGAAAAGCCTTTTTTTATTAATATAAAATCAAATTTTGCAGGCTTAAATTTTAATATTTTTCCATTTAAAAAATTTATTAATTTAAGCTTTTTTTAAATTAATTATTTTGCTATTAACTTTTAAACCAATATTAAATTTATTTTTATAATAAGCCTTTGCTATAGGAGCTTTAAACTAAAGTTTAATTAAAAGCTTAATATTATATAATATAGTTTAAATATTTATTTTTGCAAGTCAAATTATTTTTTTAGCTGGCCCGTTTTGTTAAAAGAAATAATAGTTTTTACAAGCTTTATATTATTAATTTAAGCCTAATAAATATTCTTTTTTACCAATTTTCCTATTTTATTAATTTTTAATTCCATTCTTTTGCACCAGGCAATTAAAATAAAATATATTTTAATTTTTAATTTTATAGCAAAAGCCTAATTCTTTTTTATTTGGTTATTAATTCCTTTTAATAATTAAATATTTTTATAAATATTAAAAGAAAATTTGCCAGTTATATTAAAATACACTAATTTAAAAAGACTTATTTTATAATTTGCAAAAACTTTTAAAATATGATTTTATATTTTGCTAATATTGCAATTTTTATAATAGTAGAAAATATTAGGAATTTAACTGTTTTTTAAAAAATAATAATTAAATACAGCCTATTAATTTTGGCTAGGCCTAAATAAGCCTATTTCCAATAAAATAATAAAAAGCATTATTTAACGGCCTTTTGCTATTGTTTTTTCTAATTTGCCTTTTTAATTATTTTAGCCTTAATTATTTTAGCCATTTTAATTTTTTTTGGCTTTAAATTAAATGGCTTTTATTATATTAAAAATTAATGCCTTTTGAATTATAATTGGCAGTATTTTTTATATTGTAGCAATTGGCGTATTTAATATATTATATTAAGATGCTTTTAAAAGGAAAAAGCTTAGTATAAAAAAAAGGTTATTTAAAGCTTTTTTAATTTTTTTAATTTTGGCAAAGAAAAACAGCAAAATAAAAAACGGCAATAAAAAATAATTGCTTAAATACCAATATTAATTTGATTGCTATAATTATAAAATTTATAATATATAGGCCTTATTATATAAATGCTTTAAAAATAAAATTTTGGCTATAATAGCTTTTAAAATATATGCCATTTTAATTAAAATTATTTAAAAATTCTTTTTAATAAATTGTTTTATTTAAAAGCAAATTTATTTCTAAATATAAAATATATAAAATATTTTTAAGCAGGTATTTTTTATTTTAAACCTTTATTAATATAATGCCTATTTGATTTAAATATAGCCTTTTTCCTTCTATTTTAATAGCTTTCTATTAATATAATTTTAAAGTTTTTTTTTTAAAAAAAATATATATATAATATGGCATTACAATTAGCAATTTAAATAAAATAGGAAATTCTACCGGCAATATTAATAAAATTCTAAATAATATATACCGTATTTTGTTTAAGCTTTAAAAATAATTTTAATTTTAATATTATTTTTAATTATATAAAACATATTTAATTTGGTTATAAGAAATTTTGATATTTTTATAGCTATTAATTTTTATTTTATAAACGATATTAATAAGGCGCTTATTTTATAGCTTATTCTATAGCTTAATAAATCGATTTCTTTTGTATTTGCCTTTTTTATTCAATTTTTATAAAGCAATAAAGTAGGCAGCCTTTTTTTCAAATTATAAAAAAGCCTTTGTTTGTTATCAATCTTTTTTTAAATAATATTTAAATAATATTTATTTAATATTATATTTTTAAATATAGTGTATTTTATTAAAAAATATAATAATATAGCATAAAAATATTAATATAAACCGTCATATAAAATAGATTTAATTAAATAATTTGGCGGTAAATAATATAGAGTTCAATTTAAAAAAATTTAATAGTAGAATTTGAAGTTTATTTAAAATTAATAATTTGGCAAAAATGAAAATTTGTAATAATGGTAAAAATTATAAAATATTTTTTATTTAAAAATCTTTAGTCATTCATATAATAAATTTTGGTATTAATAGCCTTTTTCTTTAATTGGTTAAAATAAATATAAATTTTATAAAAGGCGTTAGCAATATTTGCCTTATATTGCTTTTCCAAATTTTTATTTAATATAATTTGCTTTTTATTTATTTAAATAATATTGGAATTTATAATATATGAATTAAGGGTGTTAATTATAATATATTAAATATTTTTGCTTTTAAAAATATTTTTATTATAATAAACCATTTATAATAATTAGTATAAATAAAAATAAAAACAGCTTTTTTAATTATAAATATTTTGTATATTGATAAATATAGTAAATTTAGTATTTAATTTATAAAAAAAATTGATCTATAAATAAATTTGCAAAAACACGGCGCTATATTAATAAATAATCAATTTTAAAAAAACGGCATTATACTAAAAATTAATTAGGAATTTTAAAAATATAGCGCTGCAAAATTTTTATTAGGGATTGAAAAATACGATATTGCAGATTTTGCTTTGGAAATATAGCATTATAAAATTTTCAAAAATACAATATTGCAAAAAAAAATTAATTGTGCTAAAATATATTAATGGTTATAATTTATTTGAATTTATATAAACTGGATTTATTAAATATATTATGTTAAGAAAAAAAGGCTATTTTATAGCTTGGAGGTATTATATATTTCTTTCTCGCTTATATATACAAGGGTGGTATAACCTTTTGCATATATTTAGGATATTTTGGCAGGGGGTTAATTCGAACCACCAAAAGGGCATTTCAATATTGGAAAATTATATTTCGATTTAAATTTAAATTTTAATTTAGGCTAGTATTTTGATTTATTTAAAGGAGAATTTAATTTCAATATTAATGGTTTTGGTTTTAATTTAAATAATGCTTTAAATTATAATATAAATAATAAAATAAATAATGGAATATTTGGTAACATGGGTAATATTATAAAAATTAGCCTATTTAGCGCTATAAATACTGGTTTATCTGGCGCTATAAATACAGGCTAATTTAAAAATAAATTATAAAAGGTATTTCAATTTATATATTATAGTTTGATATAGATAAATTTAAAATTTATATTCTATTTATTAATTTTTATTATTATAATTTGGTTTTTATTTATTTTTTGATTTTATAGGGCCCGTTTTATTTTTTATTTTATATATATATATAAAAACCATTAATTTAGTTTTTAAATTTATAATATTTAGGGTATTTAAAGTA
The DNA here is from genome assembly GCA_037179335.1 of Cyclaneusma minus. Lineage (NCBI taxonomy): Eukaryota > Fungi > Ascomycota > Leotiomycetes > Marthamycetales > Marthamycetaceae > Cyclaneusma > Cyclaneusma minus. The sequence continues at coordinate 113,570 of JAKZHN010000040.1, read as the reverse complement.
TTTTTTATTGCTAGAGCATTGGTTATTTTTTTTTAAATATAATCTTTTAATTTTAGCTATGGTTTTTTTAATGGTTTTTATTTTTTTAATTAAAAAAAATGGTGCTAATTTATAAATAAGCTTGAAATAAGCATTAAATACCAAAAAATAAAGATAAGGCTATTTAGTTTAATTATATTATTTATAGCCTTAATTGCTATTTATAATGAAATTTTAATTGGGGTATTTAGTGAATTATTAAAAATGGTTTCAATGGCTTTTTTAAGAATTATATAATAATGCTTATTTTATTTAATACTCCAATATACTTTAATTGAAATAATTTTTATTTAAATTTTTTTAAAAATTGCCTAAGCTTAAAATTTCTTATTAATAAATTTCGTTTTAATATTTGCAATCAAAAAATTAAATAGGCCTAAATAAAGATTAATTTAATATAATATAATAGCCTGCTAAATTATTTTTATATACTGGAATAATATAATTTTTGCTGCCTAAAATTTAATAATTATATTTATAATATAAATAATATAATAGCCTTTCTATTAAGAAATATTTATTAAAATTTGCTAAAAGTTTGCTAAAAATTTAATATTGATAGCAATATGTAATAATTTATTCTAAAGCTTTTATTTTAAAATCCTTGTCTGCATTAAATAGAAAATTTTGTATTTTGTTTTGTAATGGCGTAGCCGTATTTTTAAAACTTCTTTTTAATTTAGTTTTTATTAAATATTTAATAGCTTTTTTTATATTATTAAACTTGGCTAAAATAAATAAAAATCAAAAATAGCCCTATTGAATAAATATAGCCACTTTAATGTTTTTTTAATTATAGTGTCTTTTATAATAAATACCCATTTATTTTATATTATATAAAAAAAGCATAAAAATACTATTATTTATTATAATAAAAAGGATTATTTTAAATAGTATTTAAATATTAGCTATATCCAATAGCCTATTAGGGCTATTATTTTTAAAGCAAATGCCAAAAATGCCCTTAAAAATAAATTTAAATTCTAGGCTAAATATAATTGCTTAAAAAGCTTTAATATTATTAATATTATTAAATAATATTTTAGCAGCATTGCTATTTGAAAATATATTTTAAAAAATTCCTTTAATATAGCAGCTATGAATAGTAAGAATCTCCGCTATAAAAAAAGATTTTTTAAATAAAATAAATTAAATAAAATTATTTTAATAAATAAATAAGCTATTTGCATATTTGCAAAGATTTCTATAATAGTTTAATTGTTTAAAATACCGGTTTTCATTATAAATAAATATGGTAATTTAAAATCCAATTTAAAATTTGATTAAAGGCTTTGCTTATTTTTGAAATTAAATAATTAAATAGCTTTAAAAAGCTATATAATTTTAATAAAATATATAATATCCTTTGGTAATTATTAATTATTAAATGTTTTGTTTTATAATTCCGCTTTTATAATTTTATAAAAAACAATTTAAGGGCTTTTTCCTTTTATTTTTTAATTCTTTTTATTTTTTTTAATATTTATTCTATTTATTCTTGGAATATTTAATAAAACAATAATTTGGCTTATTATAAATATAGCAAAGCTTTTTTTAAAATTCCTTTTAAATTTGCTATTGTATTTTTTATTATATATTTTTCTATTAATATAATAAATATAAAATTGGTCTGCTAAAATTATATTTAAATAATTTGATTTTTTATTAATTTTATTACTATTTTAAAAACACTGAAATTAAAATAATAAAATTGCATTATAGAAACAATAGCTAAAGAATTTTGGATTATATTTATAAAATTTGGAATAAATATAAATATTAATTTAATTTAGAAAAAAGCCATTAATCTTTATTTTATTAAAAATAGCGGAATATATTTAAGCTGCCAAATCTTTATAATTTAGCTATAAATTTAATAAAATTTATTTATAATTTGGAAGTTTTTAAATGCCTTCATAAAGCTAATTTTTAATAGATTTATTTAATTAATATTTTAAACTAAAATTTGGCTAAATTTTCTAAAACTTATTTAGTGTTAAATATAGGTATTCCGTTTTGAATTTGCCTGGATTATTGGCAATAGCTTTATAAAGGCTAATATTAGCTTATAAATTTTAATATTTTATTTTATTGGCTTTTATTTTAATTTTTTATTTTGGTAAATTTAATTGTTTTATTAAATATAAAGCTTTTATATATTAGAAAATAATTATAATATAATTAACTTTCAAAATACCAGTTTTATTATATATATTATAAAGCTTTTGAAGCTTAATATTTAAAATATTAAATAGCTTATTATTATAATGGTTTTTCTTTTGGTATATTTTATTAATTTTTACAATTTTTTTTTAATTTTTTTGTAAAATTTAAAGGAATTAGGCTTTTATTTTCTTGCTTTAATAAAGGGCCTAAATATATATATATATATATATAGCGTTTTTAAAAATAGTATTTTAATTTTGAAAAAAAAAATAGAAATTATAAAAGTTATTTTGTAGCCAAAAATAGCTTTATAAATAATTTTTAAAAATCCTGGTATTTTTTTTAATATAAAGTAGTTTTTAAATATAATTTGGCTAATAATTTAAATTAAATATAAAATCGTTTTTAAAATGCTGGATTTTTAATTAATTTCTTAATTATTTTAGCCACAGGTTTTTTTGGAAATTTGCTGAATATTTTGGCTAAAAGGAAATTGGCTATTTAAAGGTTTTAAATTCAATTTTTTTTTGAAAAAGGGTTTAAAGGATTGCTGTAAATGCTTTTGGTAATTAAATTAAAAATATGCTAAATATAAAAAGCGTACTCTTTTATGCATTTTTTTTTAGCAAGCCAAATAGCTATATTTAAGGATTTTTTTATAGCTAAATTAAATAAAAAAATGGCTAGTTTTTTGCTTTGCTTTATATTATTTATAAAAATGCAATTTTATTAAAGGAATTTTTCAAAAATTTATCGTATATTTTTATTTGCGCTTTTAAATATTTTTAAATTTTATTTTTCAATTTTACTTTTCAATTTTATTTTAATATAATATTTACAATTTTATATTAATAATTTTATTATTATCATATTAATTTAAAAATATAATATCTAATATAAGGCTAATTTATATTTTTGGATTATTTATATTAAAAGATTTTAAATTATAGCTTTTAATAAATAGCCGTTTAATTTTAGAAATATAAAACTTTAAATACAAAATAGATTTTTTTAATTCTTTTTTAGCAATATAATTATAAAATTTAAAGCACCTGACTGCGCAATTAATTATATTAATTAAGCGAATGAAGCGGTATAAAATAATTTATTTTAAAAATAAATAAATAAAGGTATATTAATTGCGCAATTGCTAAGCTATATTAGCTAATTATAGGGTTTTTTAAATGCTAGGCGGAAATTGGGCTTATTTTAAGCTTTTGCCTAACAAAGGCTTAAAGCTGGTTTTAAATTTAAACAATATAAATTTAAATAAATTAAATTTGAATATTGCTTAATTTAAGCTATATTAAAGCTTTAAAATAAAGCCGCAAATAAAAAGCGCAATTTATTATTTTATTGCATAGTTAAAAGGTATAATTTTTTTAGGTATTTAAGGCTTTAAAAATAGTATATTTAAAAACAATGGATAGCCGTAATAAAATGCGGTTTTTAAATAAGCAAATAAAAACTAATGGTATTTTAATTGTTTAATATTAAGGCTTAAGGGTTTTTAAAGCTTTGCGCTTTTTAAAAAAAACAATTAGCGTAATTGTATAAAAATTTTAGTAAATAGCTATTTTTTTTAATAATTTTGCAAATTTGGTATTTTTAATAAAAAAACGTTAATTAATATTGGTTTATTAAGGGTAAATAGGTAAAATAATGCATGTGCGATTTAGGGTTATTAATATGCTTTGTTAATTGTGTTTAAAAAAAAGGCTGGCTTATCGCCACTTTTTTTAAAGCCATTTTTAAGTCTTGGCGCTAGCAACAGCGCTGCGCCAGCTGCGTGGGCACGGGCCATCATGGCCACCTATAGGTGCCTAAGGCTCTTGCTGCAGCTGGTCAGATATAAGGCTTTGGTCGTTTTAAATTTGCAATAATTTAGGCAGTTTATTTTTTAAAATTTAAGCAATAATTGGTATTTTAAATTAGCCATATACTATTAAATAGCAAAAAGCGTTAAATAAAATACGCTATATATTTTGGTTTTTAGGCTTTGGCTAATAAATAAATTTTATTAAGCGCTAATTTGTATTTGGCGAGAAATAAGGTATATATAATATATATTATAAATCAGCGAAATGAAAATTGTGACTTGTAAAATTGTAGAGGGAAAAGTACGGTTCAAGAGCGCTAACTCAACATGTACCGTATAGCAATCATATTCATCTGGGCTCGCTTGGGGGAACTTGAGGAAATACTTGAAGATGGTCCTCATCGTTCGTATGGGGCCCAGATAAGATTAAATGGAAAGCAATTTGAGGGATATGGGAAGAAGGAAATGCTAGCCTCAGAGGAGCTGTCCCCTCGTATGAATATTGGATGATGGGATCATCATCTCTCTCACCTGAATTCCCTCCAATCATCCAACCTATTTACGCATATTTGCCTCAGCAGTAATCCATCCAAGTCAATCCTCGATGTCTCTGTTGTTCTCGACTGTCCAGTTTCTGTATCCTCGCCAACAGTCTGCTTAGGTAGGGAAAGAAAGGTAGGGTAACTTAAGATCAGGTCGCGGCCAGGTCCCGAAGTCAATTCGACGCCAGAGTCCTGTAGGTCGGGGTCCGGAGAGGCGATCAGCACCAAGAGGGAGGATAGAGTCGGTCTGGCAGAGATTGTGCAATGAAAAACAGAACAACAAAGTCTGTTAACAAGAATCGGAATTTGAAATTGACTTGGGAGACTTTGCTGCGATTTATTTAGGTAATGAAATCGGACTTATGCGCATTTGCTCCAGATCCGCCCGGGCTTATGGTGGAATTTCTTCTGCGTGCAACTTCGGCGCGGACTTGGCTAATTCAGGTGATTGAGAGAAATCCAAGGAATTGAAAGGAATTCAAGTGATTGAGAGAAATCCAGGTGACTGGGAAAATTTCAAATAATTGAGAGAAATCCAGGTAATTATGAGAAACCTTAACCTGGATCCCAAGAACTGGGGGAAATTCAAATAGTTGGAAGACAGGCTATCAGATCTTGCATTGACGCAGAAGAAAGTCCACCACGAGCCAGAGTACTGCGGGTCGGGGTGCGGAGAGGCGATCAGCACCAAGAGGGAGGATAGACTCGGTCTAATAGAGGTTGTTCAATTAAAATATAACAATACAGTCAATTGACGAAAATCCGAACTTGAAGTCGACTCGGGGAGAATTTGCTGAGGTTCGTTCAGGTGTCTTGTGGTGACATCTCGTCTGACTCTGCGCTCAGTACTCACATTAGATCCTTGAATATCCTCAGTAATTAGGAATATTCTGAGTAACTGGGAATAACCCGAATAATTGGGAATATTCTGAATTACTGGGAATATCTCTAGTTCTTTGGAATCGGAGGATCCAGGGTGAGCGTACAAGAATTGTCACCGCGAGGTCGTTCAAGTCGGTGTCGGGACTCATGCATGGAACATAGTTTGCTCCGCTGCACGCTGGAAGACGACACCTACATGTATCACTCGGAGGAACCCGAATTCTGCCTCAGGCATGGCGCTAGTGGCAAAGCGGTCGCTAGCGATCGCTTCGCCATTAGCGCCGTTGGCCATCACATAAAAGCCGCCCACCTCTTCGCTCCCCCTCTCCTCCTCTTCCTTTTTTCTTCTTTTTTCTCTATCTTGGTGCTAGGGCTTTACGCATATCAGTGAGGATTCGTCCGAGATTGCGTTTTTGCTAGTTGAAAACTTTACTATGACCGCTCCTGGCTGCCCTCGGGTGGCCAGGGAATCTTTGGAACAAAAAATCGCAGCTTGCGACTCTTTTTCATTGCTGTCTGTGGCTTGTCCATGGCTGCGAAGGAGATGAGACTCAACCACCACAACAAACGGAAATTTTGTTTGTTTTCGTTGCTGCGCGTTGCTGTGGCCATGGCTGTGAAGCAAATGCTTACATGTATTGGTTTTGAAGCTTCTGGGGATTGATGGAGCGATGAGCGCGCGCTATGGACTGAGATGCTGTTGTTGACACGTTGCTGATTTGAGCCTGCGCTGGACGACGCCGCCGCGATACTCCTGCCTGCTGTGAAACTGAAGTCGTGAAAACTCAAGAAAGTTGCATTTGCAAAAACGCGATTATTTGTTCCAAAGATTCCTGGCCACCCGAGGGCAGCCAGGAGCGGTCATAGTAAAGTTTTCAACTAGCAAAAACGCAATCTCGGACGAATCCTCACTGATACATGTCAGCTTCGAAAGAACCATCAGATCAAAGCCTCACCACCCGTATCCACGCCTCCAAATCCGTGTTCCCACCTGCTCGCTCATTAGAGCTCTGCGCAAAAGTGACGTAGCAAGCAAGTCTTTCATCCCACATTTCGAGCCCTCACCGCGCCCGAAGATCAACAGCTCGCAGCTCGCAGCTCGAGCTCAACCACGAACGACATCCACCAAGCCCCCAAAAGCCCTGCCGAAATCTGCCCACCCCAAGCCCCCAACCACCGTCGGACGCAACACAGAAATGGCCAAAACCGCCCTCGTCACAGGCGCCACCGGCCTGCTCGGTCGCGAAGTCAAGAAAGCCTTTGAGCGCGCCGACTGGAACGTCACCGGCACCGGCCTGACACGCGCATCTCCGCCTTCGATTCTGAAGGTGGATTTGAGTGATGAGCAGGAGATTGTGAAGGCGCTGGATGAGGTTAAGTGAGTGCTTTTCTTCGTGCTTGCGGCTGTTTACGATGATATGGAGCTATGGGGCTGTGAAACTTGAAGTACATGTGCGAAGCCGGAGCTGGGACGAATGGCGTAGAGGAGGATGTGAGCTGGCACATATGCGAGACGGCTCAGGATGCTTTGGCAGATTAGTGTTTTGAAAAGAGACTGATGCTGACGATGCCTTTCCGAGGGATTGAAGACCCGATGTCTTAGTTCACTGTACGTCTCTTCCCTCCACCCTCTCATCCAGCACATCTCTGCCACCCACCATCCAACAACTCCAAGCCTCGCAGATCTACAAAGCTCTACAAGTACGCAAATCTAATCCCAATGTTCAAACACAGGCGCAGCAAACCGCCAACCCGATTCCTGCTCCGCCGACCCCGAAGGCACCCGCGCTCTCAACGTAACCGCCACCTCCCTCCTGGCCACCCACTGTGCCTCCCGCTCCATCTCCCTCCTCTACATATCCACCGACTACGTATTCCCCGGTACGCCCGGTGATGCGCCTTATGCTGAAGATGCTGTGCCTGCACCGACGAACTTTTATGGGGAGACGAAGTTGGATGGTGAGAAAGAGGTTTTGAAAGTATACAAGCAGAATGAAGGGGGTGATGGTAAGGGCAAAGGAGTGGTGCTACGTGTGCCGGTGCTTTATGGCACGGTGGAAAATGGCAATAATGGGGAGAGTGCGGTTAATACGCTGGTTGATGCGGTTTGGAAGGCGCAGAAGGAGGAGGTGGGGATGGATCATTGGGCGGTTAGGTATCCGACTTGTACGGAGGATGTGGGGAGGGTTTGTGTTGGTGAGTCTTTCGAGGCTTTTCTTTTACATCACGATATTACAGCTGGGGATGGTGATGGGAGATGAGTGAGTGTGCTGTGCTGGGAAGGGGATCGGAGTTTGCCTAGATGGCGGAATCTGCAGATGAGGGCTGCTGGAGCCACGTCCTGGCTGCGGTTGCTATCTGCTGTCTCTTCTCCCCTTGAGTCATAAGTCAGAGCAGTTGTGCGGATGATGACAAGGCTCGTGGATGGGAAATTCTTGACACGGCTGCAAGCTCAAGACCACAGCACGAGAATCTTGCCCTGCTCGGAACAGACACGCAGCTCATCGACATCTCCCCCTTCCCTCTCCCCTCTCCCCACTCCCTCCACTCATCCATCAATGCAACCACGCTAACACAGCCTCCCCCCTCCAGACGTCGCACAAAAATACCTCCCCTCCTCCACCTCCCACCCCCTCCCCAGCATCCTCCAATTCTCCTCCCAAGACCCCTGCACCAAATACGAAATCTGCCAGCGCCTCTCCTCCCTCCTCGCCATCCCCCTCGGTCTCATGACCCCCCTCACCTCCCCCAACGATCCCCAAGCCACCGTCCAGCGACCCTACGACTGCCATTTAAGCACGCAGAAACTGCAGGAAATAGGCGTTGATGTGCAGTGTGTTGATTTTACCGACTGGTGGAGGCGCGAGATGCGGGCTTTTCGGAAATAGATGTGTGTCAGCTAGGTGGCTAAAAACTTTTTGTTGTTTGTTGGAGGGTCTATGAATTGCCTTTCTTGCTGATTCTTGGAGCATTGAAACGGTACATGTATGCATGATAGGTCATAGATCCGAATGGTATTGAGAGGGGGGAGGAGATGCGGAGCAGTGATGACTGCACATAGAGGATACAGGCATAGTCTCTCGCACAAAAGCGTGAGATGTTTATACGTAGACGGGCTGTGCATAGAGAAACACAAACAGAGTCCATCCTTTGGAACCTATGTGAGATTCTCTCTGTCGTCCAGTTTTGGCGACTCGCGATTAGTTTCGGTGGTGTTTACGTGAGTGCCACTGTGAAGCTCTTAGTAGCCTGGTACTTTGCATTTTACATATGTAGCCTTGGTGATGCTGACTGGGCACGCGTCTGCTATGGCCTTTTAAAGACTTGAAGGCCTCCTTGAATCAAAGCTCTGGTACAGGCATTTCGAATGGTACCCGGGAAGCTCCGAGCTCGCTACGAGTTTGACGTCGTTATTTCGACAGAATATTGTCAGGGACGAGGTAAGGTAAGGTAGGCTACGATCGAAACCAACTGAATCTAAACAGTTTCAGGTCTGAAATTTCTAAACAATATATGTATTAACGGGTTGGGTATTATGGTAGTCTATTCTTGCCTACTTTTCAGGCTGATTCCGCGGATCTGACTGTGCTGGTTATACTAAGCCTTGACCCAAGCTACTTGGATTGACCTATGTTCTTTTCGACAACAACCCCATGGGAGGGGTCGACGGAGGGGTTGGGCCAATGGGCCTTTTACCAGCTGGCCCTATGAACCCGGTTCCTAGGAGGCAATGTAGAAATCGGAGATTTGTGCCGGTGAAAGCCTATGTTGCCGCATATTGAACGACCTTGGAAAGTCGTCGACGAGGCATGGGAAGACTCGACGAGGCATGGATACTGGGATGGACGAGGAACGAACGAACGACGGGGCACAAGGAAGTGTTACGACCGACCCGCGAGGGCCCTGTCTGGAAAAAAAAAAGTGAGAAAGAAAAAAAAAGTGAAAGTGAAACAGACAACGGTGGGGAGCATATAACATTGATAGCAAACTCAAAAGCTTGTGAGCTGGGAAAAGCAGAGTGAAACATACATGCTGTGGAAACAATTACCATCCACAACATGGGAGGCCGCACGGAGTCGAAACGAAGCGAATTCAGGATGAATGAAGGTCGTGATCCATCGGAAAAGCGTTGCTGTCTGAAGCCAGGTCGGTGAGTTGCAGAAATGAGTGGCTTGAATGCGGCTCATCAAGTAACAGAGCACACGAGTGCTATTCCAGAATTGTCCTCGCTGCGATCCCACTCTCCTTCGCGGATGACGATACATGCAGAAATTTCGCAAGATCCTCGACACATGCGGTTTCACAATCGCATCTCGTGCATCCCCCACTGGATGATGGATGTCGGATCGACAGGATGTTCGGGCTGCCAGATTGGCTTTCGCGACGACCCGAAGCCTTGACTGACTAAGCTTTTTCAGGGGCCGTGTTCAGCAATCTCCAGCGCGTGTTTAGCGAGGGCGGCGGCTGAACAAGTCAATTGGCCATCGCGACGTCCTCCCAACATCGACCCAGCGGCAGTGTGCAAGTCGTGGCTGCCACTCGTTGGCCTTTCGTGCCTGGATGCACGCACTCACCAGCTGCTTCGAGCCTTGCTGCGTCTTTTAAGAAGCCCCGCCGCCACACCAGGGGGCTTTGCCGCTTTTCTTCCTGTCGGATTTGCCAGATTGGGGCGATGCGATGTTTCGAATTGATGGAGTCGCGGCGAGTTGCACAACAGCCTATCGAATCCACGACACTGGCCTGCATGAGTCTGTGCCCTCCTTGCCTTGCCACGACACCAGCTGGTGTTCGCGATTCAATTTGCGGAAGGCGATCCCATGGACTTCGGACGTTCCATCTGTGCGTGCGTTCGTTCCTGCCGAGTGGCTCAGAGTGGCTGTAGTGAGGTCCACACTGTCGTCTGGTCTCTTCCATGTCCAGCTGAACTTGTTGGATGGATGGACCAAGAGCTCGTTCTCAAGTGGGACAATGGACAACGAAAATCCCCGGCCTGTGAGAGGCTTGAGTGCCTTGACAGGAGAAAAAAGATGTGTCGGCCAATCGTTTGTCTCAAAATAGGCCGTACCTTGCAGCGGATCGCTGTCAGTGTGAATGTATATGTGGAAATCCTGGAACGACATTAGATCGTAGGTCGCGTGGAAGGCCCCATAGACGCCGTAGTATAAGACGTCGTGGCCCCATCCTTCTGTTGGGTTTCGAGGTCAAGCAAGACTCGAGTTTCTGTCGTCCCCTCTTTGCCGTCGGCTTCTTTGCGTCGCTCTTCTATTCTTGACTTGCCTGGTGCAGCAGAGACAGTCCTTACTACTCCTTCTGCCGATCGATCGAATTCTGCCGTCAACATCGAAGTGGTATGTTCTGCTGCTTTCCTTGAGATGCATCTAGATTCGAGCGGGCGCCTGCTTCTTTGTCGAATGTGAACAAGTCGTGTTCAGATGCGATGCTGGGCATTGTTGCGAGTCTCTGAATAGCGTGGCGAGGATTCATTTGGATAATTGTTCGAGTTGTTCGACGCAGAATTGTCCTTGATATTCGAACAACATCGCGCCAAGCGGTATAAAAAGCTGACTTCTTCCCGCTTAGATCGCACCTGCTAGATTCTCCCACAAACTACTTTCTTTGCAACTGCGCAAGCGCGACTCCCGCTTAAAACATCAACCTACGTCGTCTGGAACGATACTCTCCCTCAACAAACAACCAACACCTCGACCTCGACCTCGAACAGCTCAAGCAACTCGACTACCTCAAGCACCTCAAACATCCTCAAAACATCTCAAGCATCCTTGAACATCCTCAAGTCCCTCTTCAAGATGCTTTACTCCTCCGTCCTCGCCGCTTGCGGCCTTGCGACTGTCTCCTCTGCCCATATGATCATGAGCACCCCCACTCCCTACGACACGACCGCGCTCAACAACTCCCCCCTTGACGCCTCCGGCTCCGACTTCCCTTGCAAGGTCAGCAGCGCCTCTGGCTACTCCTACACCGTCACCGACATGAACACCTTCGAGCTCGGCAGCACCCAGAAGCTCGCCTTCACCGGCCAGTCCGTCCACGGCGGCGGCTCCTGCCAAGTCAGTCTCGCAGCCTCCATGTCCCCCGACAACACCACGCCCTTCAAGGTCATCACCTCCATCGAAGGCGGCTGTCCCGCACAGAACACCGTCGGCAACATCGGCTCCGACAGCGACGCTTCGGCCGCTGATCCGTTCCCCTACAACTTCACCATCCCAGACAACATCCCCACTGGCAACTACACGCTCTCCTGGTCGTGGCTCAACAAAGTCGGCAACCGCGAGTTCTACCAGAACTGCGCCCCCGTGTCCATCACATCCGGCTCCGCCAAGCGCGATCTGGAGCTCGAGACTCGCGATACCTCTGCCTTTGACGCCCTCCCAGACATGTTCGTGGCCAATATCAAGAATGCCAACCGTGGTGATGACTGCGCTACTGTCGAGGACACCGATGTCATCTTCCCCTCGCCCGGCTCCGTGCTCCAGCGTCTCGGTCTGCAGACTTCCACTGCCCTCGCCAGCCCATCCGGTACTTGTGGCTTCTTCGTTTCCGGCGCTACAGCTGCTGCCACGCCTGCCTCCTCCGATGCCGCCTCCGCCGCAACCACAGCCACCCCCAGCGGCGGCATGTTCGCAACCGAGTCTCCCTCCGCTGCTGCTGCCACCACGATCGTCACCAGCGCCGCCACTCCCGTAGCCGCCAGCCCCACCAGCAACATCGTCCCCTCCAGCGCTACCGCCACCCCAGTCGCTTCCGCCAGCTCTTCCTCCAGCTCGAGCTCCAGCGGTGGTGCCATGACTGGTGCCTGCGACGACGAGGGCATGTGGAACTGCATCGACGGCTCCAGCTTCCAAGAGTGTGCTTCGGGCACCTGGAGCGTTGTTCAAGACATGGCTCCCGGCACGACTTGCCAGAGCGGCCAGACGACCGAGTTTGCCATCGCTGCTGCTGCGCGCAAGCACCGCCGTGCTCTGCGCTTCAGCCGCGATCATGTTGCCAGACATGCTATGCATTCCATCTAAGTCAACTTGCCCTAACTGCAGGCTTTCGACATTGGACAGTTTGCTGTGCGACAAGCTCTGCTGACTGACTGCATGACGATTCTTCGATTCTTCGATTCAACCTTCTGTTCTCTTTCGATTCCTGTTCCCCAAAGAATAAGAAGGAATGGCTTTGTACTTGGATCCGTTTCTCGGTCTTCAAGTTCTTTAACAATAACGACGCTTACGAACAAACAAATGCATGGCATGGCATGGCATGGGATTTGTGATGCATTGGGACTGGGCGTTCTTTTTTTGCTTTTTTCTGTGCATAAAAGGGGTTTTCGGCGGTCTTCGAGCCTCAGCGGTCTTCGAGCCTACAGACAGTCGTTCGTTTGTTTGTTGCAAGCGAGCATTAGCATGAGAATGCTTAGTTAGGTATGAAAATACGAAATGAATAAAGTGAATAAAATGAATACATGAAGATTGAGAGTTTTTGTGTGTTTGGTTGTGTGTGATACTTGGGATGTGATGCTATCTTGCGAGATGTTGAAGGTACTAGATGCATGGTTTGAGGATTCGGACATGTTACCGTACGAGGAGGCACTATCGAATATCACGCTTTGGGTGCACGGGAAAAAGGTCGGATTGCGAGACCATATACGTGGCAAAATATTAACAGAGTATGGGAAACTAAAGAGGAAAAACTAAAATTTAAATTTAAAACTTAAATTTCTAACGAATTAAGGAGGTCCCAAATTTAATTCCAAAACTTCAATTTTTAATTGGGATTTTAATTTCTAAGGCCATAAGGCATAAATACTTTTACACCTAATTTTAATATAGTGTTATGAGCTTAATTTGCGTAATACCATAAATTAAAAATATAATTATAAATCGCAAACCCACTTTTATATTAGCCAAAATTGCTAATAGGCCAAATTATATATTAGAATATTTTTTGCCATTTGCTTTGGTAAAAAATCTGTATTTCTTTTTTTAATACCTTTAAATATCTACCATTTCTATTTGTATAAGCCGTAATTTTCATAATGGTTTTATTCAAATATAATTAATATATTATTTTAAAAACGCTGGTAAAAATAAAAAAAATGCCAATTGCTAATAAAAATCTTTTTTTTTGCAAATTATTTGCATTTAGCCAGGCTATTAGATTGGCAAATATAGGGGCCTTTGATATAATAATCTTTGCAATATTTAATTTTTTTTTAGCAATAATGCTATTATTTACTATTGCACCTATTATAAAAGGATTTTTACCAATTAATTGAAAAAAAAAATACCGCAAAAAAACCTAAAAAAGCCGATTTTAAAAATGCTATATTTACCCCCCAAAAGTTTTTTTAATTCCAAGGCATTAAAAAATAGCAAATTAAATTTTGCAAATTGCTAATAGCTATAATAATCGAAAATAATATTTTTTTATTAAATTATTGGTTTTTAAATCTGAAAAGAATTCTAGTAAATAATATTTTTAATATTTTAGAAATACATATTTAAATTAATTGCTTATTTTGTAATTTAAAATGTTTATAACTTTCAAAATTAACCATATTAATCCAATTATTTTACGTGCCAATATTAATAAAAAAATTAAAGCATAATGCTATTATTTAATTGGCCGGCTATAATCCTATATAAAATTGGATAAATAAATTTTTGCAATTATAAATTGTTAGGCTGGCAAGCATAAAAAAAATAAACTGGCATTATTTATTATTGGATTTTTAAAAAATAAAATAGTATTTAAAAATCAAATGCCAAAGCTATAAATTTTTTTTGATACTTTGCTTTTTAAAAATAAAAGTATAATAAAAAAAAAATCTTTATCGCATAATATTATTTTTTTAATTATAATTTAAAATTCAAAATAATTTATTTAAATTTATACAATATAATTTTTTTAAATATAGTATTTTGGCTAATGAATAATGCAATATTAAATAGTAATATTAATATTTTTAAATTATTTTTGTAATTTTTGCAATTTCTAAATAAATTTTAATATGTTATTATTAAATTAAAAAGAAAATTTTTCTCTATTTCCGAATTTTTTTTATTATATATTTTTTTTGCAGCATTAAATTTAAAACATTCATATATTTCAATATTTATATTATATATTAATTATTATTTTACTATAATTGGAGTTTTTTATTAAACCATTTTATAGCGGTATTTACCTAAGATAATAATAGTTTAAAATTATTAATAATTTTAATATCAAAAGCGCTATTTTTGTTATAACGCACAATAATATTTGTGCCAATAATAAAATGCTATGCAAATTTAAAAACCTTAATATTAAAGCTTAATAGCAATAAGCTATTTATTTTATTTACCAGCTTTAGTATTTTAGCAATATTAAAAATAATATTTAATATATAGCATATATTATTAATTTCAGCGCTTAATAATTGGTTAAAGCTTTTAATATTAAATTATTAAAAATATTAGAAATTTTCAAAATTAAATATAATAAAGCTATAAAAATTATTAATAAAAAGAATATAAACGAATTCTTTTGCAAGGCATATTATATTATCGTTATTTTCAATTGCCGGCTATTCCAAGCCATATATAAAAAGGTTTATAAAAAATTTAAAAATTAATGGTTTTTTAAGCTTAAGCAATTTTTTTTAATTTTGCAATCAAATAAAGCTTTAGCTGGGATATATTAAATATTTTTATTAAGCAAAAATAATTAATTAAATATATTTATAAAAATAAAAATTTTAAATTAATTAATAAAAATTAAAATTTGCTAAAAAAAATTAAAAATTGCCTGGAAATATTTAGTAAAATATAAACCAAAATACAAAGCAAAACCTATTCTACCTTATATTATATAATATTATCCTATATAAATATTTTCAAAAAGCTTCGCTAAAAACAATTTAAATATAAATACCGGGCCAATAATATTGCTGCTTATTTAGCAATTTATAAAACAATAAACAATTATTTTATTAGAATTTTATAATTTAATACTATTAATATTGCTATTATCTTGCTTTTTTTTTGCATTAATTTTAAAAATTTAAAAAAAAATCTTAATTATAATGGCTTTAAATATATATATATTATTAAAAAATTCAAAAACCAATTCAAGCTTTATAAAATTAAAATTGAAAAAATCCAAAAAATTGCAAAAAAAAATTATTAATTCTTTTTCTGCTTTTTAAAAAAACTTAAATTATATAAAAAAAATAGTAATAATAGTATATTTAATTAAAATCCTATTAGAGTTATTATATAGAATAAAAATTAAATTAAAATTAATAGATATTTTTTAAAACCCTAGCCAGCTTTTAAATATAATTTTTAAATTTAATAGATTTAAAAAGCGTTAAAATACCCTATACTATTAAAAATGGCGCAAAAATATATTATAATCCCTGCTATTTTTATTTTTTTAAAAGGCTTTTTTTAATTAAAAAATGGATTTTTTTTAAGAAAAAATAACTTAAATGGAAATACTATTAAATAATTGGTTTTTTTAAAAACTTAAATAAATTTTGGCTATTGGAATTTAACGGGTATATTATTATAATTGGCAATTTTATAAAATAGAATTTTTTTAAATATTAATTCACCATTTTCAAAATTAAATATTAGGCATTTTAAATATATAATTAAATAAAAAAATAAAAAAATCCATTAATAGCGCATAATTTTATCTAATTGCATAAATAAAGTATTATTAATATTAATCCGAAAAGACTAAATATTGGATATTTATATTAAATTTTAAAACTTTTAGCATTTTTGTAATTTAGAATAATTAAATATATATTAAATTTAATGATTTTTTTTTGAAAAAATGCATTAAATTATTTATATTATATCGTTTTATATTAGGGCATAAATAATAATATAATTATCACGGCGCAAAGCAAAGGTTAAGGTAAGGATCGAGATAAAATAATATTATAAGCTGAAAAAGGAAGCTTTCCAGCTAAAGCGGAGCTATAAAAGCTTTTTATAAATTTACGACGCTAGCGACGGTGCTAGCGGCACGTGCTATATATATAAGCATGCTTAAAACAAAACGCAAAATCATATTATAATATTGAAATAAGCTTTTGGCGGTGCGAGGGTTACGGGCTATTCACAAAATCCATTTATTATATAGGTAAGCGAAAGCCATGCATATATAATATTGTTTTTTATAATTATATAATCCATTTTTTTAATGCTTTAAAAATAAAAGAATTTTTATTTATATTAAAATTTTATAAATTAAAAATTTTAATGCGATAATTTGCATTTAATAATTTCCTTTTAAAAGTTCAAAAATCGATAATAGTATTATATGGAATTTTTTACCAGCTAATAATAAACGCCAAGCCTAGCGAAAAAAAATTACAAAATTTAATAAAAAATGCTAAAATCCAATTTAATAATAAACATAAGCCTAGCTTAGCGATAAATGCAAGCTTAATATATAGCTTTATGATTGCGTTATTTTTATTTTTATTTTTTATTTTTTTTTAAAAAAAACTTTTGTTTAAATTAATTTATAATTTTCTTTTTTATTGCTATTAATATTTTAGCCAATATTTAATTAATTATTTATGCTTTAGCTAGCTATTAAATAAATTTAAATTTAAATATATTATAAAAAATATTATTTTTAATTTAAAACGCGTTATATTAATTTTTAATTATGAAAATTAATATAATTAATTCCAGCTAATAGAAATGTATTTAATAGGCTAAAATTTATAATATATTTAAATATAATTATATACTAATATATTTATAAAACAATTGCTAATTAAATTTTAAATGCCAATATTAGCGAAAATATTATTATTATAAAAAAGATTATTTTAAATAAAACGCAAATAAAAAAGCCAAATATATTGCAAATAATTAAAAGGCTTTATACGCAATATATATTTATTTTAGCTTTATAAAAAAGAAAAATTGATTTTTAAAATTTTATAGCAAAATAAAATAAATTAAATTGCAAATATATTATTATTTTTAATATAATAATTAATAGCTATTTGCAAAAAATTAATAATTTGAAATAAAAGCCTAATATAATTATTAAAAAGGCCTAAATTGAACTTTTTATTTTTCGCTGCAAAAGAATTTAATTAAAATTTAATTATGCTATTATTTATTTTGAAAATATATTTTTTCGCATTTTTTTTTCTTTAAATACAATACTATAATAAATATATTAAGCATTTTTTTAAAATATTTAAAAAAAGCTTTTTTTTTTGCTTTTATCAAATTTAGTAAAATTGCTTATATTGCTAATAGCAAATTAAAGCAATTATTATATTAGCGCTAAATTGGCGGTGATAATAATATTAGCATATAATTTGAAAATTATAAAGGGCTTTTTATATTTTGTTTTTGCAATAATAAATTTTATAATATCCGTAAATGCCTATTTTTTACAGCCGTTTAAAAACTTATTTAAAATATTTTCAAATTTAAAATTATAAAATTTGCTTTTGCTAATTCTCCAAAAAAAGCAAATATTGCAAATAGCGCAAATAATAAGCAATTTTTATTTTAAAAAAATGGGTTATATTATTTAAAATTTTATTATTATTAGCAGTATTTTTAAATTTAATTGGATTGCCAATTTTAAAATTACATTATATATAATTAATTTTTTTCGCTTTTAAAATATATATAATCCTGTTTTTAAAAGGCGATAAAAATAAAAATAAATATTACATTTAAATTAAATTAATATAATTATAATAAAAATAAACAAAAAATAATATAAATTTATATTTAAGCAGGAAAATTTGCTAATAGGGATTTTTTTGGCTTTTTATATATATTTTTTAAAAATCGTTATTTAAAAAATTTTATTTTTAAGCATTAATTTAAAAAAGACTATATATTATTAATTTTATAATTATTTTTTAAAAATTAGCAAAAGCTTTTTAATTTTAAAATAATGCCTAAATAATATTGCTAATTGCTAAAAAGATTTTCATTATAAATATATTAAAAGATCTAATTTTATTTAGCTTGCCAAATATATTGGCTATTATAGCGCAAAATATAATGCCAATTATAGCGCAATATAATATATTAAATATAATATTGGCTATAATGCAAAATAAACCAATTTTTAATATATTATAAAAGCCCTAATATAATATAATTTTCAAAATAATATAAAGCTGCTAATATAATATAATATTACGGCTAATATTAAAATTTATTTTAAAGCCATTTTTAAAAACCGATTTAAAGCTTTTTAAAAAACGCCAAATTCAAATTAAAATTAAAGCAATTTAAAAAATAAATTGCAAAAAAGCTTAATAGCAAATTATATAAAATAAATATATTTTATATTATTAGAAATATATCTATCTCGATTTAATAAAAATTAATTGCGTTTATACTATTATTATTTTTTTTAAAAAAATCAGTTTTTATTTGTTAATTATAAAAATTGCAATATTGGTAAAATATAAAAGCAGATTTTTTAAAAAAATAGCTAATTATAAATTGGAGCCGCTAAAATTAATTTATATTAATATAGCTGGTTTCTTTTTCTATTTAATTTATATGGAAATTAATGGCTTTTTAAAATTATTAATAATTAGATATATAAATTTTGGCTTTTTGCAATAAAAAGTTATATAAATATATAAATATATATATTTTTATAAAACAAGAAAATTTAATTCAAAATGAGCAAAAAGCTGAAAGAATTTCAATATAATAATATTAGAAAGCTAATTAAAAAAAATTGTATTTTGGATTTTTATGAATAATATTAAGCTTGAAATTATTACTTTTTATTTATTTTGGCAAAATAAAATAATTAAAAAAACTATTTAAATTGCTAAAGCCTATATTTAATTCATATTAAATAATATTAGCCTTTTAATTGAATTTTAATTAAAGGCCGTTATAGTTAAAATATATATTTAAAATTGGATTAAAATTGGATTTAAAATCAATAGCCAAATTATTAGCCTTAATAAAATATAAATTAGCAAATTTTTTAAAAATAATATTTATATTCAGAATTATGAAATATAGGCCTATATTAATTATAAGGAATTTTTTAAATATAGCAAAAAAACAATTATTTTTGCAATTTTATAAATGCATTTTTATTAGCTATAATTTTAAAATTTTAAAATAATATAAATTTTATTATCCGGATTTTAATAAAATAATATATAAAACGGTTATAAAATAAAATAAAATAATTAAAAATAATATATTTAATTTAAAGCTTTATGATAATTTTTATAGCCTTTAAACTTTTTCTAATAAATTGCTTAATAAATATTAAATTAATAAATTTATTTTTACTAAGCAAAAAGCTAGAAAATTAATGCCCAAGCAAATTTATTTTAAATTTAAATTAGCAATTAAAATTGCGTTTAATATAGCAATTTCTGTCCCGGAGTTTTTAAATTTTTATAAAACATAAAATAATGCTATTTTATATCCCGAGTTTAATAATTTTAGCGATTGTATTAATCTTTTACTAATTTTGTAAAAGCTATAATGCCGGTTAAATTTCCCCCAAGCAAAAACGTTAATATAATTAATTTTTTTAAAATTGTAAATAATTTTATAAAACTGGATAATGCCTATATTGCTATATTCTTTTGGTATAAAGCCGGTTTTTAAAATTAATAATTGCAAATATTTAAAGCATAATATTATTAAAACCAGAATTTGCAATCGGGACCGTTGCTTTTAAGGCTTTATAGCAATTATAATAATTAATAAAAAAAAATCGAAATTGCTTTAATTGCTATCAAGATAATTTATAGCGTTTTTATTTTAAAAAATTATAAAAAAGCCTTTTCCAATTTTTATATAGAAATTAATAGCAAAAGGCTATTATATATAAATTAAAAAAGATCCTTTCCAATAATATTTAAATTAAAATTGCTATAAATATTGTTTTTAATTTATTTTTTATAAAATAGGTATTTATTATTAAAATTAGTTTTAATAGCGGAATTAATAAATTTAAAGCTTGCTTTATAGCTAAAGGTTTTAATTAGGTTTAAAATAGGGATTTTTTTATAATTATTTTTTATAATCTTTTAGCTATTATAATATAAAAGAATTTTAAGTGCCGTTATTTTAATTAGGAAATATTTTTTAATCAAATAAGAAATTTTATAAATTAAAATAAATTGCCCAAAATTTAAATTTGCTGCTTAAATTTAAAATAATTAAATTTAAATTTAAGCAAAATTTTAGCGATTTCTATTTATCTATTTATAAAATTATTAATATATTTATTTTAATTTATATTAATAATATTATTGCTGCCGCCAAAATAATTGCCAAATTTTATTAATTTTATTTTTAATTAATAAATTGATTTATTATTAAAAATCTAGGGAAAATTAAAAAAGTTTTTGGTATAAAAATAATTTGGAATAAAAGCTTTAAATTTATTTGAATTAATTAAAAGCAATATATTAATAATTTTTATAAGAAATTCGGTTTTCTAATTAATAAAAAACAATTATATTTGATATTTATAATAAATAATACCAATATAATAATACTAGCTAAAAACAATAAAAAGCAGGCCAAATTAAATTTTTATTAATCGAAATTTGGCAAGCTTATATTTGCTATAATATTTATATAATTAATAGATTAGTTTAATTTTTATTTAATTTTTATAAGCGCTATAATATTAATTTAATATAATTGCTTTATTATTTTAAATTAATTGCAAATTATAAAATTAAATATAAATTAAGCAAATTGGGCATTATTAAAAATCGATTTAAAATATTTAATAATGTTTTTTATAAATTATTTCCCGATTATTAAAATATTAACGGATTTATTGCAATATTATTTAAAAAAGCAATATTATAATTAAATAAAAAATAAAATTGTAAAATTATATTAATTTGCAAAGCCAAATATATTATTGCAGCTATTAATATTAAGCAAGGCCAATAATCTAAATAAGTATTTAAAAATATAGGCTATAATAAACTAATTAATAAAAATCCATATTATATTAATATAAAGGGTAATAATTAAAAAGATATTTCTTTAATTAAGAATTTCCAATTTTATAAAAAATTTAAGCATATCAATATAGTTTATTAATTTATATATAAATTAGAAAATAAAGGCAAATAGCGGATTATTTATATGCGTATAAAAAATATAATTGCGAACAAATTTACCAAGTTATTTTTAAGAATTTAATTTAAAAAATTTAAAAATATATTGGGTACAAAAAACTGTTTTAAATAAGAAATTATAAAAAAGAAAAAAATCCAATATAGCTTTGAAAAAGCGTTAAAATAAAGAAAATATTAATTATATTTATAAATTGCTATAAGGCTTAAAAGGAGTATTAAAATAAGCTTTTGGCAATATAAGAATTACGGGCTATTTATAAAACCTATTTATTATATAAGTAAGCAAAAGCTATATATATATAATACCGTTTTCTATAATTATAAAATTCCCTTCCCTTTTTAATGTTTAAAAAATAAAAGGATTTTTACCCACGTTAAAATTTTATATATAATAGTATTCCCTTTTAAATCGCTATTTTCTCCAAATAGCGCTAAAATTCTTTTATATTTTTAAATATTTATATTTATTATATAATGTTTTGATTAAAAAATATTTATATTTTAATTTATAAATTCTATATAATTCTTGTTTTTTATTATAATGCCAAGCGCCAAGGTTTTCTTTTTAATTTTTTTTTAAAAAAATTATAGCGGCTGGCTATATTATACCATTTAGCTATATTATGCTTTAGCTATATTATAAGGCTTATTTAAATATTGCTAATGCCAATTTTATAAATATTTTTTATATTTATATAAATCCGCCTTAATTGCCAGCTTAGCTTATAGTTTTTTTATTTAATTCAATAAATAAATTCCCAATTTAATTTTAAATTCTGATTATAAACGTTTAAAATATTATTGAATTTCCATTTTTCCATTATTTTTTAAATTTTTAAACTTTTCTCTAATATCCGGCCTTTAATATTTTTGCTTTTTAATTTATCAAGTTTATTTTGGCCTAATAAACCCTTTAATTTCAATTTTAATTAAAAAAATATATAAAATATTGGAATTTTTTTATTATTATTTAGAAACTCCAAATTGCATATTCTTTTATAAATTTTATTTATTAGCCAGGATTCGGCCCATTTATTATTTTCTTTTTTTATAAAGCAATTTGTTTTTATATTTTTAATATTAATATATACCAATTAACTTGGATCGATATGCAACAGAACATCCGGCGAGAAAGAGCCAAGCACCAGCTTCACACCGTCCGAATATATCGATGTGCAACAACCTGTGTTGAGAAACCGCAAGCTCCACAAGCCAGCTTCACACAATCCGAAAACATCAATCTGCAACAAAAAGATTGATCCTATCCGAGCAGGATGATGTTACCTCGTCTCCATGCTCCAAAACCCCTCGGGCCCTCAAGGTCAAACCGCATCCCAAGCGCGGTTCTCCCAGCTGCCTCCTCCCTCATTTCACCAGAGACCAGTCCGCTAGGGAAAAATGATAAATGCGTAAATTTCAAACTAGCTTTACACAAGCCCTAAGTATCCAAACACAAGCGTGTTATAGATCAATTTATGTGAAGTTTCTTGCTTTACCAGCTGGTGTTATTTGTTAGATTGGAAGGGAAAGGGGGTTTGGAAATGTTTACTAAGAGGTGAGGATGTCGATGTGCTACAAAACGGGTGCGTGGAAGGGAACGGTGCCGGAGCCGTTTTGTTGCATGTCGACAAGTTCACCTGGACCCTTCTCTGCACACCCGAGACAGGCTTGCTTTGGGTAGTACTTACTGTACTCCGGAGACTCGCTGCACCAGCTTCACACCGTCCGGATCCATCGATGCGCAACAAAAAATCCCTCTCTTTCACCCTAGAACCCCAGCTTCACGCCGTCCGAACCCATCGATGTGCAACAAAGCTTCCTCTCCCTCTCCCTGGGTCCCCAACTTCAACCGTCCGGGGGGACATCGATGTGCAACAAACCCGCCTATTCCTCTACTCACACGCGTTCGGTCCGATAGCATCGTCTCCGCAAGCTCCGCGGAACTCGAAACAAGCACCTGTCTGACAAGCCCCTCACTTCTACCGTACCTGACCACCACGCTCTCAAACCACCCCAGCGACTATGCGACAAAACGGGTCCTTACTTTTGTCGTTATCTGGGGTGGGCGGCCAGGAAGCTGCCAAGGTCTATATATCAAAGCTCCACCAGTCGAGTATGATCGATCATGTCAACCCCAGCTTCACACCATTCGGACATATCGATGTGCCACAAAATATCACTCCCTGTCCACAGCTTTACAGCTTCACGCTGTACGTCTGAACAGGTCGACATGCAACAAAACATCTATTCCTCTACCCAGGCCACAGCTTCAGGACGTCCGAACATGTCAATGTGCAACAAAAGATTGAGAAGCTTCGAACCCTACAAGCCAACTTCAACCCGGCCCAACCCGGCCGAACACATCGACGTGGAACAAAACATCCCATTCCCTTTGCCAGGATCCAGCTTCATTCCGTCCGGATCCATCCATGTACAACAAAGCATCCCATTCCCTTTGCCAGCGTCCAGCAAACGCCGTCCCATCCATGTGCAACGGATCACCCCTGACCTCTCCGACCTCCAGCTTCACACCGTCCGAACACATCCGAACACATCCATGCGCAACAAAACATCCTCTCCCTCTTCCCAGCGCCCAGCTTCACGCCGTCCTTCACACCGTCCTTCACACCGTCCCTCACACAACTCCAAGCAACAAGAACCCTCAATCCCCGTCAAATCCACAAGGCTCTCCCTAGCCACCAAAAGCAGTGTTCGTCGCCCGAGCCGATGCCGCGCTCCACGACCCTTTCCATCTCGTCCTCCGTCAGTGCCGAGTTCGCCAACGTGCGCAAGCCGCAAGCGCTTCGAACCAATGTGGCAAAGATGCTATCACTCTCACCAACGCTTCCGAGGGCAGACTTGTGCCACTCACTACCTCGAAAGATGGAGATTGGCTATGGGACGATAAATGAACAGCAGCAGGATCTGATGCGTGATCTGATGCGTGATCATTTTCTCCATTCACATCTAATCACTTAGCCTCAAGAGATCACAATTCACGTTCCCTCAGCACCGCATGTGGAAGTTTGTGAACACGTCAATGAGATATATACACTCGCTCCATCAGCTAAAACACTACTACTAAATACAAGAAAGAACATATGTACACAGTATCCACTCGTCCAGCTCGCGCAAGAGGCTAGCGGCTGCCTTGGCTTATCAAAACATCCATCCTCCCAAAAACACTTGCTAGCAACCCGCAATCCGTAGTTCTGAGACAAAGGGAAGAAACTGGAGTACGGGAGAAGGTGGCGTAGAGCAGTGGTTGCTGAAATGTTTGATGATGAGTCGAATCGTTGGAGGGAGTGACTTAGTAGGAGCTTGGGGTTGCGGCGGCGGCGGCGGATGCAACGCCCGAGGGAGCAGCGCCGGAAGGATCAGCGCCGGAAGGAGCAGCGCCGGAAGGTTGAGCACCAGAGGCGCCGGAGGGAGCAGCACCAAAAGCACCAGAGGGGGCAGCACCGGCGGCGCCAGAGGGGGCGGCACCGGACATTCCAGAGGGAGCAGCGCCAGAAGCACCGCCAGTAGGAGCAGCACCCATGCTGAAGCTACCGCCGCCCATACCACCAGAAGGAGCAGCGCTTCCACTGCTAAATCCAGAGCTGAAACCACCAGAAGGCTGAGCGCTACCAGCACCGAATCCACCAGAGCTTCCACCAAATCCTCCGCTCATGCCACCAGAGGGCTGAGCACTGCCAGCGCCGTATCCACCGTATCCACCGCTAGAGAATCCAGAGGGCTGTGCGCTTCCGGCGCCGTAGGCGGTGGCCAGAGTGGATGGGCCGGCGGCGAGGCCGAAGCTGAAGCTGGATGCGATGTCGGCGGCGCGCTTGGAGACCGAAGGGGCGATCGAGGCGGCGACAGTGGGCATACCAGAGCGGGCAGCACCAGAGGGGACGGCGCCAGAGGGAGCAGCGCCGGTGGGTTGAGGTCCGCTGCCCATGCCGGTACCCATTGGGACACCTCCACCTGGAACACCACCCATTCCAAAAGGCTGAGCAAATCCTCCTTGGCCACCCATCATTCCGCCAGAAGGCTGAGCAAAGCCACCTGGACCACCGAATGCACCGGAGGGTTGAGCGAAGCCACCTGGACCACCAAATCCACCAGAGGGTTGAGCGAAGCCTCCTGCACCGCCGAAGCCACCAGAGGGCTGGGCGAAACCTCCACTGGGGAAGGCACCGCTGGGGGCGCCGCTGGGAATGGCGAAGGGAGCAACTGCGTTACCAGTGCCCATTGGCTGACCACCGGGCTGGCCACCTTGCTGGCCACCCTGCTGGCCTCCAGCAGCAGCGGACCCAGAGGGCATGAGGGGGACGGAGCCAGAGGCCATAGAGGGAGCGGCACCGGAGGGCATGGCGGAACCGGTAGGAGCGGGAGCGACGGAGCCAGAGATTCTTTGGGCGGAGGCAGCGGAGGCCAAAAGAACGAGAATGAGCTTGGCGTGCATTTTGACTGTAGTTTGTGTTGTGTGCTGAAAAAGGATGTGTGTTTCTGCTGAAAAGCTGGATGTGATTTATGTAAGGAGAAAGGGTAAAGCGATTGGATAAGTTGCAGGATTGCAGGTGGTTGAAAGGTAAAGAATGTATGCACAGCACTACAGATGGTGAAAGGAAGGAGAACTTGCTCGATGGTGTTGGAGATGAGAAAGAAGGTTTGGAGAGAAGGTGAAGGATAGTATATATAATGGAAAGGGAGGAGGAGGGAAACATGGGAAACAAGTTTCGTGAGGTGAATCGAAACAAGTGTGGAAGTAGGAAGACGACTGACACGAGCCGCCTGCCGCCATGATCCATCATCCCCAGAGGCTCCATTGAAGATAGAGTGCGTATGTAGAGCGGGTCTAACAAAGCAGAGGCCGGGGGACTGGGAGGCACGAACGCAACGGTAGTAGCAGGAATATCCTCCGTAGCTCACCGGTCATTTCTTTACTCGATATGTATTGACGCGACTGGAGAGACAGCAGCAAAGCCCACAAGTAGTAGCAGGCTGATGGAGGTCATTTGTTTTCGGAGACACAGCCGGAGTGTAGGAATCCCCCGAATGGCATCGTTCTAGACTCTGGTTTTCGAATTCCACGGCCATTGGTGGCCTACCTGGCACGATTTGTCCATGATTTGCCCGATGTTTTGTTTGGCGCATAGATGAAGGGCAATAGGGGCTCCCGAAGCTGCGAAGATCAACAGTTCTGAGGCAGCTTCTGTGACAAGTTGGCCCAGAGCCAATAGCCATTCCAGAAAGATCCCAGGCCGCGCGGGTGGGTCGTGGCAGTCGAAGACGCGGAGATGGCGGCTCAGGCTATTCCACACTCCACAGCGATCAGCGGCTGTCATAAGCACTCAAAATCCAGCAGCATCTGTAAATCGTTAGCGACGGAGAAAATAGAAAAGACTCGATTCACTCGGATGTTTCGGGATCGAGAACCACAGGGAAATTCTTCGAGGTCGGACGTTGGGGATTTCCAAAAGGATTGAATGACGCGGCATCTGTGAGTCTGTAACACGGGAGCACAGGCTTCTGGCTGCGCAAGGCTGAAAGAGAGACGCGAGTAGGGGGCTGTTGTTTGATGTTTCGTAAAGATTGGCAGTTGTTTCACGGTACTTGGGCAATCGGAACATGTGCCATGCTCCTCGTGGGCTGATGCTTGGAGCTGTGTTTGTGGGGTGTGTTGACGACGCCAGGTCCAAGCGACCGCAAGTTTGCTGTGCGTTCTAACGCTCGGACTGTGGACACCGAAATACCGAAATACCGAAATACCGAAAGCCAAGCCCCCCGGGTTTACAGATGCTTGTTGTATAATCGATCCATTTTATAGATCTGGTAGATGTATCGTACATTTTCAGAAATGCCAGAGAAGTTTTCTAGTGAAACCCGAAAAGTACTGTTTTCTCGAAAGGCCAAAGGAAGGCTCCAAACTGAAGGCATATACAGTTTAATCCCTACGCATCACATGGTTGAATTGAAAATATAACAAATGTCAGTTTCAAAATTTCTGGACTTTTCTTGTGCTACTGAAGATAAACCTTAAACATTCCTACCTGGACTGCTTTGACTGCAATCACGCTTTGACCAATGACTTAACCACCGACCGAGCAGCAGCACATCTCATCTCGAACATCATTCCCCTATTTTGGTCTGAAGTACGTATACCATTCCCATTTGTCCACCTATTTGTCACTGCTCAAAACTCAAAAGCCTTAGATTTCCATATCCAGTCCCGTTACAAACGTCGCACTGAACTCCAAGTCGTCGTACTTTTCGTCGTATACTCAAACTCAGGAGAAAGCACCAGGCCGCTCCGAACATTCCCTGCCTCCCAAAATTCCGCCCGCAAAACCTCATCCCATTCTCATCATTCCGTACGCCGCTCTCAACCCCCTCCAAACTGATCTCAAACATCCCACAGCACCTTCATAGTAGTCGGAAACGGCCAGTACGTACTCTGATCCGCCGTCATATACTGCACATACCCAAACGGCGCCGGCACCTTCTTCAACACCCCCTGACTCTCTCCCCAAACCCTCCCCCTCACATCACCTCCCAACATCCCATCACCAAAGCCCAAATTCGCCGCACCGTTCGCTCTTCTCAAGTTCGTCTTGCCAACTATTTCTTTAAACATAGTATTGAACGACAAAATGGCGACATCATAGCCGAGACACCTGTGCGGGCCGTAGCCGAAATGGATGTATGATTCCATCGGGCGGTCGAGACGGACTTCTTCGGG
Organism: Cyclaneusma minus; assembly: GCA_037179335.1. Taxonomy (NCBI): domain Eukaryota; kingdom Fungi; phylum Ascomycota; class Leotiomycetes; order Marthamycetales; family Marthamycetaceae; genus Cyclaneusma; species Cyclaneusma minus. The sequence continues at coordinate 85,251 of JAKZHN010000040.1, read as the reverse complement.
GGAGGGGAAGATTGAGGGATCGCGCGAGGCGGCGGAGAGGTTGAGGAGCACTTTGCGGGAGGCGGGGATGTGGGTTGGGGTGGGGGATGAGGGCACGTCCATGTCGTGTGTAGGGCGGCGGTAGAGCCCGACTGTGTGGCTGAGACGGGATCCTTCCATGAAGTAGTGGAGGAGCTTGTCGTCTGCTTCGGGTGTATTCTCATGTGCCAGTTTGTGCAGCTCGGGGAGGTATTGTGAGCCAGTGCCAAGATAGTAGTCGAGAGTTTGCGAGAAGAGTTGAGACGAGTTGGCGACGCCTGCTGCTGACGCCGGGAGCCTGTGTATATTTTGTCAGTAAGTGCAATTCCAAGTCGTTCATCAATGGCAATTAATGCCAAGAGAAGATGAAAGCAGACCACGCTGTAAAACACTCACATATGCGTCCAAACAACCTCCTCAACCGGCAACCCACTCCCCAACAACCTCTCCACCATATGCACCCCATAATCCCCCAACCTCCCCCTCCCCCCCTCATGCCACCTCTCCAACCAAGCCTCCAAAACCCCCGCCCCCTTACCCACAGCCTCCACATTAAACGCCACCAACTGTCCCAGCTGCTGCGCCAACTGTCTCGCTCCATTCCTCACTTTAAAACTATTCGCCACATCCACATCATAGAAAATAGCTATAAAGAGCACTGAAAGCACAGTATACATTTCTTGCACTGTGTAGATACCTTTGGGATTGTCTTCTGTCTTGAGAGGTAAACTGAAGACTGAGGCCATGAACTCGGCGTTTACGAGATTGGCAATGTCGCGAACGATGTCGACTTGCATGATGGTGGCGCCGCTGGAGGTCTTGGAGCCGGTTTTGTAGCCGTATTTCTGTAGGTAGTACTTCGTCTTCGATTCGAAGAAGGTGTGTACTTCCTTTTTCCAATCTCCAGCATACAGCGCCTTTGTGATCATCTCGCGTGACTCGGTATTCGCCTTCCCATCGCCGGCAAGGCAGAAGTCCTTGCCATAAAACGTCTCAGGCTTCTTTTTGTTCGAAACACAATACTCGATCGACTCGCCCCAGGTGACTTTCCACTCTTGATTATTCAAGATCTCGAGACAAGTTTTGTAGTCATCGAAAACAATCAATTCCGGTTGCCTAGTCGGCGAAGTCCACGAATACAAGTCGTCGGTGTTCAGGCTCTGATGGATCTTGAGGTTTTCCGAAGGAATGACGAAGGGGAAGTGTGCATAGATGGAGTTGCCTTCGAAATGGTTGGGGAACGCGCGGAGAATGAGCTTGTACATGACTTGGCCGGCATCGACTGAGGTGTCGAATTGCACTTCGGTGAAGCCCCAGTTGGTGAGAGACTTGGCGGTGTAGTCAGTGGTGTAGAAACGGTCTCCGCGGACGAGTGTTACGGCGTCGGAGAGGATGGCGCGGCTGGTTGTGTAGTTGACGCAGAGGCCGGAACCGGGAACCACGGGGGGTTTGGCTTTCTCGGCGACTAGGCCGGGGTACATCTCGACGAAATCGGGGTGGTCGTAGAGATCTTTCAATTTCTTGGCAACTTCGGGGTCGGGATTGATGTCCTCGAATGTCGTATGCTTCGTCAGGCCAAAGAACTGTCGGAACTCATTCAGAGTAGCGAGGTTCCATGATCTAGCCTGGATGATACCGAGAATCTCAACTGAACGGAGAATAGGTGGAACACGATTGGCTCCAAAAGAGCCAGCGACGTCCTCGATGGACTCTGCGAGAATCTTGACCAGATCATCGTCGTTGAAACTGCCGTCTTCTTGTCGCTTTAAGTTGGCAAATGGCCGTTCCTGAGGGTCTGCAGGAAGCGCTTCTTCAAACTGGTTAAGCCCCTTTAGCAACTCATGCAGAGAAACGTCCTTCGGATCTTTGCCAGGGAACAACCGTGCATACTCATCCTGAGTCCACTTGTCATCCTTCTCAGAAATCGCCGAATGCCAGCGGTAAATCAAGTTGAACTCAGCAGAGACCTGGTTCCCGACGCCCTCAGGGGCAGAAGTTGCCAGCAGAGTTTTGGTCTCTGTAGTTCTTGGGTCGAGATCCCAGGTAGAAGAAGTGCGGTTGAGACTCAAAATCGTCCTGACGTAGTCTTTGAGGATTATGTTGACGTACAAACCGCAATTGACGAGTCTTGCAGTCTGGAAGAGGTCGTTATCGTATTTGGCCCAGGCCGCCTCGGCTTTCTCAGGAGACAGTTTGTCGCTGGGCTTGGTAAAGCGACCATTCTCGTTGATAGATGCCAGATTGGTAGCGATGTAGTTGTGCATTCTGTTGAACATGATTACCAACACACCGACACCGGGGGGAAATCCGAGAATTCGTTTCTGGCAGAAGCAGTCGGGTTTCAGTTTACCGTCCTTCAGCGTCCGGATGGTTTTCTGTTCAGCCTCTGAGCTACCGTAAAGCGGCGAAAGATCGAGGTATGACGAGGTAGTTGAGATGTTGAAGTCGTCGTGATCGGTGGCAAAGAGATCATGGATGATCAAAGTTGCCAAATAGAAAAGCATACTGGAGATTCCCAAAGGATGCGGCTCGAACCCCTCTCGTGCCATGAGACTGTCGAAAATGGCGCCCGGGTCAGGCAAAGCAGTATTCTGCAGTATGACAGGTTTCGCCGACCTCGCATAAGGGGTACCTGCTTTCCCCAGATCCGGCATTCTGATGTTGTTGCAGCTCCCATCAGCCGCCCGGTACTTGTACTCACTCCCCAGACTCGTACTGGGTGGATGTTGGAGAGTATCCCAGAGTTGGTTGATGAAGGCATTGGTGAGCATTGCTCCCTGTTTCGAATTCGGGGGCAACTTTGCAAGAAGCTGGACGAGTCGTTCTTGGATCAGATCATCGTCGTTCTCATAGCCTTTTGCTTCACCTGAAATTACTGCCAGCAATGTCTTCAGGTCTTCGAAGCCCAGTTTTTTGATGTCCTTCAAAATACCGGTCTCGGCAGTTGTTTCGTCGTCGGTGGGAACTTGTGGATAGGGGCTGATTGGAGCTTGGATCTTCTGAAAAACCTGGCCGACTGCCGCAAAAGAAGACTCGATGTTCTTCCGGACTTCACTAACATACTCAGCCGCGCTGGTGTGTTCCGGAGAAGTGGCCATGACGGACTTTCTTGTCGTTTCCTATTTCCCTGTGACGGTTTCGGTTCAGACAATGGCTGGATCTTTCTCAAAACGGAGCTGTGAAGTTCGCGGAAAGCTGTATTAAGCCGGAGTTGTTAGTTGTGCCTCTTCTTTATTTTGGAGACTTATCTCGGACGAAACGCTACTAATGGTAGGTTAACCGAAATTGCACGTACGAGATGTGGTTCGATGGATCGATCAGTAAAGGGGTTCGAAGAGGTTCAGACTATGACGACGCCTCGCATCTGCAGGAAAGCAAACAATCGAAAACTCGGTGGGAGGAAGGAAAGGTGGCTGATATATAGACACAAGCCCGAGTACACAGGGCTGAAGATCCCTCGCACTATGTAATGGGACAATGGCAGTGCAGACACGGCTTGAGCCTCCATCCCACACTTCTGCAGAAAGTCGGACAAGGCTTGGAAGCAACGAGGTGAATACGGACAAGCCCGAAGAACCAGGGTAGGAACGAGGCTTTTCCCAGGCACTATCTACCAAAATGGAGAGCAGCCCAAGGCCATGCCGTGAAAACGGGGCCGTCTCTCGTGCTGTGCGGAGTAATTGTGAAAGCCATCAACCCAATTCGTGCATGACGGCCGATTGTGCGAGCCACCATCATCGCCAGATCGGTATCGTATGCGGTTAGGCCAGTCGAGCCTGGCCGCAATTCTTCAGCTGAAGACAAGACATCTTTTCAATGAAGGAAAGGCAATAAGTAACAAATGATGCTGCGGAGAAGCGGGCTGAAGAAATGGCTGAGAAAAATGAGCGTTCCTGAGCTGAAAGGTTCGGCTCGTGCTCAAGTGGGGTGTTTTGTGGCTGCATCACGACCGCATGGGTTTGTCAGTCGTCACACGAAACGCGATATCTGCCAAGAATAGCTCTCCACTTTTGCTTTTACTTGCCAGACAAAGAATCGATGTTTCTTTGGTGGTTTGGCCCCAACTCTTCTCATAAGTGACCCAGTATCAACATAGTATTGTGTGTTGTGTCAATTGTCAAGTCCATGCCCCAACATCTCCATCCTTAACCTTTCCAGCTCGCTCAGGCTGCGGCTGATATCTTGTAGTTGTAGCTACATACGCCGTCGGTCACAGAGCGGCAGCACCGACAGAGTGGCGGAGTCAGCATTGATCGACAGAAGTGCATGCAGACCATTCGTTAAGATGGGGCCCCGGTTTTGGCCCCTAAACCCAGCATTGGACCCCCGGAATTTCCACGACCGAGTCTGTTCGAAGGAACACAAGGGCGGACACCATCTCCTACAGAAACGGACCATTCAGCGTGATGAAGGTCGTCAAAACCACCATCCGGGCAAACTCAGTTGTGACACCGCATCGACCCCAAGACGAGAGACATTATCTCATAGACCAGGATAAAAGGCCCGGCTCTAGCTTCTGTGCGGGTATTACTATTCCGTCTCCTTGGTAGCCGCTAGCATTCTCTCGCGCGTTTCGAATCGTGGTACTGGAAGGAGCATGTATCACACACGCCCTTCATCTGAGGCTCTTCGCTTTGCCTCGGGCTTGCCTTGGGCTGTTGGGCAGTCTTCCCCACCACAAACTCAGTAGACGCCCCGAAGGCTCCCTTCTAGGAGCCAATGAGTCCAGTCATCCCGTTCATCAGCAACTTTGCTTCCAACCTGCCTTGTCCACCAAGGCTGTCCGGCAAGGCTCGTATTCTGTGCAACATTTTGTCCGTTGGGGTTGCATCAAAAAACTCAGCCTTCCATCCCAGGTACTTTTGAAGTGGCTTTTGACACCCTTCTCGTTTTCTGCTGCTTGACCCAGAGAAGCGACTGTCTCATTGGCTCTTCGCTTGGTATCTTCATGATGGCTTGAAGGGCAGGTGAAAGGCGTTACCAGTACCCGTCCAGCGAAGTTGTTTGACTGGGCGATATCCCGGAATTTGCGTTTGGCGATGCTCCGGGCTCATGCCATCTATGTTACTCCAATTCCAGCTTCATATATCCTAAAACGCGAGGTGGTAGCCTCGAACCAGATTGAAGAGTAGAATGATCATCCTTGCTGCCATTTCTCCATGTCAGTCAACTTACGTAGACTGCTGCTGTGCGGAAAGATGATGGGAGCAGAGAACCGGATCATCTTGGACGAGTATGAAAATCATGGACTCTGGTCCGACTCGAGTGGCATGGTAAGCGGGCCTGCAAGCTTGCCGGGCTCGACGTGGTCGTATCTGACTCCATATTGGTTTCTTGAGCTTTCCGTGTTGTCGCTGTCCTCGGATTGGAGTTTTGTCCACCAACAGGACGGGTTGAGCCATTGTAAACAAGAAAAAGAAAAGAAAAGAACTCCGTTTGCACAGTGTTTGATGAGTCTGTTTGAATTCTCGTCGGGAGTAGCATCTGCTTGCTGCCTTCCTTACAACAACTGTATGTGCCTTCCGCGGGACTTGTCCTTGCAGTCCTGGGCAGACAGAGCTTGCGTGTGTTGTCGTGAGCTGAGAAAAACAAAAACCTGAACGAGAGAGACTACAGTAGCTAGCGTCAAGCAGTCGTTCCCGGCAAAAACGAAAAAGAAGTCTCCTCGACGGGGAGTCGAACCCCGGTCTCCCGCGACTTGTTATCACTAGTGATTGACAAGCGGAAATCATGACCGTTAGACCATCGGGGACGTAGAAACCTTAACAGGCTCTGATGGTTGTGATGCCGGATTCGTTCAGTTTTGGGTCCTTGTACCGAAGTGCACTGTAACCACACCGATCAAGTCTTCCAATAATCCGCACGTTTGGTGTCATGTAGAGTGCTCCCGAAAGGAATTGAGTTTGTTCTCTTCTCTGCTGTGCGTGGCTGGAAAATACTTGCATCGGCGTTGGACGAGCCGAGACTCAAGTACGGTGGCCGAATCAACGCGGCGATGCAGACGCGCGAGGATGTTGGTGATGTCGATGAAATGGACATCAAATCATAAATAGGTAAAGGCAAAAGCATGAAGCCGAAGTATTCGTCAGATTTCTTGACCTCAATTTCAAATGGATGCATCCAGTAAAGAGAAAGGGGAGGGTTGGAAACGACAAGAAGCTGCCGCGAGTCTCGAGGTAAACCCCCCACCAAAAACGTGACAGCGCGTTAGCGTGACATCAACCGTCGCGTGAGAAGGTTCCACAAAACTTCAGGACGCGTGACTTCCCACGAACACAAACCCGTACCGCGATTCGAAGCTTCGGAAGCACCTTTTCGATTCAAAATTGGTAACCATCCCGGACCATAGCAGCGGCAATATGGCGCACAATCAGAAGCGCGCTTTGCTCGATTTGACTGGCAGCGACGACGAGCAGCCACAACACAAAGCACCGCGTCTGGCCAATGCCACCGGTCCAAGACCACAGCAACCTGGCCGTCAATATGTTTCGCTTCTTGACGACGAGGATGATTTGAATGGGCTTATGCCTATGACGCAAACCCAGGATGTTGACAATGATGGAGTCGCCTTTGTCCAGCTTGGTCAAATTGGTAGGTATTCTTGCTGGAAGAAGTTATCCAGTCGTCGTGCTGACCGGAAACAGCGGGAAAGATTGTGGGCATTCGATACTACAATGGTTATGCAAACCCGGGCGAGAATGTGGTTATCAGAAGAGAGCCGACCAACCAGGTTTGTTCTACACCTAGCCATGGAACAATAAAGTGATTTCTGTGTTGACTTGCTGTAGTACGATTCGAATGCTATCCGGGTTGACAATGTTCAAGGCACCCAAATCGGACATATTCCAAAAGGCGTAGCGGCAAAGCTTGCTCCTTACATGGTACTTGAGATCCCTATTCCTTGCCCGAACCTTCTAACTCTCCCAGGATGCCCGCGACATCATCGTGGAGGGTGTTCTCGCTGGAGAGAAAGGCTTCTACGATTGTCCAATTACACTCAAACTCTTTGGCACTAGTGATCCAGATGCTCGCAAAGAGCTAGAGGCCAGAATGAAGAAAGACAGAGTGCCTTACACAAAGACTGGAATTCCAACTCCTCGCCCAAGCCAGAGCTCCCAGCAGATGGACCCTCCCAAGAAGGGAAGAGGCTATAAGAGCTCGCAATCTAACGCGGGCAGCAGCCAGCCTGAACCCCAACCAGAGTTGAGTCTTCAGCAGCTGGCACAGAGCAGTGAACAGATCAGGCCAAGAGATATGCAGGAGTTGGCTGAGCAATGGGCCTCGACGGAAGAGACGTTGGCCAATATGCCCATGGCTGATCAGCCGGAAGGTCTGAAGGCTACTCTGCTTCCATATCAGAGACAAGTACGTTTCATTTTTTCCCGTCTACAAATTCAAAGCTAATCACTCATAGGGTCTTGCTTGGATGATGAGCATGGAGAACCAAGTCTTATCCCCTGCTGGTTCTTCTGAAATTGTGCAATTGTGGGAGACAGTATCTGGTCGACAAACTCTGTACAGAAACAGAGGAACCAACTTTACCACAAGCACAAAACCAGCACTCATCAGTGGTGGAATCCTTGCAGATGACATGGGCCTTGGAAAGACCGTCCAAGTCATATCCACGATTCTGCAAGGTGGAAAAGGCCAGACTCTCATCATTGCTCCAGTCAGTGTGATGAGCAACTGGAGCCAGCAGATCGAACGACATGTCAAGGAGGCCAACGCACTCAAAGTCGTCACCTGGCACGGTACGAACAAGAACAAGAAAGAAGTATCCACCGCCGATGTCGTAGTCACAAGTTACGGCACACTCATCCAAGAGTTCAGCAACAAAGGAGTTTTATTCTCAACCAACTGGCGCCGAGTAGTACTCGACGAAGGCCACACAATCCGCAATCCCAAGACCAAAAACGCCGTCGCATGTTGCAATCTGAAAGCTCAGTCTCGATGGGTCCTGACAGGAACTCCCATCGTCAACTCGATCAAAGATCTCTACTCCATGCTCAAATTCCTCCGTATTACGGGTGGTCTTGAGCAGCTTGAGATTTTCAACTCCGTTTTGACTAGGCCGCTAGCATCGGGAGACAAAAATGCAGAGATTTTGCTGCAGATGCTTATGAGAAGCACGTCGTTGCGGAGAAGAAAGGATATGAAGTTTGTGGATTTGAAGCTTCCTGAACTCACTGAATATGTGCACAAGATTCCTTTCCGCCAGGACGAGAAGAAGAAATACGACGCATTCCAGTGAGTCTTCTTGACCATATAGACCCTTTTCTCTGTCCTTTCTCCCCCCTCTATTTCCGAAACTGACGTTCCACACCCAGGGCCGAAGCAAAAGGCATGCTCTCCAAATACGAAGCATCCGGCGGCAAAAAAGCCATCACCACCTACCGCAACCTCCTCGAAATCCTCCTGCGCATGCGCCAAGTCTGCTGCCACTGGAAGCTCTGCGGCGAGCGCGTCAACGACCTCCTCTCCCTCATCGACGACTCCGACGTCGTCGAACTCAACGACCAAAACCGTCTCGCGCTCCAACAACTCCTGCAGATCTCCATCGACTCCCAAGACGAATGCGCAATCTGTTTGGACGATCTTCACAATCCGGTTATCACGGCTTGCAAACATGTGTTTGGCTATGAATGCATTGAGCGCGTTATTGCTACGCAGGCGAAATGCCCCATGTGCAGAGCGCCGATGAATGATGTGGAGCAACTTGTGCATCCTGCTGCGGAGGTTGCGGAGGATGATCCGAGTATTGATATTGATACGCAGAGCAGCAAGACGGAGGCGCTAATCAGCATCCTGCAAGCATCGCGCAAAGACCCGCTCTCGAAAGTCGTGATCTTCTCCCAGTGGACGTCTTTCCTCAACGTAATCCAGAAACAACTCGACGTCAAGGGCTGGAAATACACACGCATCGACGGCACCATGAAAGCCAGCTCTCGCGACGCCGCAATGACATCACTCGAATCCGACACCGAGTGTCGCATCTTGCTAGCATCGCTGAGTGTTGCCAGCGTAGGCCTCGACCTGGTGGCAGCTGATACGGTGATTTTGGCAGATAGTTGGTGGGCGCCTGCGATTGAGGACCAGGCTGTGGATCGCGTGCATCGGTTGGGACAGACGCGGAAGACGACGGTTTGGAGGCTGTTGATGGAGGATAGTATTGAGCAGCGGGTGGTGGATATTCAGAGCGAGAAGAGGAAGTTGGTGGGGAAGGCGTTTCAGGAGAAGGGGAACAGGGAGAAGGGGGGTCGGGTGACGCGGTTGGGGGATATTCAGAAGTTGTTGAGCTAGGTGGATGGGGAGGTTGTGTGCAAGGTACGTGTGCAAGGTACGGGGAAGGATAAATGGCTGGCGCTTGCAAAGAGGTTTCTGGAAGATATGGAGCCGGCTTGGCTAAATCTCATAGCTTGATGGTGTTTCGACGGCGAGGTATTTCTCGATCGCTATCCAAGCATCATGGTTTACTAGCAGCTAGGTTCCTAAAAAGCATGTACTTCCCTGGAAGTATTCATTTTCTCCTGTTCTGTCATGACCTTCTCGTCAAGCAGCTTTCATTCCGTTCACTTTGTTCGGCGACTTTGTGCCTTCCTTTGTCGACATCATACCTTGCTTCACCGGTCTCAGGTTTTCAATCCCCATCGATTGAACAGCTTCACTACTCATGGGCCCTTTTTCCCACCACTGCGTGGTAGGTATCAGCGACTAGACCCTTCTTAGCGACAAGACCACGGTGGCTCATGTCTGGGATTTTGTACTGTGGCTAGAGGGAGGTCGACTTTGAGTCTCATTCTTTCTGCTAACTGTTCAAGCTATTATCACCCACTACACTGTGCTCCAGCATACCCACTTCACCACCGCCCGCCGTGCTTCACACACATAGTAGCTTCCACATGTCTGTCATGTTTATGCCACTCCACACCCGGATTCCTTTTCCCAACCGACGACTTTCCTGTCGGACGCAGGTTTTCTACCGGTCCCAAGTCTTTCTACCGGTGCACAGCCTCCACTTTGGTTCCCGACTTTCTGTCGGGCGCAAGTCTCCCTACCGGTCCAAGACATGTGAGTCGATTCTAAAGTTCCACTCCGGTCCTAAATCTCCTGTCGGCCGCAGGTCGTCTTACCAGTACAGAACTTGCATGTCGGATCCAGAGCCTCACAACAATTCCAAATCTTCATGCGACTGTAATAAAAGCCCACAAATTATGCTGACCTTATCAGTATTTTGCCTTTTGAGCTTAGCGTTATTGGCTGCTCGGTGTTCGCTGTAACTTCTGTTGTTACTCTTTTTTTTGTTTTTTTGTTTTTTTTTTGCTAACAGCAAAATTATGTTGCAAGTTTTTGTCGCATGTTGCGCAAACTCCTGCACCTGGGATTTCCTTGAATTTCTTTTAACCGAGATAAAGCATTTTGTTAAAAGTCAAAACGACTCTTATAGGGTGATATTAACGAGGTGTAACCAGTCCGTGATTAAAGGTTTATTGAGATTTGTCGGATCACCGGATCACGTGCTAGCACTGTACGTTCGGGGATAAGTTGGCGCCGATCTTGAGCCTCAAATTGCAGCTCATGCTGCAGCTCTTGGAGCTGTAGATGTGTAGGAGGATTTCGGACTTGTAGAGGAGGAGGAGGTATTCGTGTTTGTAGGAGGGAGGGGGGAGGAGATTTTTCTGGCCACGAGCGGGGTGGGTGCGGAGGGCAGAGGAAGCTGCAGGTGCGGCTTGGGAGGGCGGGGGGCGGATCCAAGCTTGAGGTGGCTTGGGTGTTGGGTTGGGAAAGAGGGAGTTGGAGGAGGTTGGATGTTTGGAGGAGGTTGTGTGTTGGCGGAGGAGGATTGGCGGGGTCCTTGAGTTTTGAAGCTATTCCCAGCCTTGCGCTAGCGGGTGCACGGGCCACCGCCTGATGGCTGGACAAATTACCATTAACGTGCTCGGCTATTGCAGCGTCCTTGTAAAGCGCTTGCTTATAACCTTGTTTTACAAAGTCGCTTGCAATCGTGAAGCGATTCGGTTAATAATCGCTTGCGCGCGGGTAGTTTCCTTTCAGATATTTACCGGGGATAATCCGGTGCGCAATCCCAAAAGGCGAACGATTATCGCTTAAATTGCGCACGCCAGCATTATCCGTAAAATCCCGTGCAGCTAACGGGACGAATCGCTAAAGTCCGTAGCGCAACGCCTTCGGTAAATTTAATAGCTGCTTTGTTTTAATAAAATTTGCGATAAAAGCGCTTGCAATATCGCAGCGCTTTAATCAACGAATCTCAACCGCTTTTATATACGATTGCTACGACCAAACCCCTTAAAGCTAAACCCCTTGCAATTGTATCGGGCCCGTGCGCCAGCGGCCACTGTGCACAATTTCCATTCCGTCTCGTTTACCGCCAGCGAGATTTTCGACTTGCAGCGAACGATGGTCCAGCGTTCCAAATGCCTATAATAATTGGACTAACCGCGGAATTAAATTTTCTGGTTTTCTCGACCAAATCCTCGACCGTTTCCAATATTTTCATTTAATAAATATTAGTAATTTTGCATAGCTATATGCATAACTATTCTCCCCTAAACTCCCTATTATGCGTAAAGCTCGGGACGTGCCCGGTAGACAATTTCAAATAAAGTCCAACGTAAAGTAATAATTATTAGCTAAATTTTTAAAAGATTGCAACCGTCGTTAAATGTGAATACAATAATTTAAAGCCTCGAAAATTCTTTCGCCCCGGTCGTAAATTTGTTTGCCTTTTAATCCGAAAGATTGCACCGTGGTTGCAATCGCCCGAGACCAACCCCGAGAGATACCAGCGGGATTTGGCCCAGCGTATACCTTTTAGTCAGCCTTGCCCAAAATAACCTAGAAAAAAGTAAAATTTTATTGTGAAATGTATATTGGCTAGAAAATTCCGAGATTTAAAATTTAAGCATTACCAAAATTCTCGTAGCTAAAAATATGCGTCACGTGATATGCCGCGCAAAACTGGACTAGTGCGTAATGCGCTAAATTCTCGCTTTGGCTAAACTTACACTGGGCCTTCTCCCATCGCGCTTTTCAAAACAACACCACCCATTTTACCCACCTCGAACCTCCGTCTCAATATCACGAATAATTCGCAGCATTTCAAGGCCTCTGTGATTCAAATTGAGAATAAATTCTCGATTATTTCGTCCTTATTACCCCGCCAGTCCACTCAACTCCGCCCGAAGGTGAGTTTTAGCCAGCCCAGCACCCCATCGTCGCGCGTTGCGCGCTATTTTTACCACGAGACACGCTGGCCCAAAACCACGTATCTTCAACCGCAATCCTCCAACTCGATTGCTCAAGCTTCGGCAAATTGAAGCAAAATTGCTGGAATGGCTAAGATGCTAATGGAAAATGGCAGCTACGATGCCTTTCCTCGGCAAGAAGGCAGGCACTGCAACCCCTTCTGCTACGCCCAAGGCCTCCGCACGCGTCCAGGCTGCTACCGCGACTCCACGCTCGACCAGAGCTGCTGCCACTCCAATGAAGGCTGCGACTCCCGCTAAGTCGGCGACCAAGAAGACTCCCAAGTCTACCAAGGCCAAGGCTACCACGACTGCAAAGTCGCCTGCTGGTGGTGTCGCCAAGCGTGGACGCAAGGTCAGTGAAATCAATCCAATCCAATGTGAAGCTACTACGTGTAACCATATGCTAACTGTGTGCCTATAGCCCGGTCAGAAGAATAAGGTATATACCTGCCTAGCTATTTACTATGCCAACGACGAGAATGAGCGTCGCTAACACGCAAATTATAGAAGGGCGGCCGCACTGCTGATGCCAAGGCTCGTGCTGCCAAACTCAAGCGCCAGATGAAGCAGGCCGAGGAGAACGGTGACGACGAGGTACGCGCCAATCTCTCACTTTTCGCTCGCTATACTATAGCAGCAAATCTCTCGCTATACCATAGCTAGCACAACTTCCTCGCTAACACAACCATACCCTAGGAATCCGAGCGCTCCCCAACCCCCGAGATCGCCCCCGAGAAGGTCACCGACGACACTGGCAAGGAAGTCACCGAGTGGGTCGTCGAGAGCATTGTCGACTCACGCGTCAAGAAGGTCGGCCGTGGCGAGGTCACTCAGTACCTCGTCAAGTGGGAGGGCTTTTCCGATCGCCACAACACCTGGGAGCCGCTCAAGCACTTGGACCATGCTACCGACATCATTGCTGAGTGGGAGGTCGAACACCCTGAGAAGCCTTAAGCGGCTATCTTCGCAAATATCGAACACCGTGGTGCGCGCATAAGATGGCAGCGAGCAAGCAAGGAAAGTAGAGCAAGGAGCTTCAAATCTCCTTGCTGTACCATGTTTCGCGCCTTTTGCTACTGGGCAAAGACTGGCAGCATCCCTACTCAATAAGGCGGACACCGATGCGATCATGCGCTCGTCGCTTCACTGCTATCCTCGTTGCCCCCCATGCGTCGATATCGGCGAAGGCGAAATTCTCTTAGGCGTTCTGGGTGCAATCAATGGGCTGCAAGCTTTCGTTACTGCTTTCTCTTTCGTGCAGGCAGTCTTCCAGCAGATCTTCTTGCTTCTTGCTCCTTCTTGTGCTACTTACACGCTTAGCACAAGCAAATAGCATTAGCAAGGCGGTCTCGAGATCTCGCATTCAACGTCATACTCTGAGTCTGCTGCGGAATGGAGCTCTTTCGATCTCGAGGCAGCTAAACTCGTGCTTTCGCTGGAGTTCTCTGGGGCTTCCTTTGCATGGAGGGAAGGAAAGAAGTCTCACTCGTCTTTAGTCTTTTTGCAGCAATACAAAATCGGTCGCATAAACCCTGGTGCAAAAACCCTGGTGACTGTGCAATATATTAACTCTCCCATTAGGAAGTCTAGGTGAATCGATTCCAGAACGCGATGAATTTCCGCACATCGTGGTCTGATACTTATAGGCTTCGGTCCTGGATCTCAGCTGGTTGGCGATTCTGCTTCAAGTGAAAAGAGACCTCGACTGGTCTCCATAGACACCAGCAACGAGACTGATGGTAGCCTGTGCTTCGGTTTGGGTTCAGTGTTTCGGAAACTGAGCAGAGTCGGACGTTTCTGATATTTAGTCTTTCTTTGGCTAGCCGAAGAAGATGGCTTATAAATATAACAACGTCGCTAAACTCAACGGTAAGATGTACTCGAGCAAGCAGCATGCAAATATCCATGCATCGCTGCGTCATGGCCAGACCTCGTGGTTCGATAATTGACGATTCAGGAAGACTTGGCACATGTGGAGCATACCCCGAGTCTGGAGAAGTGGGGAATAATGGGGCATGATGCGAATCATCAATCAGCACGATGTCGATATCTTGCAGTTTGCAAATGATAGCAGTGGCGTTACTATTCATCGAGATACAGCGAAAATAAAACGGATAAAGGGCTCTCAAAAATAGTCTGAAAGAGTAAGTAAAACCGCACCAATAGCCATTTCCTTGGGTAGAGAGTTCGGGGTGGACAAGACTTTCATGGTTGATGTCAATTCGATACATGCGAATTTGAGCAAACTTGGCGGTTTTCGCACAGTGAGGTCATCTCCCCCGGGCGTGATCAGCAGTGGGGAGTTGACTGCTCCAGTGGAGCTCGGGCATTGGCTGCAGAGCTCTCTCCGCAAAACAGCAGGAGCTCTTCCCCAGCCTCCGCCCAAAGATCACGCTATTTCCTTGGTGGTACGGGAACAAGCGCCGGCCGACTGCCAAAGCCAAATGTGCCAATACCACCTCAGTCTCTTGTCAACTCACAAAACTCTCTTCCTGATTATTTCTTCCTCCACTCTTCAATTGCAACTGGGGAATACCGTGGACACCTGGTTTCCCATTTCGTCCTACCAATCGCTTGTTGTATGTTCATCCCAGTTTGCTTGCTCGTCCTGGAAGCTCCCTTCTTCCCCTCTTAGACCGGCAAGCTAATCTGCTGTCTCCGAGCAGCGAACTTTCTAGGCTTGGCCAAAACTTGGTCGACACCACGAACATTGTTGCAGCCAAATAAGACCGGACAGCTGCAATAATCGCGGCTTCGTCTTCATTTACCTTCACCTCAGAGTACTGTCAACCACTTGGGTGTGCTGAAGCTCAGAGTCTGTCGATTGCGCTGCGGAAGGACAGCTTGACCCACTCCCATTCCAATCCCCCCGAACCGTCCGAGTGGGCCACCCGTCGACTTCATGAGCTCCACCAACATGTCGGTTCCGAGAGGAGAGGAGGGTGGTGTCAACCGAGACATCAAGAACCACTACCTCTTCGAAATAGCCACCGAGGTCGCCAATCGAGGTGAGTCCTACCACGAAGATCCTGCCTGCTTTACCAAGCTAACTTGTCACGAAAGTTGGCGGTATCTACTCTGTGATCAAGTCCAAAGCTCCTGTCACTACTGCTGAGTATGGCGATCGCTACACCCTCATCGGCCCCCTCAATCGCCAATCGGTAAGTGCTGTCGTGTATTCTTCACTCTGTCACCTTTTCTAACACAAAATGCTAGGCTGCCGTCGAAGTTGAAGCCCTGACTCCTACGAACCCAGAGCTTGCCAAGACGATCGAGTCGATGGAAGAGCGAGGCATACAGATGGTCTATGGTCGATGGTTGATTGAAGGAGCTCCGCGTGTACTTTTGATCGACACCAAGACTGCCTACAAATTCCTGGATGAGTGGAAGGCAGACTTATGGAACACTGCCGGTATCCCATCTCCTCCAGGCGATGATGAAACCAACGAAGCTGTCGTTTTCGGCTATTTGGTTGCATGGTTCTTGGGAGAAGTATGTTGCCATTGATGTTGGGAAAATGGCATCTGCTGACCATGAAAATAGTTCGTTTTCCACGAGAAGAAGAAGGCTGTCATTGCACACTTCCACGAATGGCTGGCAGGTGTTGCTCTACCTCTCTGCAAGAGACGCCGTATTGATGTGACCTCTATTTTCACTACCCACGCAACTCTGCTCGGCCGATACCTCTGCGCCGGCTCCGTCGACTTCTACAACAACCTACAGTACTTCGATGTCGATGCTGAAGCCGGCAAGCGTGGTATTTACCACCGATACTGCGTCGAACGTGCTGCTGCTCATTCCTGCGACGTCTTCACCACCGTATCCCACATTACCGCCTACGAAAGCGAGCATCTCTTGAAGCGCAAACCGGACGGAGTTCTGCCAAACGGTCTCAACGTCACGAAGTTCTCTGCTATGCACGAGTTCCAGAACCTACATCAGCAGTCGAAAGAGAAGATTCATGATTTCGTACGAGGTCATTTCTATGGACACAATGATTTCGACAAGGAAAATACCCTTTACTTCTTCACTGCTGGCCGATATGAATACCGGAACAAGGGTGTGGATATGTTTATCGAATCTCTGGCTAGACTCAACCACCGTCTCAAGTCTGCCGGCTCAAAGACGACTGTTGTGGCATTTATCATTATGCCAGCTCAGACCACGTCGCTGACCGTCGAGGCATTGAAGGGTCAGGCTGTTATTAAGTCATTGCGAGACACGGTCGACGTCATTGAGCGAGGTGTTGGTAGACGGATATTCGAGCGTGCTCTGCAATGGCACGAGGGTGACCCAATGCCCGACGAGAAAGATCTTATTACCAGCCAAGACCGCATCTTGCTTCGCCGCCGGTTATTCGCTATGAAGAGACACGGTCTGCCCCCAATTGTCACCCACAACATGACCAACGACTCAGAAGACCCAATCTTGAACCAAATCCGCCGCGTGCAGCTTTTCAACCACCCTTCCGACCGTGTCAAGATCATCTTCCACCCCGAATTCCTCAACTCCGGCAGTCCCATTCTCCCCATGGACTACGACGATTTCGTCCGCGGCACCCACCTTGGAGTTTTCTCCTCCTACTACGAACCCTGGGGTTACACACCTGCTGAATGTACCGTCATGGGCGTCCCCAGCATCACCACCAACCTCTCCGGCTTCGGCTGCTACATGGAAGAGCTCATCGAAAACAGCACCGACTACGGCATCTACATTGTTGACCGCCGCATGAAAGGCGTCGACGACTCCGTCAACCAGCTCACATCGTACATGTTCGACTTCTGTGCCAAGTCCAAGCGCCAACGCATCAACCAGCGTAACCGTACTGAGCGTTTGAGCGATTTGTTGGATTGGAAGCGTATGGGTATGGAATATGTGAAGGCTAGACAGCTGGCGTTGAGAAGAGCTTATCCGGCGAGCTTTGATGGCGATGAGGAAGATGACTTTATTCCGGGTGTGGAGCAGAAGATCTCGAGGCCGTTTAGTGTGCCGGGGAGTCCGAGGGATAGGAGTGGCATGATGACGCCGGGGGATTTTGCGAGTTTGCAGGAGGGGCATGAGGGGTTGAATACGGAGGATTATGTTGCTTGGAAGTTGCCGTAAGTTTTGATTGCTGCTTGTGATTAACCAAAGGGGATATTGGCTAACCTTGACGGGTGGATAGTGAGGAAGAAGACCCTGATGAGTATCCGTTCCCGCTCACTCTGCGCGTCAAGAAACCTATTGGACCGACTAGTCCAGCGGGTGAAACTCTTACGAACGGTAATGGCTCTTCGTCATCCGGCTCGAGTAGCTGAGGGGTTGTGTCATTTGTTGGAAGGGAAGTGGAAGAGTGGAGAAAGAGGCGGATGGGGAAGAGAAAGAGGGGGGTTGCTAAGTGCGCGGGTTCTAGCTGTACAATAACACTAACGGTTTCCTATGCCTGCTCGCAAGATTAATCCTCTGCTTCCTGCTTTTCTGCAGTCCCTGTCCGTTGCGAATCGTTCTTTTCCGAAGCAAATACAACCTTTCTATGTCGCCGTTCCTCGGAAGTTTTAGATTGAGAACTTGAAGACCACCAGATTCCGTTATTTCATGTCTAGTGTTTAGGCAGGCATCGTTTGCGTGTTTTTGCTTTTTTTAGGAATTCAGTACTCTGTACTTTCTTACTCATATAATGTTTTGATGTTCAGGGGTCCATTGATTTTTTTCCCTTTGAGTATCTGTTTGCGCAGCACGGCCTAATGTAATCTCTATGCCAAAATCTCTCTTCCGTGCAATTTCTCCCAATTCACATAGAGCCTTCTCCAGCCGCCTAATACACGCTGCACAAGCCCAGACCAAAGTTGAAAATGAACAAGTCTCATGTCCGCGCAACCGCACCACTTTCACTCATCCCGATCTCCTTGCCGCTGCCATCTCCAAGGCCAACAACACCACAAGCACGCTCAAACATACACCAACGAACAATACGGCGTCCCCGACGCCCGCGCCGAGCTCACCAAACTCGAGCTAAGACTAGCACTCAAACTCGCGCTCAAGCTCGAGCTCAAAGACGAGCTTATGGACGAACTCAGACTCGCACTCAAACTCGCCGTCGCCGCACCTGTCATCGTACTTGTAGTCATCGTTGCCGAACTCGCACTTGTCGTAGCCGTACTACCTGTCGTCGCCACAGTCGAAACACTAGTATACGGCGCCCCCGTCCCCACACTCATCAACGCAGCCTTCGTATACCCCTCCCCCACACTCCTCGCACAAACGCCCGCCACATTCCTGCTACTCATATACGCGCCCACCTGGCCCACCAGACAGCAGAAACCGTTGCCTTGGAAGCCTTTCCACAAGCTCCAGGAACTATCGGCGCAGGCGGGGGCGCCTTCGACGTCGCCGCGGCAGTCTGGATTGTCTGGGAAGAAGAAAGGAGGTTAGCTGGAATTTCGAGATGGTGTGGATGTGGAGGTGGATGAACTGCTGTTGTTTGCACGAGCCAGACAACCACGCGCCAAGACGGGGAAATAGCTTCGTAAAAAACCCGCGCATGTGCATGTTTACACCACGCTCCCCCTCCTCCTCCTTTTCCTTTTTAGGTATCCATTTTTATCCCAAACCCCTCTCTCTCCCCACATGTTCCCCTTCTCACCCTGGGAACCCGCCAAACCATCCCACCAGCCCACAAATCACAACAAACCAATTCCCTTCCAAAAAAAAAAAAAAAAAATCTCAAGGCAACAACTCACCAGCAGGACAACAAGCCGAATTCTCATCATTCGCCGCAGTGGCACAACCCAAGCTACTCGGACAACAAGCGCCATCACCGCACGACGTAGTATCGGCAGGACACAAGTCGCCGTCGCCCGGAAACAGCGACCAGCCATAGTTCCTCACAGCTTCCGCATATGGCTCAGTAGGCGGCAGTTCCGTCAAATCGTCGCGGCGGTGCATGGTATCGACTACGCCTCCGCCGAATTGGAGGGAGGGGACTGCGATAGCGGATGCGGTGGTGGCGAGGAGGAAGAGAGCGGGGAGGGGGGTGTTGGGCTTCATTTCTGGGAATTTCGATATGGATGAATTGTCAAGAAGTTGTCTGATGGAGTTTTGCGAAGCTGGGGGGAGAAGCGAAGGGAATATGGATGGTATGGTATATGAGGGAAAACCGCATCAGAACTCAGTCTGAGACTATTCGGAATGTGACTCCGCCCCAGAAACATTTCTTCGCATCTCCTTACCTCCCCGCCTCCGACCCAGAGTTTTGGATCCCAGAGATCGGGATTTGGGATGCAAGGGTGCAAAATCACATTCCAGTGTGCGGATATCCCATTTCTCATGTGGTCTCACAATCCCCAAGACCTCGATTTCAGGAAATGTGGTCTCAGGTTCGCCTGGTTGAGCAATTGGATTCCTTATCAAGTCACTGGGGACGATATGCTTTTTGTCCTTTTTTTTCTTTTTGCTGTTTTTTTCTTTCTTTCTTTTTTCTTGCGCTTAAATTCCAGGTCGGTAGACTGCGCCTCAGTTGGGGTGCGGACCTCATGTCTGCGCATATCCTCTCATGTCTCCATCCTTTCCAGTCCTCCTCCTATCTTGTCTCCCTCACTCTTCCACGCTGTGCAGCAAACTTCCCAGTCCTCTCACCTGCTCACTCTCTCACCTGCTCACTATTCACCATCTCCAACTTGCATGTCCACCATTCAAACCCATTCATACGGCGCATGGTACTCCCGCCACACCTCACACCCCAGCTTCTCATAGAACCCCCTAATCACAACCCAATCAATAAACACACCTTCCATGCCCCTACTCGCCATGTTTTCCATAGCCGCATACAGCATAGCAGAGCCAATCCCCTCCTTCCGCGCACTGGCATCTACACCAACACAGCCAATCAGTCCCGTCTTCCCTTTCGTCCCTACCAGATGCAGGAACGCAAAGGACTGGCAAATTGCCGACTCTGGTGAAGCCATCAGTGTCCAGCCAATCTGCGCTCCGGTCGCGTCATATACAACCATGACCTCGTGGTGGTGTTTCGAGTCTGCGATGGCTTCGTATGCTCCTACCCATGCCTACCATCATGCAAGTGTTGGTTAGCAAAGAATTCTCTCGACACCCCACCCGTCTCTGCATTTATTTCAACAACAAATGTACATACAGCATTATGTCCAAAGTTCTTCCTCTGCTTCTCCAAACACTCCTCCTCCCCCTCTACACTCCACGGCCGGAACGTCAACCCCTTCTCCCTAGCCCTCCGCATCGTTTCCTCCGGGGCCCTAAATCCTCTAATATCCCTATACAAATCCCTGGGCGTCTTCTCTTCCTTCCTTTTGAACCCCTGCCCCATGAAGAAATCTTGATCTTTCTTCGGCAAATCACATGGTACGCCGGGCCAGAATCGGGGAAAGCCGGAGCCTATGGAAAAGCTCTTGACTTCAGGCATTGCAAGAAAATACTTCCTTATGTGTGTTACTAGCGCGGTGCCGATGCCCTGGTTTTGGAACTTTTTCGAGACCACGAGGGCGGAGAGCTGGGCCTGGCCGTTGTCTGTCAAGTAAGCGATGCAGAAACCGGCGATTACGTTGGAGGGTTTCAGTGTAGCGACGAAGTTGTGCGAGTTGAACTGCGTGATGAGCATTTGGAAATGGAGTCTGTCGATGGACCAGGTCGGGAGTTCGTCTATCCACATTTTTGCAATTCTGCCAATGTCATTGTAAACATTCGCTGGTTCGATTGTCGCATTGAGGGCTTTCGAGGGATTTGGATGAGTGACGGGTAAGTGTCCGGATGCTTTTGCGTTGCCGAAGATCACGTTGGCTGCTGCTTTGAAGGCGGGGGTTGTGGGCTCGTAGATGGTGATGTAGTTTTTGATTGAGTCGACGTCTGAGAGGAAATCGTAGGGATCGCTGGTTGCTACTGTGATGAGTATTTTGACTGTTTTGGCGAGTGCAAAGGCTATGTCTCGTTGGTATGGTGCTAGCTGTGCGTTTCGGGTGGCGAGGATAACGGCATCTGCGTCTTGTATCATTTTCCATTGCAGGGGTGTGAGTTTGCGTTCTTTCGACTCGTAGAATCGCACGACCGCGAGGTTGGGGTTGCAAGTTCGCAGAACATCGCTGAAGGCGTCTGGGCTGTCGTCTGGAATTTCGCGTTTGTCGTCGCAGAAACTCAGGATACCACTGGCCAGGGGAGATTTGCCAGGGGAGAGATATACGAACTTCATATCCTTGCTGAGATTCCGCCATACACGGCCATTCAGTATCCCTTCCTCAGACCTAACAACCGTCGTACTCTTCGCATAAACTTGCTCCGCCAATTCCTCATGTCTCTTATTCATCTCGGCCCACTTCTCTTCATCGCCAGCATCGTTCTCCGGCCATCTTGCATACCACTCCTTCAACCTGACAACCCTGTCATACGACTCTTGAATCCTCTTCTCACTAAGCTCGCCCGACTTGACAGCTTTCACAACCTCCTCAATAGCACCAACTTGCGTCTCAAGCGTATGACACACCATAACCATATCAGTCCCCGCCTTAAGCGCCATCACAGCCGCCCTCTCCGTCCCCCATTCCCCTTTCACCCCTTCCATCTCCAAGCAATCGCTAATCACCACCCCCTCAAACCCCCATTTCTCTCTCAAAAGCCCTTTCACAACATTCTCGCTCAAACTAGCCGGGATCATCCCCTCGCTATCCCCAGTCTCCCCATGCTTCTCCAAGGCAGGCACACAAATATGCGCCGTCATAACCGCCTCAACGCCCCCGTCCCCGCAAATCGCGCGCCTAAAAGGCACCAACTCACAGTCCTCCAAATCTTCTCTCGTATTCCCCTCTAAAACAGGTAAGCCGTAATGGCTATCCACAGCCGTATCTCCATGGCCTGGGAAATGCTTCACTACCCCACACACACCTCCTTTTTTCAACCCTTCAAGGCTGTATTTCACGTATCGTCCGACTGCCCTGGCATCTGACCCAAAAGACCGCACGCCAATTACTGGATTTCGCGGATTTACATTGACGTCTGCTACTGGGGCGTAGTTCATGTGAATCCCTACCGAAGAGAGGAGTTCCGCGGTGGCGAAGAATACTTTGCTGATGGTTTCTTTGGATGTTTGTGAGGCTCTAGTGGAATGGAGATGACTGGCGGCAGCGCTGAGTGTCATGGGACCCGGGAGTGAGGGTACGGAGGAGGGGAAGCGGGTGACGAGGCCGTTTTCCTGGTCTGTGGAGATGAGGAGAGGAAGGTGGTGGGAGAACGAGCGAGCGAGGGATTGGAGGGAGGTGGTGAGAGTACGGAGCTGGGTGAGAGAGGTGATGTTGCGGGTGAAGAGGATGATAGTGCCGATATGGTGGGTGGTGATGAGGGTTGAGGCGTGGGAGTCGATGGTTGGGGAGGGAAAACCGCAGATGAAGAGCTGGGGGTATGGTCAGCTTTTGTTATATAATGCAAGTGTATATAGGCGTATAGGTATTGTAGGAATTGTATATGGATCATGTGACTTTTAAAAACGAACTTGACCGATTTTCCTCCGTAGCTCTTCGTCAGTCCAAGTCGAACTCGCCATCTTGATGGCAAAGGGATTTTAATCCTCAAAGTTCTCCTTTGGTATGGTAGATAGATGAATCGTCTACTCCCGTGGGCCCGCTCCAAAGAACTACGAAACCCACGATCACGTGTGTGTGTTTAGCGACTGTTCATCTTGCTCGAGAAAGACATATGTTGTCGTTCAAACGGATGATCAACGCCGGTCGTCTTGGCCCCCATGGGAGCCCCACAAAATGTGGACGGACGCTAAGATAACGTTGGAGCTATGACCATCCGATAGCCTTATCAGCCATCACCGTTCTCTTCCATCGTCCATGCAACGTTACCATCAAACGACGAGTTGCTTCTCAAAACTCTTCTGATATTTCAATAATGATCGCGACAGAGCAGATGAACTCTTGGAACTCGGGGACTCTCTACCCACGGAAATATCTCGTCATCAAGACGACTTATCAACGACCTAGAGCTTCTGCTTCCCCGCGTTCAACCCCACCTTGGCTAGTAAGATAGTTGGACAGATTTCACCTGCTATACCTTAGGTTTATGTCAGACATTGGTCTTCTGGGTGCACGAAACCAGCTCGTCAGTTGTCTTACTCTTACCCTTTATTCGCCTTCCAAAGTCGACCTAAATGTTCTACAATCTTCTCTCCACCCATTCAAGATAAAACCTCGCCAGCAACCATGGATCCACCACTACTTGACCCCCAATCCTCTCCAAAGCAGAACACAACAAACAGCGTCATATCCACAGTCGCCGCAACCCCAGCAACACCCAACGACATCAAAGACAACCTCGCCCGCTACGAACAACTTTTCGGCGCCGACGAAGACGCCTTCCCCCAACCAACAACCACCCGCAAAGAGCTCTGGTCCTACTATCTCTACTACAACGGCGACAACGGCGTCGGGCCCGGTTCCTACTCACAAGCCTTATTCCAATCCGCTCTCACCTCCGCCGGTTGGGACCCAACAATCTCTCCAGCCGTGCCTGGAAACTGCGGATCAGGAGCTTGTGTTGTCCGTTGGGGAAATGGCCAAAGAAGCGTTGCCAGCGTAGTCCTGATCGCCAATGGCATCTGTTTTGCCATCATGACCGTGATGTTCGTATCTCTTGGCAGCGCCGCCGACTATGGAAATTTCGGACGCTGGCTGTTGCTATTCCTGACGGTTATTTGTTGGGTGTTTCAATACGGCATGATTGCTATAAGAGAATCGAGACAGTGGCCTGCCGCGATGGTGCTTTACATCATCAGCTATATTGCCTACGGAGCTACGTTGGTGTTTTATGCGGCTGTGTTTCCACGATTGGCGAGATATATGCCGGAGGTGAGGAGGGCGAGAGAGGTGGATTTGAAAGAGGGGAAGATTGGGCAGGAGGAATATGAGAAAGTTGAGAGTTTGGAGAGGAACCATATCAGCAGTATTTCGACTGCGCATAGTAACATTGGGTATCTGTTCACTTTGTTGATTAATCTGTCTGTTTTGTTGCCGTTGCAAGGGAATGAGTTTGCGAACAACCTGGCATTGTGTCTCACGAATTCGTGTAAGTCGGTTCAGCTCTTCCGAGTCACCAAGTTTCATTCTTTCATGATACTACACAAAGCTTACAGAACACAACCACAATCAGATTGGGTCATCCTCGGCATCTGGTGGTTTATCTTCCAACAACCCCGACCTGGTCCCAAAATCCCCAAAGGCAGCAACTACCTTACCATCGGCTGGAAGCAAGTCCTCCTCGCCCTTACCGAAATCCGCCACCTCCCACAAACCTTCACCTACCTCCTCGCCTTCTTCCTCCTCGCCGACGGCCTCAACACCACCGGCACGCTCATCTCCATAATCCAAAACTCGCTCATTTCATTCTCATTCCTCGAGCTCACCTACCTAGGTCTCGCCCAAGCCTCATGCAGCATCTTCTCCACATTCTCGTTCTGGTACATTCAAAAATATTTCGGCATTGGTACGAAGAAGATGTTCATGGTGACGAATTTCTTTTCTGTGTTTTTGCCGTTTTATGGAATGCTGGGGCTTTGGTACGATGATGTGGGATATCATCATGTGAGGGATTTTTGGATCTATAATGTGTTGTTTGGCTGCTTTCAGGCGCCGTATTATGCGTATGCGCAGACTATGATGAGTGAGGTTACGCCGAGGGGGTATGAGAATATGTTTTTTGGGCTTTTTGGGATTACGAATCGTGCGGTTAGTAGCCTCCCGTCCTCCCTATTCCATCTGTAAGATGCTTGGAATAATGAGTGCTTAAGGATTTGGTGTTGATGTCTAGTCGTCTATCATCGGACCAAATGTCGTACAGGCGATTATCAACTCGACGAACAACAACTGGATGGGCTTTCCGTTTCTTTTTGCGCTGTGTGCGTGTGCGAGTGTGGTTATTTGGTTTGTGGATGTGGAGAAGGGGAGGGCGAATTGTAGGGCCTATGTTGAGGAGAGAAAATTGGTGAGGGTTGTGGAAGAGACGGGGATGACGGCTGAGGAGGTGGTTGAGGGTGTTGCGGCGGGGGATCTTGGAGTTGAACAAGTAACTGCGAAGACGGCAAGTCCTGATATCAGGGAAAGCAGCGGCTCTGAAGAAGCGGCATAGAAGCTGGGAAGTGGTTGAGTTGCGAAGGATGCGGTGTTGACATCTCTCAGGTTTACATCGATAGGTACCGTTTGACGTATTCCAGCTCATGACCTAAAAGGGCAAAGTCACCGAATGCTCATTTTCAGCCAGCCACAATTCTCAGCCTTACCGCTCCACTACTAACCGATGATCCATATATGCTCGCATCCGAGGCTTCTTTGGACTTCAGTAATCACATCGGCGCCACCAGTGAGGATTTTGGGTCCAAATGCTACGTACCTGGGACTCATGTTGTCACACACACCGTCTGGTGCAACGTGATCTCCTATTTTCCTCGCAATCTGAGACCTGGCTGTGGACTCGTGGGGGTGGAACGCTAAGTTGTACGTGACATCCTCGCGACAGACCGCTGTAACGAGGGCTGCGCCGTGCTGCCTGGCAAAACACCTAAATCTCTTTCAGCTCTCGCCCATATTATACAAAGTGGGACTGCCAGTACTTGGTATTTTGATATCAATGCATTTTTCAAGACAAAGTCAAGTTATGTTTACTGTTTAGCTTCACAAGTACAGCAATGACAGCAAGAGGGTCGCGACTATTCTCTGGCCGACAACCATCCGGCAATTATGAAGAGCTGGAGCTCTCCTCCCAGAATCAGTGGAAGCTCGATATCGAGCGTGACCTTCCGGGCTCATCTCCGGAAAACGACGAAGTTCAAGATCACAAAGATAGTCTGAACCGCTATCTCTCGACCAAAGAATACCCTAGCAGAAACCATGATCATTATCTGCGTCCAGACGACGGCAAACTCGATGTTCTCAAGGTCCAGACTGCCTTCAACTACCATGAGAGCCAGACAAAAGACTAGCAAGATCCGTGGAAACGCGGTGAGATCATGGGTGCTAGCCATAGGATAGGAGACATACCTCTCGCTATTCTCAGGTGGACCTATAATGATTGTATGAAAGTAGAGACTAGAGACCCTCAACGGTGGTAAGTAATTCCAAAACTGCGAATCAGACTCTATGAAAGTATTCGGGACTGAATTCTGGGTCACAGGAGATAATTACAGAAAGATAACAAAGAAACATCTTATCTGGAAGTATCCCGTCGCTTGCGTTGGACTTACATTCACCGTAAGTCCTCTGCAAGATCCGGTGTTGATAAGATGACTTACCTTTTATCTGTAGGCATGGTTCGGCACATTCGACGGGAGCGTTCGTTATGAGGGAAAATACCCACCGGTCCTATACAGAGACTTCCGCTATCCAAAGTCAGCACGGAATCCTCAGGAGAATCAACCGCAACATGTGCGTTCCTATATCTTGCCGAGAAGACTGAAGTCATCGCATATTAATCTCCAATTTTTTCACGTATAGCAACTTCATCCGCAGGATCATCAGGAGTTAGAAAGAGCAAACGAGGACAACGGCATATTCGCCCGTCACCTGCGTCCACGCAAGCTATGTGTGATCACCTCCTTCGACGACACAAACCCTGATAACTTCACCTATGAAACCAAGTATACAGATGAGTGGGACCAGAATTGAAGCGATGGCCAAAACGGAGAATACGTCTTTGTCTCCTACACACGAAAACAATTCCAGACGTACTCGGCCGAGGATATTGCCAGTTGGGCTGCCCCAAGTCCTGATGAACAACCAGTGAGGTCGGGGATGGTCGAACTCTATGATGGGGATCTCTGGCAGTTGTGTAAGATCGGCGCTGTAGCAGCCCGAAAGGCTGGCATACACGCTTTTGGATCGATGTGCTTTGTATCGACAAACCAGACAAAGGCGCAGGTCTTGACTCTATGGACTCACATCGGATCTGCGATGTTGCGAGAGGCGCAAATCGAATGGTGATAGCCATCAAGGATGATGTGTCTGACCGAATCCTGCAGCGCCCTCTTGCAACTGAAAGTGCTCTTCTCCAACATTGGGCAACAAGACTTTGGATCCTTCCAGAGATGCTACTAGCACCAACGGCACATGACTTGGAGGTATACTACTCCGATCCTCAATCCACAGGGATACACTCCTGGGCCACAATTGCAAAGAGAAACATGGCCGAGCGAGCCTACCCCAACGATAGAGAGCGAGTCCGAGAACTTGTCGACCATTTCGAGTCCAGCTTAAACCTGACACAAATTGAAATTCTCACCATCGGCCTAGAATGCCTGCTAGGTCGCGAAATGAACAAATACAGCGAAGCAGACATCGTCTACGCATTAATGACTCTCGCTCGTCGACGCCCAATCCCCCACGAAAACCAATCACTATTTCAAGCGTTTGCACAGTTATCTTTGCTCAATGACTCCAACTTGCTTCTCGAGAGACTACTCTGTCTCCTTCCACCCCGCCATGACGACCCCTGGTACAAGATCGAAGACTTCTAGAACATCCGCCTCTGGGACATCGCACCCACCTGCCAAATCGCCGGTATCGCAGACGGCGAGCAAACCGTGATCATCGACGGAGCCTTTGGCGCCTCCATTGAATAGGCCAAGCTCGAAAAAGTGCCCTTCCTCAAACGGCGCATCTGGTAGCGCACAATCCTCGAGTTCATGATCCGAGCCGCACCAGTATGGTTCATCGCAGCCGTCATCTTGCTAGCCATATTGGTGCCAGTGATAGAAAAGTCCAGCGAGCTCGGAGAGAGCAGCAGCCAGATATAGTATCTGCTGGCACCTACGATCATCTTCATCGTTATTGCCGTGGCTTGTATGGTGGTGCTGCCTCATGCTATGTTTGCAAAGTATAGTGGTAATATCTGGTCGACGCAAGCTATGTTTTTTTTGGCATGGAAGGCGTGCCGGACTTGACGAAACTTGAAGAGGAGCTTTTTGGGTTTAGTCAGGGGCGGCTGACTTGGAGTCCGCATGGAAGCACGCTCTCGCAACACCAACCGAAAGTCTCGGGGAAACGACTTGAAGGCGAATGCGAGGCTTTGGAACCTTTGCTGGCTGATGATGTCGATGGTGCTCCGGATGACCAAGCTAGGACTTTCACTTTGGTCGATACTTACAATCTGACGGTTACGGCTTTCAGAGCTGTCCATCCCCCGACTGCAGCGCTGGTGCTTGGCCATGAAGGGAGTATGCATCGGGCGGCGCTGTGCTCGTACAATTATAAGACGAATACTTTTCACCAAGAGACGATTGTTCGGATGCCGACGAAGGTTCTGGATAGGATGTTTCGGGTGAATAAGTTCCGTTTTACCACGGAAACGCGGCCACTTGGGCAACGATGGATGATGATCGGTGAGCACTTGAGTGCTAGGTGGTAACGGTAGCGAAGTGTATGTGCTTGACCCTGATTTCCGGATGTTGATATGTCATCCCCTTTTGTATTGGCTTGGTGTGGGAGCGAAGTGCGTGTTACAACAATGGACTGAATCTTTGTGGATCTTGTAACGCCTCTATTTAAACCAAGTAGTGGACTATCCTTAGTTCTCAAGAAATGAAAGGGTATAGTTACAAAAGACTGAGAATGTCAGACGTCGCCTTTGGTCATTGATAGAAATTGAGTACTGCATGGTTTGGGAAAATCGCAATACTCCAAACTGTCACCCTTTAAGTCCGGATTTGGAAAACGCCCCATCGTGTTCACTTCACGACCTTCACTCTCCTGTAGCATATCTCCTCTCCACACTTTCAACGTCTTCTGCGCCTTTCGTCACCACCATCATCAGAACTGTAGCCTTCTTTCATCTTGATCAGTCGGGTAACCGCCTCTTCGTAACAGCTCCACTCTCTGATATCCTTCACCACTTTGAAATCAATTCCCGGAATTAGTATACGTTCTCCTTCCGCTGGCCAGGCTCCAGGAACTTCATATTCTCTAAAAGCTCGGTTTGCTTGAAGGATTGCTTTCTTAATGAAAACAGCAGGACAATCGAGATGGGGAACTAGCTCCATGCAAAAATTATCCGAGGGTCCCTTGCTGACTAGGTATTGCCCTGAACCTAATCCCACAATAAAGTCATACTGGCATTCACTGAAGTCCTTAAAGTGAATCGAGTTGTCGAGTAGCCCAGCGACGCCAGCATATGTTTCCTCGTCTAAAAGATCCATAATTTCGTAATCCGTATATTCAGCAGCCTTCAGAGCAGAAACCCAGATGTCTTCGAGTCCTAAGAACTTCGCGTACCCTGTCACGGAGATGTACCGCTTGGGATTCCAGATACTAGAGCGTGCAAGTTCATAAAAAAGGTCCCAATCGAACGGCAGCCACGTATCCCGTGGATGATTACCATGCCCCAAAAGTATCTTTAGCCTGATAATACAGCACTTCCGTACTTGCTGGCTTTGTGACACGCCTGCAAATCGTAGCAGGGAGAAAATAGGTGGCAGATCCTCATACATGTACCCTATGTCGGGCACGGGCTTATATCTTTTACCTTCATCCAATGCCGCTGTCATGAGCAGCCCGTCTGGATCTTCTAGAACTTGGCGCACATCTTCAACAAATAAATGGCCAGTGTATTCTTCGAAAGGCTCAAGACTCCAGTATTCTTGGCTTTTGGATGCTTGCAGTAGTTGGTCATCCGACGGTCGAATAGCTAACGGTAAGGCAAGAATGGAGGAGTCAAATGGATTTTCCGAGCTAGTTTCCAAAGTTTTCTGCCATATCTGGGTAAGGATGTCGTGTGATGGCCCACAATTATCGGAAAGAGTTAAAATTATAAAACAAGTATCGTTCGCATCGTCAGAGTCTCTGGCGTCCCAAGACTTAAGCAAAAATTCGAGTAGCCTGGAAGCCTTTGCAGACGGTGGTGCACAGCCAAATGACTCGCGGAGATATTGACTCAGTGCGACCATAAATGGCGACTGGAATTTTTCAACTCCGTTCTGGGCACGGTCGAGTGGCGAAGCCAAGCCGCTGTTGAACAATCTCTGCACCTCATCAAGGTCGAACCTTATACACGCTTTGATGATTGGAGAATTCTTGGGGATGATGTTATGAGTTCTGATTTGCATGTTCATGCGAGGCTGACATTGAGACTGAAGTTTACAGTATTCGGCAGTGAGTGCTGCTCTAGTGCCTCGAAATGGTATGTTGAAGAGAATCTCAAGAGCACTAGATCTGTCGTCCATAACCCATGTCTGACCCTTTCCAGATTCGTCATCCTCAGTTGTTGAGGCAATCTTGACGGTATGGCCTTTGCCCCGTCGGATTTTGATGCCAAAGACAGAGAGTGCAGTGGTATACTGGTATATTGATTTGACGGCTGATTGAGACACCCAGGATGCTTGAGATGCCACAGAAGCAGGAGGCTGGAATTGCCCGTTCGCCTGAATCCCATTGTCTCTGGTGCTGCTTCTCACGCCACTGTGTATGAGCTCGCTATGGCGGTCAAACTCATGAGCAAGCATGCTCTGGAAGTTTGACATCAATGTCGAGGCCGAGGACTCCGACAGCATCACAGGTTCTCGAGTGTGGTTGCTCAGGTGAGCAATGTCGTCCTGGACCCGAGTCATACTGGACGACAAAGTTGCTACTGTCTGCTCAGTCCGTTGTGACAGATCCAGAACCAGATCTGTCTTTCTGCTTGTATCGCCAACACCGGCATTGATCGTTGCAATAGGTAGCTGGAGGGCTAAGACAGCTTTGAAGCCTTGTTGTGTTCTATCCGATAATTTTGCGAAATTTTGTTCGGCGTGTTCAGAACGAACGATAAGGAGATCGCTCTTGTTCGCATTTTCGGTTACAGCAGTTTCGATATTGGCAACGGGTGCTTGGAGAGCTTCGACAGCTTCGAAGCCCTGTTGAGTTCTGTCCGATAATGTCGTCAAGATTTGCTCGTCATGTCCGGACCGAATGACAAGGTGGTTGACAGCAGTTTCAATGTTGGCAATTTGTTTGAAACCCTGGGTCGCCTCGTTCATAGCCTGGCTTATTCTATCCAGCATGCTTGACAATTTCTCCTCGTTTCGTTGAGATGAGGCGACCAGAGTGTTTCCTGTAGTGGTGAACTCGGAAATGGGTGTTTGCAAGGCTTTGGTGGATTTATCGATAGCGGAGAGAATATGCTGCTGCAACGATCTAGTAGAGTATCAGTAAGGGGCAGTGGATATGAACAAGATGGATGTCTTACTGTAAGATGCTGACTTGAACGCTCTGTACCTGATTCATGGCTCTGTCAAGCTGTGCGAGATGGCTTTCTAGAGCCTTCTTCCTTGTCACAAACTTTGCTCTTTCCCACCGACCACCGGTAGCTGACTTGCCGATGTCCTTTTCGAGTGCCTCTATCGAGTTGTTGACAAACTGGAGACTTTGTTCCAGAGGCGAGTGGAAGGTGCTCAGACTCGGTTGAGCCTGCAGAGTTGATTGGGAAGATGGTGTTGATTGGGATGCTGGTGGTGATTGTCGGACGACATCGCGACAAAGATCTTCGATATTCTGCCTGGTGGTTATAACCAATTTGATCTTCTCGCCAAGATCTTTGGTCGTATCTGGGGCGTGCTTGAAGTCGGAGACGAAGTCCCTCAGAAATAGAACACCTTGAGCTGACTGAGCGGTGAATCCAAGCACGCCAACGACACCAGCCGCAACGCTGAATGGGTCCGACATCTTTCACCCCGTCCTGAAGTTGGCCGTCGTGGGTAGAACGGAAAAGAAAATGCTTTCTGGTGGTTCTCAAGTCAGCGACGTTCCACCATACCGTAAGGCTGTCAAGAAACTCACGAATTCTAAAGTGGACACTCGATGAACCACTGACTTCGAGTCAAAGCATGGAGCAGAGACCATCCGCGAGGTTGCTTGTCTCGGTTGGAGCCCGACGAAGAATCGACAGTTGTTGATGAAAGAAGGATGTAGAGATGTAGAGAAGGGAGCATCGAGAGTTGAAGAATATCTGGGAGCGCACAGACCACCCCACTAAGAATTTTCGGATTATGAGTAAATCCGGAACAGATTGCAATACAAACGCCGAGCCCGCTTGCAACTTGACTTTCTACTCTATTCAAACCATCACTTGTCTTTACAAAGGGACTCAGACGCGGTCGAGATGGCCGCTTTGAGGTGCAGTTCAAATTCGTCTGTAAGTTGTTTCCGCCTTTGATTTTGAAGCTTTAGCTGATCGTCAATGCTCCAGACTTCCCCCGAAATTTCCCGGAGAACCACTGCCCTCTCGACAGCCAGCTGTCAATACTTGAACCATTCCGAAAGACTATGCACAAATTTGCGATTCACCTTGCCGAATATATCTGAGCGGCGCTTGTCAGCAGGATGTTATGATCGATAGGAGAAAAGGGTGAGACTGACACATTGGAATCGAGGTTGTAAGGAGCACCATGGAGATGATCCCAAACACTTCGAAGACACGCCCGGCACCAGCATCCGTCTCCCACGTATTGATGAATTTCGAGAACATGAAGAACAGAAGATTCTTCGTCGTCATCTGAAGAATGAAGATCTCCGTTGCATTCTTGCCGAAAGCATCCCTGGTCGAGTCAGCTTCCCTTTCACTCCTCACCAACTGGGAGAACTCACAGAATATACAATCCGCCGGTTGTGGAGGTGATAGTGATCCCAAAACAAATGCATGCATGGCAGAATGCGCCGAGGTAGTAGCCGTGGGCGGTCGGATGGTTTACATCCCACATGAAAACGAACCAGCCGATACCCAGAAGCACGGCGCCGAGAATGTTGACTAGGATGCGGAATTCGGGCTCAAATGTGCCTTTGTTGGCGCGGGACATCATTCGGGCTGTCCCATCGCACATCCATCCTGCTGATACGCCAAGAACACCTCCGATGAAAGCTTCCAAAGTCAGCATACGGGACTGCCAAGGGGGGTGAGAAACATACAGCCTGAGAAGAAATATCCGTTTTCTTCGACGTTTAAGTTATAAGGCCTGAATTGATTAGCAACACTGTGTTTGCTTCAGGATACGTTCTAGACTTACGCAACGGACCAAATTTGGGCTAGGACGTAGGCAATGGATGCGAACAGGGACTGCAACAAGTAAGCATCAGGGCCGAAATTGATAACTGCATCTTCGACGTTACTCACCACCATAACAGCACTAGTAAGCAGAATCCACACCACAGCGGGATTCAACAGATGAACGAAGATCTCGCCAAACATCAAGAAGATATTTCTGTCAGTATAGACCTTCGTATACGGCGCCAAGCTCTGGGTATACGTCTTCTTCGGTCCGTAGTTCCGGGTTGTCTGCCTAGCTGGTGCATCTTTGTCCCCAACACTATCATCTCTCACAGTCTCTTCATGATACAACTCCACATCCTTGTCACCCATCTTGTCATTCCCCGACGCAGCTGTGACAACCAGATGAGGCGTTCGGTTGAACTGCGACTCTGGGAGAAAGAAAATCGTGCCCAGAAGCCCGACGACCTGGAAGGGGAGTAGAACGACAAAAAGATTCTTGTATCCTTGGTTTGCTGTGATGACACCGCTGATGATCGACACCAAAGAGGCCATGCAGGCAAGCGTTAGCACAATGACGGCTGTGCGCCATCCGCGCTCGTGGAGGTAGAAAATATCACCGACAAAGGCAAGTGACAGACTCTCGAAGGCCGTAGCGCCAAACCCTTGGATCACTCGCCCTGCCATCAACGTTTCATAATTCGAAATACCTGCGATGCAGATGATTGTGCCGACGACTCCGAGTACGCTGGCAAAGAGGAACTGTGGTCGCTTTCCATATTTCTGAGCTAGGACTGATACGATGGGTCTGGATGTTATCAGAAGGCCACGCTCCAGGCAGAAATAACAGCAGGAATTCGACATACCCGAGAATCCCGACTAGCATGAGTTGATATCCAGACAGCTCAGCTATGTCCCCAAGGCTCACCCCGAGGATCGGCGCCAGGACAAATGTTGAAGACGCAAGCAGAGGGCCCGGACACGTAGCGAATATGACGGCATTCGCAAATATGACAATGAAAGCCGCCTCTTTCTTCCATGTCGGCCATAGCTGGATCGCTCGTCAGCCCATAGCTTCAGACTCGACGAGGATTCTTACCAGAGGATCATTCGGATCTTCAGATGGCTGTGGTACGAGAATGATTCCCGAATTCTGTCTACTGTCAGAACGAATTCGGAGTTTTCTGGAGAGTGCTCGACGTACTCTGCCGGTCCCGTGCTTCAGGTGCGAGTGCTCAGTCAGGTGCACTTCTCTGTTCAGCCGGTGCGGGACATCGTCAATCAAAATCTCAGTCCCCGGTGGCTCGATGGCGCCATGCGTCTGAACAACTCCGAATGGCATCTTGAAAATTGTTGTGATAAGGAATGGGCTGATGAATAGAGAAAATCAGGAGATGAGAAGGTGATGTTCGAGCTGGGTGACGCCTGGGCTGGGTAAGAGCGAGCCACCCTTTCTGCGGAGACAGGACAAGGCATCCAGCATTTACAAGGCTGTTCACAGCAAGGTTGCTGTGAAAAATGCAAGATCTACTCTATGTGGACTTGTTCGCTTTGGAACTGCATCTCCAAGCTCTCTCGAGACAGCCCCCTACGTCAGCCCCCCTGAATCTCTACTGACCTCCAGTGAGGGGATGAAACGCCACGAGACAAGTCACAAAGCTAGGTAAATTCCTCTCTTCTCTCAATTAGACGCGGCAGTTCGAATCTATTATCTTTGGCATGCGCGATTCCTTATTGATCATGCGGGGCCCCGCAAACACCGTGCGTTGGTTGTCTATCATCCAGGATGTTCTGCTGTAGTTATCAAAAGCTCCGGTACGATGATCCCGATGAGCATCGACCCCAGTCACAGCTTGTGCTCTGAGATTTGTGCGGGGTGAGTCAAGTGATTACGTCCAAGCGCATCGGCTTGATGGAACCGATGTTCGATGTTCCTAATGAGGATGCGGCAAAACTTGGAAATGAAGCCGATGTTCATGGGAAGCGAAGATCTAGCGATCTCGAAGCTGGGGAGAATGTCTACCGGCAGATGCGGGGAGAAAGTCATCCCCTTTTCGGCATGAGATGGATCTTGCAACAGCAAAAACCCCGCGTATACAACACCGGGATTGAAGTGATTATGTAGGTAGGTAGATAACAAAAAGTTTCTCCAGAATCTTTCCTTGTCATTTTGTCGAGTTCATCAGCTTCCATCCAGTTGAACTCGAGAAATTTAGAGTCGAGTTTCGTTGCACGATCTTCTCTCTCTCGACACTGTTTACTCTGCCCTCAATTTCCCCTCCACGGCATCAGAATACCAGCCGTTTCCAATTCACTCACCACAGAAATCCCTCAAAATGCGCGGAACCATCGCCGTAGAAGAAGCCATCATCGACCCCGGCGGCATCGCCACCCTCGCCCAATACCAAGGGCTCCTCTCCCCCTCCAAAGACCTAACCAGTACCCTCAGCCTCCACGAGCAACGCCTCCTCGACATCCACGACCAACGCCTCAAATCCATGGACGAACATGGCGTCGAATACATGCTCCTCTCCCTAACCTCCCCCGGTATCCAAGGCATTTCGGACCCCCCACAAGCCGAAAAGATGGCCACCGAAGCCAACAACTACCTAGCCGGTGAAGTCGCCAAGAACCCCACACGCTTCGGCGCCCTCGCCGCCCTTTCCATGCACGACCCAGCCCAAGCAGCCGCCGAACTACGACGCTGCGTCAAAGACTTGGGTATGTTCGGCGGTCTGGTGAATGATTTCCAGAGCACGGGAACAGAAGGAGAAGGGAAGGAGTATTTCGATACTGACAAGTATGATGTGTTTTGGGAAACGGTGCAGGAACTGGACGTGCCGATTTACTTCCATCCCAGGTATCGTATCAAGCATGACTTGGGTAAGGAGAAGAAGTATGGCACAAGGACGCATTTGTTGGGGGCGGGGGTGCAGTTTCATTTGGATCTGAGTTGGCATATTTATGCGGTTTGTTCGTCGGGGGTGCTGGATCGGTTTCCGGGGGTGAAGATTGTGGCAGGGCATTTGGGGGAGAAGTGAGTATTTTCAAGTACCCTGAGTTGTGGTGAGGAGATGATGAATAACTTGATTGCTGATGGTGCTTGATGCAGTATTCCCTTCAACCTGTGGCGAGCGAGTCACTGGATCAATCATCCATTTAAGAGAGATACGAGGCCGTGCAAGCATGATTACAAGTACTATTTTACGCATAACGTGTATATCACGACTTCGGGGAACTATTCGACGCCGGGATTGAAGTTTTGTATTGAGGAGTTGGGGATTGATAGGTGTTTGTATGCTATCGGTAAGCTCACACTTCACCTCAAAGACGTACCTACCACCTTTTGATATTAGTGTTGACTTAAGGCTGCTGTTCTAGATACTCCGTATGAGAATGTCAAGGAGGCACAGGATTGGTGGAAAACTGTGGTGCTTCCGGGGGATCAGAAGGAGGCCGTTGCGAGGACGAATGCTATTGATCTGTACAAGCTGCCTCTGGAGAAATGAGTTGCGGATGAATGATGCAAGCCTTTTACGTCGATGAACACAGATTCTTTAGAGCTTCTCGCACGTAAGCAGTGTGATTTCAAGATCTCATGGAGCTAGATGTACATGATAATTAGTTCAATCGTTGACGATTGATGATAGATGCGGTGGGGTGAGAGAAGTTTGTATAAGGCTGACAGACCATGTTTGATTCAGGGCATTCCGAGGGGTTCTATTTGCAAGCGACAGAAAGTTTCAAAGTGGCAGGAGGTCCTCCAAGTAGCACGAGGTTTTCTGATTGACAAGAAATTCCCCAAGTAACTATGGCAGGCGCAACTTTCAAGCGCAGCTTCAACTTGGCAGCTTCAGCTTTTAGAGACTGGCAGTGCTGTACGCGCGCAAAAGAGGTAGAGGAATATAGAAAATCACATGGAACAAGTAGGCATATATTTCAAAATGGGGAAAGCTAAATCATCAATCAGCTCACAACTGCTTCTATGGCTCTAATGGGTACGCCCAATCGGAAACCTTGCATCTGCTGGGCATACCACTCCCGTAGGCCAAGTTAGTATCCATGGGGGTGACCGTGGGCACTTTTTTTTAAAAAAAATTGAGATGGACCAGCAGGTAGTAAGCTCAACCAACCCCTTTCAGCTTTGCGGCTTCAACTTCAACTCCAGGCGCAGCTTCAAGCCCAGCTTCAACTTGACAGCTTCAACTTGAACTTCAAGTTCAAGCGCAACTTCTAGTTTCAACTCGGTAGCTTAAAGGTCAAGTTTAAGCGCAGCTTCAAACGCAGCCTCAAGTCCAAGTTCAAGCGCAACCTCAACTCAACAACTTCAACTCCAAATTCGACTTCAGTAAGCGAGTTACTGTACATGGTGCCTGTTCTTGTCACGAGACCCACATACATACTCGACACTCGCCCAGTAAAAACCCTTTTGTTGCACGTCGACGAGTTTGCGCAGCGCTTGCGCCCTCTCCGCGGAGCACCTCCACGCGCAATGAGAATAGGGGGAATATATTTGTTAGGCGTGCCCGAGCTGGACCTCGACCGGGCGGACAGTCGATGTGCAACAAAACTGAGCTGATTTTACAGCCAGCCAATTATACGTCCTTTCTCGGGTTTTATTGCACATCGATTTCTGGACGGACGAGTAGACGGACGAGCAGACGGACGAGTAGAGGGGCGAGCGGACTGTTGATGTGCAACAAAACTAATCCGGTCCTTGCCAGCCAGTCAAATAACTTATTCTAGGTGTTGTTGCATATTGATCCCCATCCGCACGAGTCTGCGCAGTGCGCAGGGCCTGCGCCATACCCGCGGAGTAACCCATTGCGCAGCGAGAATCTGGTGAATGGTCCCTGATTGGCCTCCGGCCCTCAAAAGCGATGTGAAGCATTCAAGGTTGGCTCACAAGTTCCAAGCACAAAAAGATGAAGACATGTCTCGATTCTGACTTCATACAACTACCAACATGAACGCCAACCTAGGAAAGCACCAACGCAGGCTTACTATCCTTAACATCCTCCCCCCACCCCGGCGCCCTCAAATCATCCTCCTTGACCATCTCCCCCGTCACCGGATGCGGATAATGAAACGGCACCACTCTCGTATCCGGCCACAACATAACCTGCTCCACCAGCTCATCCGGCCCACTCGGATTCTCCGGAAACGTGGCGGTATTAAACGGCACAAACTCCCCTTCCTCCTTCTTACTCCACCCCTTTTCAAAATCCGCATGCCAAAATGGGAAATACTTTAGCTTGAATATCTTCCATACGCCATCTTCTTTGATGTATTCGTTTTCGTACAAGCCGCCTTCCCACCATTGTACGAAGCCGCGGGGATGTGTGTCGGCGATGGATTTGTGGACGCCGGCGGACATGAGGGTGCGGAAGCGCCCGCAGGCGTGTGTGCTGGAGGAGGAAAGGGTGATGTCCACGATGCCTTGCATTTGCGCGTGGTCGAGGAGGAAGCCGTGGATGGGGCCGTTGCGGCCTTTCACGAAGCGGGCGGCGAAGCGACCGATGTAGAGGCGCTCGATGGAGGATTTGGTTCTGTAGCGGCCGCCGAGGAATTCGGCGTAGGCATCTGGGTGGTTGGAAAAGAGGTCTGTGACCTGAAGTTTTTGTAAGCGGGTGCTTTCCGGATCTTAGTCTTCGGATAGGGGCTTACCTCTCGGTAGAGACACTTGTCTAAGTAGTAGCCATACTTGTATTGGAGCTTTGTGATCTCGGCTTGGTCTAGAATGCAATTACGATTAGCTTTCAATTCGTTCTTCATGTATAAACTCATGAACACTGACCGTTCAGACGTGTAACCTCCTTTCGCAGGCTCTCAAGCTCTTGCTTCAACTCAGCAATCTCGCTACCCATTTTCGACGAGTGATCTTGGTATCAAAGATTGTTAGTGTGACTTTCTTCGGAGCTTCTTTTGAAGCTTTGAAATATTTCTCATCAAAGAATTTCCGAGCTGCCCGGTTAAACCTCGCGTTTTAAGGCACAACGTCTTCTAGCAACAATTCACATAGGCCGAGAAACTCGCGTGATCACGTTGCATTTCGGAGGCATAAAGCCGATGCTGCCGTAGGGACAAGGGACAGGGACAGAGTGCAAACACTTTTGTCCCGCGGACCCTTGAAGCATCTAAGAAGGGGTGATGCACAATCCCCTCATCCCGCACTGTGATATCGGATCGCCTTCATTCCCTTGCTCCTACGGGAGCATGGTTGTATGGTCGGCTTTATATCTCCGAAACACAACGACTCCGCGGATTTCTTGGCACACGTGAATTGCTGCTGGGATCGGACTTAGATCTCAGAATGCGAGATTCCAGCAAGCGGCTTTTACCCCGAGACCGATGCGGGGTGATCGAAGGGGAGATCCCTTGCGGGTGTTGTTGGTTAGCAGGCGCGTCAAATGGGAATAGATAGGTAGGCCATGATGTTGGTTAGAAGGGCGGGCGGGTTATGTCCGATGTTAGCCAGTGCGGCCAGCATTTCTCGCTCAATAGTCGCGACTTCTTTTCGGCAAGTATATAAAATAAGTACTCGAAGTTCTGAGTCACTTTCTGAACAAAAATCCAAGATTCAATCCTCAGATCAGACAAATCAACATGACGGTTACTAATGGATCAAAGCCAATTGAGACACGACTCTTCATCAATGGGGAGGTAAGTAAAGCAGCGATTCTAAATTGGAGATGAAAAATAATCTGACAATCAATCGCAGTTCGTGGAAGCATCGGGCGGAAAGACGTTCGATCTAACGTCCCCAACGACTCTTGAGCTCGTAGCAAAAGGTAAGAAAGGTCATCTTACATGTCGCTAGATGCAATTGCTAACTTACAGTTGATCAGTTCACGAAGCATCAGCAGAAGACACAGACCGAGCCGTAGCAGCAGCCAAAGCAGCCCAGCCAGCATGGGCAGCCCTCACAGTCGATGAGCGTGGCGCCTACTTCAAGAAACTCGCGAATCTGATCCGAGAGCACAACGACGAATTAGCAACATTGGAAGCCATGTCAATGGGCATCCCAAAGTCACAGTACTTCCATGCTTTTGCCGCCGCGAGTGTTTTCGACCATTATGCCGAAGCCGGGTGGACTATGCAGGGGACGACGAGCTTGAACACTCCTGGGTTCATCAATATGACTCTGAGGCAGCCGTATGGAGTGGTAGCGGCGATTATTCCGTGGAATGTCCCACTGCTCTTCTTTGCGAATAAGGTTGCTCCGGCCTTGTGTGTGGGGAATACGGTGGTGCTGAAAAGCAGTGAAAAAGCACCCCTCACCGTGAGTACAGTGACATCTGAACACCAAGATGGTAGATACTGACCTGCGAAGTCTGCCAGAGTTGCCGCACTCGTCAAAGAGGCTGGTTTCCCACCAGGCGTAATCAACGTCATCTCCGGTTTTGGGGATGTGTCTGGATCCGTGCTGAGCCATCACATGGATGTTCGAGCTCTCTCTTTCACGGGATCGACCAGAACAGGAAGAATGATCCAACAAGCCTCCGCGAAGTCGAATCTGAAGGCTGTAATGCTGGAACTTGGGGGCAAATCCCCCGCCGTGGTCTTTGACGATGCGGATCTGGACAGTGCGGCTGCTCAGACCCAATTCTCAATCCAATCGAACAGCGGACAGACTTGCTTTGCCAACAGCCGTATCTATGTACAGGACACTGTCGCTGAGAAGTTCATCGAGAAGTTCAGAACTGCTTTCTCTTCGGCAAAGATGGGTGATCCGACGAATCTCGACGTAAACCATGGCCCCCAGGCAGACAAAATCCAACTCGAGAATGTCCACCGATACATCGAGATCGGAAAGAAAGAAGGAAAGTTGGTTCTGGGAGCAGAACCAGTTCCTCAAGACAAAGGACATTTTGTCAATCCCACCATCTTCACCGACGTTCCCGAAGAAGCGAAGATCATGAAAGAAGAGATCTTCGGCCCAGTCGTCATCATAAACGTGTTCAAGACAGAGGAGGAAGTGCTGGCGAAGGCGAACGACACCGAGTATGGGCTGTATGCCTCGGTGTTTACGAAGAACATTGACCGAGCTTTGAAGTTTACGAAGGGGTTGGAGGCGGGTACTGTGGGTGTGAACTGTACCAGCCCGTCCACGGCGAGGGACATGCCTTTTGGTGGGTACAAGGGCTCGGGTGTCGGGAGGGAGGGATGGCCGCATTACAGCATGGATAATTTCCTAGAGACAAAGTCTGTTGTGATCAAGACTGGATAGATTAGCTTCGAATAGTAACTGTTGCACTCCACACAGGAGTACCGTTGGCTTCATCTTTGACTGTGACCGAACTTCCGTAGTTGATGTGATGATAAGCCGCGAGATAGTGCCAACGAGCGCAGTACATAGAGGTGGGTGGAATCTGGCCGTGGGGAGTGGAGGAGACGCACATGTGCGGGCACGAGGAAATTGAGAAAAGGTGGGCATTGCAGCCTGAGGCACCATAGCTCTTGGCAGACTTAGCGCCGAAAACGTTACTCCGACGTTCTGCTCGCTCCATTCTCTACCGTATTTACAAGATTCAAGAACAACATGATACTGTCAACACAGGCGCCGGACCTTCTGGTTTCAAAGCCATTCCACACCTCTCAACGCTATATGTAGCGCCTATTCACCATGGGGCGGCACAGCTCTCCACTTCCCCAGACCCCAGATCCCCAGATGCGGGGTTTCCCCACCAGAGGACCTGGTGGCAGATGATGCAGATGATTCAACTCGTGCTGGTGCAGCCAGCCGTCGAGACCCTTGTTTATGAGACGGATTTGACCAATCAATGGCGATGCCCGCCAGCTCGAGGCGAAAAAAGCGGAAATATCCCCGCCACGGGGGTGTATGGAGAAAAGCAATGAGACTCTTCTTCAAAAGTCAAGGCCAATGGTTGTGAAGCAGTTTAAATAGGGAGAGAGCCGCGGTCCGCGGCGGTCCCTGCTTGAACCTGACGCCGTATTACGTATGGCCGCGTTCAGATGCTCCCTAGGATACGGTAGGGCAAGTCCTTGGGCTTCTAGGCTGTTAAGTTACTTTTATCTCAAGGTTAACGGCTTTTTGTTCTTGTAAGGGCGATATGCTTCTCTATCGATCCGATCCCACTCAGACGAAGAAGGAAATCGAAGTTCAAATGGGCGACTCCAACTCCCGCGGTGCCTTATCCGTTGCCAACTCGACGAGAGGGCGGAAGAATCGTACTCCCACCAGCTGTGATCGTTGCAAGAGTAGGAAAACAAAGGTTCGGTGACAAGTTACGTGACAATTTGATATAGATTGCTGACAAGTTCCAGTGCGTTAACCCAGGTACGCCAATTCACACTTGGAAATAACAGTTTGCTGGATTTTCCTCTCTGACACTACCAAGTTCCTGGACCATGTGAGTACTGCAAATATATTGGAGCGTCATGCGGTGTTCGACATGGCCCAAAACAACGACCATTCTACCACGTGACCGAGGAAGAATATCGATGCTCTATGAAGATACTCCAGCATTTTCTTCCCTTTCGAGATCTTACATTAGAAAACTTGAGGAAAATTGCAAAGGATCTTGGAGCTGGGCCGACAAGGGTTGAGAATGGCCACGGAGAAA
Source organism: Cyclaneusma minus (assembly GCA_037179335.1). Lineage (NCBI taxonomy): Eukaryota > Fungi > Ascomycota > Leotiomycetes > Marthamycetales > Marthamycetaceae > Cyclaneusma > Cyclaneusma minus. Next base: position 42,380 of record JAKZHN010000040.1, on the reverse strand, counting down.
AGGCCTCCTCGCAGGGGAGAGAGGCTGAGAGCGAGGAGGTCCGTGACTTGCATTCCCAACTGGGGTGCTTGATGGAAGACTCGCTCGGGGAATACCGTAAGTGTACCTTTTTGGTTGTGAATCACGGCTGATAAATCCCAGGCTACGTCGGAGCCTGCTCAGAGATCGCATTCAACGATGCTGTATGCTCTATGAAGGGGCCTCCCAGCCCAGAAAAGATCATCGAACCGCCAAGGAAATGCTCTTTCCCTCCAGAGCAGCCGATCAAGGCGCGCCTTTTTCAGAATGATTCAAATACTGAAAAGCTGTATCTTCCACCTCGAGACTATGGCTCTTACTACGTAGCGAGGTTCTTTGAGGAAGTTCACTGCACATATTGGCTCTTTCCAGCCGAGCAATTCCACGCTCGCTTGGACGAGACTTATGCCAATGGGAAAGCGGCAACGAGCTGCTCCTGGCTATGCTGTCTCTACGCTATCTTCGCTCTTGGGGCCGCTTCAGAAGAGTCCGGCTCTGCCTCGTTCCGAGAATTTGTCTCGGAAGAATCTCAGACACAACCGGACACGACGACGCCTCGTGACTATCTGATGCTTGCCAAATCCTTGGTTCCCCAGATTCATGAAGAGGCAGATATTGATAGCATTCGCGGACTGGCAATCTTGGTACGTAAATACGCTGTATCTTTGAACTCTATGCGATGCTCATCACGTTACGACAGAGCATAGCCCTGCAGACATTTGGGTACCGTGTCATGTCCTACCTTTATATTGGTACCAGCATACGTATTGCTTTCTCACTGGGACTTCAACACGATAAGTCGACTGCATCTCAAAGCCCGGTTAAAAGGCAACAGAATCGGAGAATCTGGTGGACCTTGTTCATTCTCGATCAAGAGATTTCTTCCAGATGCGGTAATCCATGTGTAACTGACGAAAGGACACTCAAGATCCAGACGGCATTGCCGTCCGAGCAGGTAAGTGAATATAGCTTGATGTTTTCTTGGAACTTTTCGAGCTATCCTTGGGGCCAAGCTCAATCGTAATAGGTACTGAATCCTGGAACGAATACTCCTCTGGGCAGTCTCAGCCTATCAGTATCACTCTGCCGCCTGAAAAGGGAGATAATTCAAGCAGTATACCCTGACCGAGCTTCAGACAACAGCACAATCTCATTCAACCAAGTTACCCGATTCATCACCTGCCTCCAAGACTGGCAAGCAGCCGTACCGTCACACCTAAAATGGGGCGTGCCCGTAGCCCCTACGCACCGTCGCTCAATTGCAGTCCTCCAACTCAACTACTGGTATTCCATGATTCTCCTAACGCAACCCTTTCTGCTCTACCTCGTTCTCCACGGCGCCAAACTGAGCGCCACGAAACGCAACTGGTTTGAGAAACTAGGCGATATCTGCATCGACGCTTCTCAGAGCGCAATTGTGATATTCAGGCAAATGGCACAAGATAAGACGCTTTCGAGTTTGGTGATCTTTGATTCGACATGTCTCTTGAAAGTGGTCATGATCATGATCCTGGCGTTTGTCAAGACGAATTCGCAGAAATATCGACAGGATATTCAGCTATGTCTGTCGTTGCTGCAGGGAATGGAACAGGTTGGCTTTGCGAAGACGGTGGTCCCGGAGCTCTATTCACGATTCGCTTGGCTGCAAGATCAAAGAGATGGAGAGGTCTCAAGTAGTGGTAGTCAGAGCAATGCTGTTGAACCACAGTTTTGGCAAGCCTTTGATAAGTGAGTTATTTCCCACATTCGAAGGCGATCGAAAGCCGTGCTGATGATTTTCCAGCACCAGCGATTTAGCGAGATCTGTGGAGAATATGCAGAGCCTCGACACGGAGTTTGGGAATTCGTTCTGGATGGATATGGAGATGGATTTCTCCCAGATGCCAGGTGTCTCTGAGAACTTCCAGCCTGATCTGGAGTTCCTCAATGAAGACCTACTAGCTGGGTTTGGCGGATGAGACTTCTGCTTTGTCTGCCAGTTTTGTCACAGTCACCCAGCACATGTACGAGCGACATTGTATCAATTGCTGTCAACTTCCAATTGGATTCTTCTAAGCTACATCATCATTGTCAGGGATTGTTTCGAAACGAAATTCTATGTCTTTGCTGCTATTGTGCTCATATCTCTCCGAGCAGATACCTTTCACCTTTCATCTTCTCTTCAGCTCAAGTCAATCACCCTAGGCAAGATTAGCATACGGCAACTGACAAACTAGGCGTTTCCACTTACACACGTCCCTCCATCTTCCCACTCGCCATCTCCTCAAACACCTCACCAAGCTTCTCCAACTTCTCAGTCCGATAATGCGTCTTCACCAACCCCCTCGCCGCCAACTTCAACACCTCCACAGCCTCCTTCTGATTCCCCACCGTCGTCCCCACAATCCTCCTCATACTCGCCGTCAAATTCGCCGGATGTGCATTCGCAATCGGCACCAACTCTCCCTGCGGTAACCCCACACAAACCATCGTCCCCCCAAACGCCACCATCGGCAAAGCCTGCGCATACGCCCGATTACTACCCGCACAAACCACCACCGCATTCGCTCCCATCCCATCCGTGATCCTCATCACCTCCTGGGCAATCTCTTTGTCGTTGAATTTGGTCATGTCGACAAACGCTTCCGCGCCGCAGTCTTTGCAGAGCGATTCTTTGGACGGATGGTCGATTCCTATCATGCGCAAGGCCATGCCGCGCGCGCCGATTTGCAGAGCGAGATGGCCGAGTCCGCCACCGGCGCCGGAGACGACTACCCAGTCGCCGCTCTGGGCTCCGGATTTGCGCAGTGCTGAGTAGCTCGTAAGACCAGCGCAGAGCATCGGCGCTGCTTCGGCGGATTCCAAGCCTTCCGGGATGGGCGTCACATAGTTTGCCGGCGCAAGCACGAATTCTGCGAAAGTGCCCGGGGTGAAATATCTATTCTTCCGCATCAGTCACATCCGCAACTATCAAAGGACTTATTCTCTCTCTCTCTCTCTCTCTCTCTCTCTCTCACACACACACACAAATGAAAAGAAGGTCTTACCCAGAAACCTTAAACAGCTTACAATGCCCATCATAGCCCGCCCTACATCTCTCACAAGTCCCACAAGCAGCAGCAGTCCATTTCACACCCACTCTGTGCCCAAGCTTGACATCGCCAATGTCGGCGCCTTGGCCGAGTTTCTGCACGATGCCGATTCCTTCGTGGCCGCCGATTTGGCCAACGGGGGTGGGGAACGGGAGCGTTTTCCAGCCGTTGGTCATTACTGAGAGGTCGCTGTGGCAGACGCCGGAGTGTGTCAAGCGCACGAGGACTTCTCCTGGGCCGGGCTCGGGAACGGGGAATTCTTCGATTTTGGTGCTGATTGTTCCTGGATTGTCTTTTACTTTGGTTAGAGCGTGGATGGGAATGTTGGGAGAGGTAAGGGAATAGGTACCGTATACAGCTGCTTTGTAGGTTTTGGGGATATCGAATGTGGTGGTTTGGGTTTCGGTCGCCATTTTTGCTGTGTTTGCGATGAGAATCGAACGAGAATGAATCTATGGTGTCTGTCCTCTCGAGTTTCAGTTTTTACAAGATTGAACCACAAGGAAGATGCAGTCCAAAACTCAAGAGCTCGAGCTCTCAGGCACATGTCAACTGCAGGTCTTGGCATTATGGAGAGCTCCAGGCTTCGGAATACTGCATTTGCCGCTCTCAACGGCCGCATCGGATATCTCCCATATGGGTCCATTCGGGGTCCATTGCCCCGGATTCGGTGGTGCAGATGTTTGCATAATCGTGGGGGATATCTGGGGCCCCGCATCGGCACCTCCAGTGCGACCAGGATCGGCTCCATCATTCCGATATGGAATTGGGAACATCCGACTGTTGCCCCTGGATATGCCACCAATTGCAATCTTGCCATTACCCTCGGTACAAAGTGCCTTTGGCTTCAATTGAAATGCATATTTTGGACCAGCCAGATCTGTGACCAGATTTGTACCGTCATCTCTAAAAACCAGAAGCCCCCAACGAACCCCTATCACGTGATGGCACACCTATTCTCTCTCTCCCCCGACGCAGTCCAACACGCAAACTACGTCGAAGGGCACAAAGCAAGCGACGAAGTCAAATTCCCCTCGACCGGCTTCTTCCAAGGCTTCAACAAGCCCTCCCGCTTCGAAGGCGAAATCCTCAACCTCGAAGTCACCGGCACTATCCCCAAAGATCTAAACGGCACTTTCTACCGCATCCAGCCCGACCACCGCTTCCCGCCCCTTTTCGAAGAAGACATCCACTTCAACGGCGACGGCAGCGTCTCCGCCTTCACCTTTTCCAACGGCCATGTTGATTTCCGCCAGCGCTATGTACATACCGAACGCTTCAAGCACGAAACCGCCGCACGTAGGGCGCTGTTTGGCAAATACAGAAATCCGTATACGGATAATGAGATGGTGAAAGGCATTATTCGCACAGCAGCTAACACGAATATTCTGTTTTGGCGCGGTATGTTGCTGGCTTGTAAAGAAGATGGTCCGCCTTTTGCCATGGATCCGGAGACGCTGGAGACGCTGGGACGGTATGATTTTGATGGACAGGTGGAGAGTCCGACGTTTACGGCGCATCCGAAGTTTGATCCGGTGACGGGGGAGATGGTGTGTTTTGGATATGAGGCGGGAGGGAATGGCAATGATGGGAGTTGTGATATTGTTGTATACACAATTGACAAGGATGGCAAAAAGACGGAGGAGTGTTGGTATAAAGCGCCATTCTGTGGGATGATCCACGATTGTGGACTGACTGAGAATTATTTGGTGTTGCCGATGACGCCGTTGAAGTGTGATCTGGAGAGGTTGAAGAAGGGGGGTAATCATTTTTCGTGGGATCCGAATGAGGACCAGTTGTATGGGATTGTGCCGAGAAGGGGTGGGAAACCAGAAGATATTCGCTGGCTAAGAGCTGACAACGGTACCTACCCCTTTCATCATCATCTCATCTCAACTAACCCTGTCAGGATTCCACGGTCACGTAGCCGGAGCCTACGAGAACTCTGACGGCCACATCGTCCTCGACCTCAGCGTCGCCACCTCCAACGTCTTCTTCTGGTTTCCCCCCGACCCTTCATCCTCCTCCGGCCCCACCCCCACCTCTCTCCAAAAACGCAACGCCCTCATCTCCGACACCCACCGCTGGATCCTCGACCCCTCACTCCCCACCAACTCCCACATCAAACCCGCCCGCACCATGGGCATCAACGGCGAATTCTCCCGCATCGACGACCGGCTCGTCACCAAGCCCTACCGCCACTTCTGGCAATGTCAAATCGACCCTTCCCGCTCCTACGACTTCGAAAAATGCGGCTCACCCGCCGGCGGCCTTTTCAACTGTATGGGCCACTTCACATGGGACGACTCAACTATCAAAGACATTTATTGGGCCAGTCCGACGACAACGTTTCAGGAACCGGTGTTTGTGCCCAAAGAGGGAGGAGAGGAGGGAGAGGGATATTTGATTGCGTTGTTGAATCATTTGGATGTGTTGCGGAATGATATTTTGATATTTGATGCGTTGGAGTTGAAGAAGGGACCGTTGTGTGTGGTGCATTTGCCATTTAAGTTGCGGTTGGGGTTGCATGGGAATTGGGTTGATGAGAGGGAGAGGGAGGAGTGGACACAGAGGAGAAAGGAGGAGCCGGTGAAGGTTGCTGAGGGCGGGATGAAGTGGCAGACGGAGGGGAAGCCGAATGGAGTGAATGGGGTGAATGGCCATGGGTCGAGTTGAGCGGCGAATCTGGCCATGTTAGTGAGCCATTCGATTCGGGATCCAGATGCTAGAGTAGAAAGACATGTAAGTACGTACCAGTTTGTTACCAATTAGTCAATTAGGATTTAGGTTAAGAAAAAGAGCAAAAAAGGGCAAGAAGGAGATAGTGAACCGAACCCTACGCAAGCAATAAACATAATACCGGAAACGGCTCGAACATTGCACAAAGTTCGAGTCAATTGCCTACGAGCCCGAATTGGGGGAGGTCCGAATTCCAAGCGCGCTTTTTTTCTGCCTCTTTTTCTGATCTTGCGGCTGGAAAGTTGCGTGAGAGTGGAATATATACCAATTTCGGGAACCGATTATCAAGTCGAGTGGCCTATATGGCCTGATTGGAAAGCCTTGAAAGAGGATTGCCGATTCCCAGAAAGATATCCCCGGAAGTACTGTGGTTCGGCTTTTTGCGTTTGCTTTTTTGCAATTTTTTTTAGTAGTTTTGTTTTTACCCTTTTTGTCTGACCAGCTAGGGCAAAGGGGGAAGGAAGTCAGGCGTGGGGGGAAGCGCAGGAGGGGGCAAGTCTCCTTTTACTGCGGCTGGAAAGTTGCGTGAGACTTTTCAGGCAATCCGGAGAATTGGAGAAGTCGTGGGTTTCTTTCTTAGCATTACAGGTCGCCCCATACATTGAACGACTTTACGACAAGACCATGACAGCCATTCGGTTCGAGAGTCATCTGGAGAAATCAGTATACATATGTACCTACTCACTGTCAACCAAGTTCTCTCGCCGCAGGATCAGGCGAACCCCAAGAAGGGATAGTTGCCCCCTGGGGCCTGCGTACGGGCATGCTGTAAATTAGATACTAATCAAGATGAGCCCATTTCACAGCACAAATATGGATCTTTCCTTTTGAAAACTTATCTTCCGAATAGCGGATGTCTGAATGCTTTATGGTTGACGGTAGAAGTCCCGTATCTACCACTCCGAAGAATTGCTCAGCTCTGAACGCCGTGCCTGTCAGGGCGATATACCGAGGCAGGATGACCCGAAAACGCCCTCCATGCAAATCCGCCTTTCCAACGCCACGCTCAAGCTTTAAAAAACGTCGTCCGAGTCCATAGCCCCCTTTTTGAGCTTCGATACGGCGGCAACACTGGCGCCTACTGTAGCCACGCTGGGCGGAGCCGGAGCTTTGTCGACTCTCGCAGCAACCTCTTCCTCCACGAACACGCCCAGGCCCGAAAAGGCCTCGAACATAGCTCGTGCTTGGTATTCTTGCAGACTGTATCCGGCGACCATGACCTCCGTCTGGTTCTTGAACCCGTTCAACCACTCATTGTCGTAGTCGTCCTGCAAGACGAAGCGCGTCGGCTTGAAGTCCATGCCACCGAAAGGATCGTAGGGTCCCTCCTCGACAGCATCCTGCTTTCCCTTTCTCTTCAATCCCCTCAGCGACAGCCCAGACGCCAGACCCGAAATATCAGCATCTCTCTCCCTCTGCGCCTCCGCCAACCCAGCGCGTCGCTGACCCGCCTTCTTCAGCACCACCCTCTGTGCCTGTGCCGTAATCTCATTCGCATCGCCCTCTCCACTCGCCAGCTTATCCAACACCTCCCTCCGACTCCTCTCCAAATCCATCTTCTCATCCTCCTCGGCCTTCAAATTCGCCAACCTCCTCTGCCTCGCCGCCTCCCTCTCCATCAACGCCGTCTTCCTCCCCACCTCCATTTCCTCCTTCTCGACCCTACTCCTCTCCTCAATCATCCCCGCCTCCTGCCTCTTATACGCCTCCAGCTTCTCCTCCGCCCTCTTCTTCGTCACCGCATCGCCCTCCACCAGATCAAAAATCAAGTCTTCCACATCCTGTAGATGGTTGTTCCAATCGCGCAACGTTTCGAAATCGTCTTCGCGCTTGTTGAACACGGCGTGCACGCGTCTGCGGATGTCGACTTCGCGCTCGATCGTGAGATCGGCGAAGAACGCGGCGTGGAAACCCTTTTTGCGCAGGGTTTTGTGGCAGCCGGCGACGGGGCAGGGTGCGGGACCGGAGGTGAAGATGCGGTCGACGCAGGAGGTGCACATGCGGTGGTAGCATTCGGGGTTGATGAGGAAGGTGAGCGAGGGGTTGAGGTAGCGGTTAGATTTGCAGACGGGGCAGATGTCTGGAGTGGGAGAGTCAGGAAGTAATTCTTTTGTTCAGGGAAGAGATATAAGCTACCGTCTGAAGGATTGCTGGCCAGCGCCGGCGCGCCGGAAGCTTTCCGCGACATCTTTGGACCGCAGTGTCGTCGGAGATGGTGGCGTCCAGAGAAAGAGGTGGTGGTTTTGAGCCGCAAGGTCAAGAGCGGGACGTCGCGTTAGCGAATCAGCTTGCTCGGTTGCGCATGTGAAGATGCGACGGAAATCAGAAATTTAGGTTTGCCACAAGTTCACCAGTTCTCGCTCGGAACGTCAACTTCCAAAACAGATGCCTTCGTTCGATCCTCCCACGTTGAGCCAAGAAATTGGCAAAAAAAAAAGGCAAAACATACAACAGCAGGTATTCGCTGGTGGTCACCCACCCAACTACTAATCTGCCGATCTGAGGCTTATGTATGCAAGAGCGGACGGGTTTGCCAGTTCTCCTCAGTCTATGGTCGTATGTGCTGAAACTTAAGAAGTTAGGGTACTTGAAGAAATCATTTCGTGGAAACATCAAGCTCCGAGGGTTTGTGTTTCTTGAGACGCGACGCGGCCACTCTGACTGCTTTTCATCCCTTATGCCATTTTGACGGAGGCACATCGACGGGCTAAAACCACATACGCAACCACAAGATCTACCTGGCGCCAGAGAGGCTCGCAACGAATCCAGTTCAGATATCAAGATGGCCTTCATTGAACGTGGCCGCGGCGTAGCCCCTACGAATAACGGATTCGCCGAGAATATTGAGGCGATTCCCAGTTCCCACAATTTGGCCCCCGTTGATGACGGTAGGTAACATTGACATTAATCAAGGTGGTCTATGGACCGCGTTTCCTCCTAATTGTACGCCTTGTCCAGGACAATATGATTTTTATGTTTTTGTAAGTACCGTTTATAAAAGGCTCGCCCAGGGGCCAGGTACCTTTTTTCTCCCAGCTTTTCTTCTTCCTCCGTTCTCAATTTGCCAATTTTCCTACTCTACCTTTTTGCTCGCTCATTCTACACCATGTCTATTCCTACGTCCCAGTGCTCATCGTCTCTTTCTTCAATCAAAGATACGCACTTTGACTACATCGTTGTTGGGGGTGGTACCGCTGGCTTGGTTGTAGCAGCACGGCTTTTTGAAAATGCCAACGTGAATGTTCCGGTGGTCGAGGCCGGTGCGAATCGTATGAGTGACCCCGGTATCGATACACCAGGCTTCATGACCACTATGCATGAGGATCCGGATTACGAGTGGGCGTTTATGACCCAGCCCCAGGAATCTGCTTCTTTTCCCTGGTCCGTTATTCTACTTCGGTTACTGACTGTACGGATAGGAAAAAGCTCTTGGAAGGCAAATCGCATGTCCTCGAGGACGTGTTTTAGCAGGCAGTTCCGCAATCAACTTCTCCGCAATTCTGTAACCCTCAAAGGCAAACCTCGATATCTGGGCAGCTCTGGGGAATGAAGGCTGGAGCGCGGCGGATATGGCAAAGTACTTCCACAAGTTCCAGAACTTTCTTGGCCGGTCAATTATAGAGACTATGTTTGGGATGTGTTGACGAGAGAGGGTGTGGAGATGTTGAATGTTGATGATTTGGAGAGTGCAGCGAGAAGAGGTTGGAACAGGGGGTATATTCGGAGTGTGACGTGGATGAGTGTAGCGAGTGTTTTTATTTTTGGGGAGGGGGTGGGGGCGCTGGTGGAAGTGTATTGGCTGGTGAAGAGGAGGACGAAGAGTTGGGTAGGGCGGCAGGGGGGTGGAGTTCACCTAGCATAAAGCGAGGCGAATGCTGAGTAACGACTAAATGAAATGAGATTATGTCTAGTTCTATCAACTAAGAGCCGGTGTGGAGAGGTGAGATTGAGAGGGCGAGAGGCAGGCGACAAAGCAGACGACAGTTAAGACGGGGCAGGCGATCAAACTATTTCAATTGTTTCTGGAAATCCTTTTGCACTTGCTTCAAGCTATCAAGATCAACTTATCAAGCCGTCCACACTTTCTTTCTCAGTCCCTCATACAACCGGGCTCTTCACACCAAAGTCAAAACATACTGACCCAGCAAACCCGCCGCAATAGAGCCCCCAGCCCACCGATACCCATTCATAAACCACCACGCACAACTATCCTTATCCTTCAAATCAACAAAAGCAACCATCGAGCCAAGCGAGCCAACCGCCCCGCCCACCGCAAACAGATAATAAACCGCATCCATCTCCTGAAACCTACCGCATTGAAACAGCAATCCACCCATAATAGCCAAAAGACTCCATAGCAGTGCCTTCTCCCTACCGCGAAACAGAACCGCCAAGCTCTTAATCCCCGCCTTGACATCATCCTCCACATCCTGGATTGCATAGATGGTGTCGTAGATCATGGACCAAATGATGTTTGCAAGGACTAAGCAAAGACTTGATCCGTCGATGCTGGTCTGAAAGTTGAGGTCAAAGGGGTGGAAATCCATGGCTAGGGATCCCATGACAACTCCCCAGGCTAGCGAGAAGCCGAGGACGGTCTGAGGGAAGTTCGTGTGGCGTTTGGCGAAGGGATAGTAGGTCCAGCCGATTATACCAGGTAGCGAGTAGACGAAGTTCTCAAATAGACTATCTGGTAGACAGTAGAGGAAAAGCGCAGCACCGAGTGCTTGAGTGAGCGTGAATACGACCGCGGCGAAAGGCGACACGGCGCCTCGTGGGATTGGTCGGTGGCGGGTTCGCTCGACTTGGGCGTCGAGGGGGGCATCGATCAGATCGTTCCAGATGTGGATGGCGTTGGAGACGAAGAAGCTGGCGCCGAATAGCAGGGCACACTTCTCGAGGACGACTGAGGGGGTGGCTTGGACGAGAATGGCGCCGTAGAGGATGCCGAAGATGTGGGGGAAGAAGATGAGGAAGAGACCGGCGGGAGGCCAGACGCGGGCTAGTTGGGCGTATGGGAGCCAGGAGTCGGGCATCCATCGCAACAAGCCGGTTTTGCCGTTTCCACCGTATGTGTTTGCGGACTTCTCGTTGGCCTTTTCGTCCAGGTTGGCCGCCGACTTCTCGCTTAGGAGTTGAGTTTGACTCATTGTTGCGGTGATGATACCTTAGCACACGGCTATCGAGGCAGGCCACGGATATGATCCTGGTAGTTGGACCCAAGTAGGTAGTCAGATAACCGATAGTTTTCTGATGTGACTTGCTACCAAAAGCAAAATGTCAAGCAAGGCTCGTCCGTCTTATATGAATATCGGCAGCCAAGGCCCAAGATCTCCACCCCTACCTGTAGGCTAATGCCTTCCTAATTCCAATCTAGTCCTCTTCGTAAGTCAACCAATTAGTGCCTCTCTAGTTCAATTCCCTACCACAACTCCGACTTTGCCATGATGAAAGATTATCGAATCAGTGGGGTCATGAAACGCCCGCTGGATCCTGCCGTCAGTATCCTTGCCTGAAGATCCTAGACGCTAGATAGGAAGTTTTTATGTCGCTTCTCGGACCAAAGCCGTCCGAGCCATATACTCCATTCAAGCTTTATCGTAGCGGTGAGGGACTGAGAGCTGAAACCAGGGATGACGACAGGAAAGTCCCCGAGCCTACCTAGGTAGGCTATACATGTAAAAGGAATCGAGTGGAGATGGGGTCCAAATTGTAGCTTATAGCATGCTCGTGACAAAACCCAGCCTTGTAGTAGCGGCGTTATCTTCTCGCACATGGTTTTCAAAAACCTTTTGTCAAGCTATGTCGACGGGTTCAGCCTCAATCTGGGGTTGTGATAGTAAGCGACCCGCAGCTCAGAGTAGCACTAGCCTCGGGGCACGCAATGCGGCAGTACCCGAGCCCCTGCTCAGAATAACCTCAAACCTGCTAAAATGCTACATGTATGTTTCCAGATTGGCAGATCAGCACCCCCACATAAGCACTTATGCATGCAAGGTTGGCAGACCGGGCACGTCCCGAGCGCCAGTAACCGATTTGTCCCGTGCACGCAGCACAGGCGGGATTTCCGAGAACATCAATCGGATGAATTCATTCTTTCAAGTTTCAACTCGCTAAACTTCAAAAGCAGCCCAGGTAACAAAAAAAGATATGAATCAGACTGGGAAGCATGGAAATGATCAGAAAGTGGCATGATAGACATACTACATATCTTGTCAGAAACTAGGCGCTCTTTGAAGTCCTACTAAGTATCGTTGCTGAAGAAGTAGTGCTGAGTGGTGGAAGATCTATCTCCGGGGAAGCGGTCCGTGGACCCAGGATTGAATCCATGTACTTTGAGCATACCACGCCAGAGGGAAACCCCACATATGCTTTCACTATAGATCAGAATGATCACCCTAACCCATCGCTTGACGAGTCACGGAACAAATCTCAGGCCGAGGCCTCTGCGGATTCTTTCCGCTTAGCAACTTGCTAAGCGCTGACCAGGAAACGCAATCACGTAATTCAAAGGTGATCATGGGAAGATATTGAGGGACTTGTAGGACCCTGCTTCTCCAGAAACGACGACGTGGGAGGACGGGATTTCTACCAAACCAAAGAGCTCACATTGAGTGATCGTGGGGGAGGGACTACCTCGTCACAGTAAGTTTGCACTGACCTCCCACGTGCTCTTCGATATCACATACCGAGAACTAAAGCCTCGGGACAGCGAGTGCCAGCTTTGATATGTACGAGTCCCCACAGGCCCATGAATAAGCCGGCTTAATATACCGGAGACCGGTGTGTGGAGAGACAGATATCGGTCGGGCCAGCGGCTCTCAGTCCCGTGCACAAGTCGAACTTAAACGCAACGTCAAGTGTCAGGAAATGCTGGAAAATATTGATAATGCGAAAAGCCAAGTAAGAAGTGATGATGATCGAAAGCCAACACCCCAGAACCGTCCTAGAGCGTTTCAGAAAACTTTGTTGACGATAACGGCAGACACAGCCCGGCCAGCAACTTGGATGGCATATCGAGAGTGATGCAATGAAAAATGTATCAGCTGCCAAACCTGGGATATATTCCGACCTGATAGCAGCCGTGGTCTGATTCTTCTGCAGGTTCATATAGAACAAGGACTCGGGCCAAAGGAGAAAATCTGGGCGACAGGAGTAGCAGACTGGGAGACAGAGCTCGGAAAACTTGGGACTTCGAACTTGGAAGTCCTTGGGTTGACACTCGACAGTCTCGAGCCCAAAATGCTCAGATCCAGCGCCCCTGGATGACAGGGCTTTGCGAACCTTGTCTCGCCGCCAGGCTGCGTGATATACATTACCTAAGTGAAGCACCTTGAGCGAACCATTCAGACAGATCACAGACTCGATGAGGACAGCTCACCATCCACTTCTTGGTCCTTGCTACAAAAGTGAGCCGCCACTAAGGGGAGTTCATGGAGAATTCGTCTAAAGTTCGGCGGATCCTGAAACACGGCGGCGATTTTCCAGGGAGTCGAAGGAGCCGAGGTCAATGCTGATGATGAGCGGGTTTTTCGGTGGAGTCGATGAGGTTGAGAAAGGTCGCGGCAACGGCTTGAGCTTCACCGCCGTGTTCTGCCACGCTAAATTACAAATGCGAAGGTGTAAGCGAATGCGAATGCGAATGCGAGCGTGACTGGATCTATGTTCCGCGAAACCCGAATTTTATCGCGTTCTATGCTTTTCCATCCCACCAATTTTGCGCACCAGAACAAACGACGCCCACGAACTCACATCGACTAAAGTTCTGGGTAGTTCTAATAGTCTCGCACACTCTCCAATTGCACTTTCACCGTGCCACGACTCCAATCATGGCTACCGCAGTGAAAGACAGCTTCCTGGACCTCGAGCGCCACCGCCAGGCACTCGAAGACAACGTCGCAAAACTACGCAAAGCTCTCAACCACTGGCAAACGTGGGAACTGGAATACGAAGGCCTGAAGGAAGAGATCGCCGCCGTCAAACCACCGACAAGTCCCGCAGACCTTGCCACCCTCTGCCACAACTACGAAAGCACCGTCCTTACGAAATCCGAGATTGACGATATTTTGGGCACGAAAAATAACAAATCGCCTTCGAAGACTGTCGAGCAGGTGACGAATGTGCTCGAAAGAAGGGTGGATTATGTTCAGCAAAATGTGAAGACGATTGAGAAACAATTGGAGACGGCTGAGGAAAAACTGGCAAAGGCAACTGTGATCAGCGCCCCCGATGTGAGGGACGAGGAAGGCCTGCCGTTGATGGAAATTACAGAGGAATTGGATGAAGATGGTAATGTCATTAGTGGCAGGGCCGAGGCGCCTGGGAACTCGAAACAACAGTTGCTAGAAGTTTTGCAAAAAGCAGGCGTCGATAACCTTCCGAGTCCCGAGGAATTGCAGGCTATGGAAAATGCCAGGCGAAACAAAGATGTTCATCGGATTAAAGACGAGGAAAGAATCCAAGAAGTCGAGGAGAAACCTATGCAAGAGGACACCTCTGAGCAAGAGTCGGCCCCAGTCAAGAAACGTGTCTCACTTGCGGATGTCGCACAGCCGACCAGTCAAGTAGCGGAAGACGCAAAGCCTGTCAAGAAACGGGTCTCTTTTGCTGTGGCAGAGGGAAATGCCAGACCAGCGCCGGCAAAACCACAGCCAAAGAAGAAGACTGTCTCGTTTGCTCAGGAAGTGGAGGAGGATGAGGATGACGACGAAGACACAGAGATGGTCGATGCAGATGATGAACCAAGCAGACGCATCGAAGACCTGATCAAAAAGATCGAGGAAAGCAATAAGCCGGGTTTTTCCGAGACGCCCATTATACCCGTGGACGAATCTCCAGAAGATGCTGAACTCCGAAGGCAGATGATCGAATACGGTATGAGCGACATCGGAGCCATTGTCGGAGAGCTCAACCTGGAAGAGGGGAGCGCGTCTGAGGATGAAGATGAAGATGATAGAAGCAGCATGATGACTGATGACGAAGACGAATATGGCCGCTCTACTACTTCTGTCATTACGGAGGAGTACAGAAAGCAAATGACCGAACTGGAGAAGAAGCTGAATGCTCGGATGATACAAAACGTCGGTCCCGAAGGTCCCGAAGGCGACGCTGACGTTGGTATTGTACACGAAGGCATTGGACGAGTCACGATCAACAGACAAGCGGAAGATGTGCCAGAAACCCCCACTCGGGAGCCTGCGACATCAGCAAAGAAGGGCAAGAAAGGAGTCAGATTTGCAGACGACCTGGATATCTCTCCTGCCCCAGAGCAGACCACTACAAAAGCAGACAAACCGGAGCCTCGCGCCCCGACAGTTGCACCCCTGGGAGACATTGTGGAACGAAAGCCCCCAGCATCCACAACTCCATCACCGGCACCGGCACCCAAGAAAGTTTCGCGCTTCAAACAAGGGCTTTCCACAGCCACACAGCCAGACCACCCATCAGCCCAGACCTCTCTTCCAACCAGATCAGTCGCAAACGCCACCTACGGCAACGCCTCAATCCCACTCTTTCCCGCCGCAAAACCCAAAGCCTATTCCAGCCTCTTCCCGCCCCCTCTCCCCCCCACTCCTCCACCCAAAGCCACCCCCACGGGGCCCCCAAACAAAACCCTCGCGCCCGAAATCGTCGAGCGCGAAGTTTCCGATGAGCCCATTGAGCCTGACGAATTTGATGCTCAGTTGTTGAAGAAAGAGATCGATATGGAATATCATCGCCAGAGGAACCGTATGATTCAGCGACAGGGTGGCTTTGGAAAGGAAAATGAGAGTGCGATTATTCCGTTGACGGAGGAAGAGGGAGGACCGAAGAAGGTTAGTCGGTTTAAGGCGGCGAGGCTGGCGATGGGTTAGTGCAGAAAGGTAGCGGATAGGATTTGTAGTCAGATCTACAGCAGCATGATCTAGGTAGCTAGAACTGATCTCGAAGCTGTGCGCTGCTTTTTAGAGGCCCTGATACTTTCTTCTCGTGGATGATGCCCATGCGCTGGTGTTTCAGTGGTTCCAACTTTCACGTCGGCTCTCTCTCAAACGATCGCATGTCCCACTCCTTCCCTCTCCCCCTTTTTTCTCACCTTCTTTTCTTCTCAACCCCTTCCCCTGTCCTTTCCCTTCCTCTCATCCAACAAACACCACCGGAGCGCTTACATGATGCTTTGATGCATTGCACATCGCACATCGCAAAATGATGACAGAGCAGCTCCCCATCTGCTTCTCGATTTCCTAAGCCACGCTCCCAGATTGACACTGCAAGAGGGCTCTCTGATGCCGCGATCTATCCTTCGGGATTTCCGACAAGGAACGAAACATCGTGGCTACTCGTTTCACTCTCTACATTCCATTCTTTTTCTGGGTTCGTGGTTTAGTGGGCTTGGAGATCGTGGAAATTGAATCCTAACGCGTCTCCTACGCAGTCTTAGCGCAGAGCTATAGACTGGGAAATTGGAGTTTTTGATCATACATTCTGCTAATATCTGTGCTGTGAAATTCTCGAAAATTGAACGCCTCCCTTTCCCATTTAGCAACCAATTGCACTAAGCACACCGAACCTCGCCTTCCAGTCCCTCAGAAACGCTTCCACATCCTCATAGTCTACCACACCGGCATCGAAATGCGCACTCACATCTACAGCACCGTCCACAAGCGCACAATCAAGCAAGAACGTTGTTGGTGGCGGCGTCATAAGCCTCGCCTGCACCTCTCTGATCGCAGATGCAAGTGCCAATCCATCCTCCTTTGCACTCGACGTTCCATCTTCAGAACATACAGGGGCAACAGCAACAGTTCTCTTAGGATGGATTGTTAGCGAGACAGCAATCGCTTCACTGCTTTTCTGCGCATCATCCCCATCAATATCAAATCCCGCCGTTTCCCATATATTGCGTAAGCCGAAATGCTCGTATGGCATCATGTCGAGAAGAGCATGCTGGATGCTTTGCAGCCATTTCGCACTTTCGCTTTGCGTCTCGTTTTCATTCGCTGTGCTTCTACTGTCGTCTCTAGTGTTCTTGGTGTTGGGCAAGCAGATGCGGAGTGGTACCATGGTTGCGGTAGGTGCGATGAGGGACTCGATGGATGCAATGCCGATATTTTTGCCGGTGAGCGTAAGTTCGAGAACGGCTTCGGATGTTCCTGTGAGGGCTGCGATGGTTTGAGCTAGAGAGGCTTGCAGAAGCACCGAGGTGGTGACACTGCGCTGTTTCGATTCGTTGATGGGAAAGCGGTGTGTTAGAGCTGTGGAGGCTGCGTGCGGGAGATTGTGATTTTGGGGACGGTAAAAGGGGTTGCGGGCGCTACAAGTACGCAAAGATTGTCGCCAAAACGTGGCGGCGGCGGACGAATCTTGGATCGGAAGTGTCTTTGAGAGGAAACTGGTGAAAGTGGGTGACAGGCTGGAATTCGGAGTGTCGGATGTGGCGTTTTTGGAGTTTGAGAGGAGCTCTGCTGTGTAGGTTTTCTGCAGTTGTTCGAAGAGGGTATGGACAGACCATCCGTCATAGACAACATGGTGGGCGGTCCATATCATGTGTGCTTGCTGGCCTTCGTAAGGCTCCTGGACTGCTATATGATTCAGTCGATGCCCGAATCCCATGTTGGTTCGTTCCTTGTCCAATTCCAGATAGTCCTCTAGACTCTTCGACTCAGAATGGATCCACTCCGCAGCTTGCCGCAAAACTACTTGATAGAGTCTCCCGTTTTCGCCTTTGATGACCCGAGTTCTCAAAATCGGAGATCTCGATACGATGGATTCCCATGCCCGTTTCAGAGTCGTCATGCTGATAGAAGGTGACAGAGAATATACGGATTGCAATATAGGATATCCGGGATGCTGGACAGACAGTTGCATCAGATCGCTTTGGAATGGCGTGCAGGGATAGATATCCTCGATCATTTCTTCGTCGACACCGCATTCCCTTGTCACCTGCTCTCGGAGTAGTCGAATCTCGTGCTCTGCGTCGAGAAGCCCAAATCTCTGAATTGCAGAATCGTCTTCTTCAACATCTTTCAAATCCAATTCAAGCGCCATGCTCTCAAGAGTAGGATGCTTGAAAATGTCCGCAACGCTGATTTGCATTCCACAGCGACTCGCCTCTGTCACTAAACGCATAGCGGCAATGCTATCGCCCCCAAGGTGGAAAAAGCTTTGTTCGATAAATATTTCTTCTGCATCGATCTTCAAGACTGACGCCCATAGTCGTTGGAGTTTGATTTCCGCGTTTGAAGATGGACGACGGCGGTTAGTGAGCTTGGATGTGGTAGAGAAAGCGCGAAGTTCTTGAATGGTGAGAGCTGATACGAGAGAGCGAAGTTTCTTTCGGTCGAGTTTGCCGGATGATAGCAAAGGAGTGCGGGCCAGGGGAATATACACCGATGGAACCATGTACAACGGCAATATCTGAGGCAACTTCTTTTCGAGCAGGCTCGTTACCTCCAAGAAAGCGTTCTTCGTGCTTTCCGCAGTTGCAATATACTCGCAATTGCCACCTAGATCTTCGGCTACCGCGTCAGTCGAAGATATAGGGATAAATGCCACAAGCATCGGTGCTTGAGCTCCATCGTTTGCCCTGCATATCTCCACGGCAAACCCGGTATCTAGATGCGGCAGACATTGACGCATTTGACTTTCTATTTCCCCCAATTCGATGCGGCGTCCGTGCAATTTGCGTTGAGTGTCTGCTCGGCCAAGAAGCCTAATCTCTCCGTCTCCAACGTACAGAGCGAGATCACCCGTCTTATACATCCTCCTCCCTCCACAGTCGATTTCTCCGAAAAGCGAAGTCCACTTTGGATCCCGAATAAAACTTTGGTCCGTTTTGGCCTCATCGTTCAGATATCCTCGCGTCACAATAGGACCATCCACAACTAGCTCGCCGATCAGCCCCACGGCTGATATCTTGTCATGGTTCTTTGGGTCAACAATCCACAGACGACAGCCTGTAGCGTTTCCAATGATTGAAGGATCGTCGTCTTCTTTCAATTCGGGCTTAACCGCGCAAGTGATTGTTGCTTCTGCCGGGCCATACTGAACTTGTAGATTCACCCTCCCAGCCCACAGCCTAATCATCTCCTTTGTCATAGGCTCTCCGCCAATACCCAGCACTCGCAAATCAGGCAGTTGAGCTGGCCGAAGTTGAGCAAGAACAGTAGGTGTAAGCAAGGCCTGATTGACTCTTGTATCAGCCATGAATGTTGATAGACTATTCATGCGCTGCGACTCCGATGGATAGCAAACACAGCCGCCGGAGATGAGAACTGGAGCTATGTCGGCGAAAAAGACATCGAAATTGTGGTTGGAAAATTGCAAAGCGCGTGTTTCAGGGGAGCAGCCAAGAGATTTAGCCAGAGCCTTGCTGCTAGTACATAGAGATACGTGATTTACGACGACTTGCTTAGCGACGCCGGTAGATCCAGATGTACTGATAATGTAAGCTGCGTTGTATGGTTGGACTTTGACCGGAGGCAGCTTGGATATTGTGTCTCTTGCCGCGAAGAACTCTGACTGAACCGCGATGACCTCAAGCTCAGTGCCATCGAACAGCTTACAGTGAAGCGGCGAGCTGAGTATGACACTTCCAGAAACCTCATCGATGAGGGCATTGCGTCGCGCTTCGGGAAAGCTTGGGTCGAGAAAGACACAAGCTGCGCCGGCTTTCCACACCGCGAGCAAAGACACGATAACCCACTTTGACTTTTCGAAGCACAGGGGCACGAAAGAGTCGGTTTGAACACCGTGACTGATGAGCTCGCTTGCGAGAGTATTAGACAATGCTTCAAGCTCTCCGTATGTTAAGGTGCCGTCCCATGCATCGACTGCGAGCGCGGTTATGTTGACTTTGCCTGCTTGCTCGATAAGTTGATGGATGCAAGCCTCTGTCGAACTTGCTGGTATTTTGTTCCATTTTGCAATCTCTGCAATATCTGCGGGACTCGCAAATTCCAAGTCACAAACGAGTCTTTCTGGTGAGCAGTCAGATAGTTGCCGTAGGACATGACCGATTTGCGCAACGATCCTTTGCATTTGCTTTGACTCGATGATGTTGGAATCGAACTCGGCATTGACATCGACTCCCTTGGCGGACGGTGTACACTCTAAAGCGCAAGGATATGCATGGAAGTTGGTTGAACCCTGTCCCTTGACAAGACTGAGGCCAAGGATATCGTGCGTCTCCTCGGAAGTCTTTGCAGGCTGGATCACAAGCAGAGACTGAAAATTGCAGGCAATTTCACAATCCGGGCTTAACTTTTTGATGGCCTGGAGACCAAGATGTTCGAACGGTATCATCTCGGTGGACTTGAAATGAATGATGTGTAGTAGTTCTCCAACCGACTGAGTATCCTCGATTCGAACCCGAAAGGGTACGGTCGCGATTGTGGGCCCAACTATGTTTTCGATTCCGGGTACTGACGCCGAGCGGCCGCTGTTGGTCATGCCGAATACAACATCATTCGAATCAGAGTATCTTGCGAGAACCAAGGACCATGCGGTCTTGATTAAAGTGGCGATTGGTATTCCGGACGTCTGGTGCTCGTCGAGGCAAACGTATTGTCGAAAGGATGCATTTGCGAGTGGTCGATAACTATTAGATAGCTGCGAGGGGAACACCGACGGAACGCATTTTTCAAGCTGCCGGGTCCAGAACAGTGAAGCTTGGTCTTCATTGCAATCCTGCAAATGCTTGATAAACAGATTGAAGCCCGGTCTGGATCGTTCCAGCTCTCCGTAGTAGGCTTGCTTGACAGCATTGAGAATCAAGGGGACAGACCAGCCGTCAAACACTGCATGATGAGCTGTCCAAACAAATCGAGACGAGTTCTGGCACGAAGCTAGTCGGGACAGTGGCTGGCTGACGGAGAAGTCGCTTTGCCCGGCTTTATGCAGGTACTGGTCCAATTCGTCTATCTCATCCCAATGAGCAGTTTCTCTAACAACAACTTGAAATGCACCAGCTGTAGTCTCCACAATCCTTGTCCGGAGAATAGGAAGAGCAAGAGTGACCTTTTCCCATGCTTCTTTCAACCGATCTATGTCGACTCTCTGGGGTATTTCCCAGGTAAATTGGGAAACGTAAGTACCTGGATCCATCTTGGTCAAAGTGACGAGTCCGTGTTGCAAAGGCGTACAAGGATAGATGTCCTCGATACTGGTTCTCGTAATATTGCAACTCTCAATCACCTCCTCGCAAAGCCTCTCCACATCGCCAAGGGGCCGAATCAGTTCAAAGGGCTTTATTTCATCGGCTTGCGACGAGTCTTCCGAGAAGTCTGCCACTAAAGCCAGAGCGGCGAGAATGGGGTTTTGGAAGATTGTTTGCACCGTAAGAACAATGCCTGATTTTCGGGCTAACCCAACAAGGTGGATGGCGCTAATGGAGTCTCCTCCAAGGCGAAAATAGTTTGAGTCAACACCGATCAGATTCTCACTTAGTCCCAACGTTTGAACCCAGAGTGACGCAATTTTGCGCTCCATTTCGGTGGATGGTGGACGTATCTCATTTTGGATATTGAAAGAGCTGAGCTGTTCCACGGTCATGGAGGAGGCTTGATCTCTGAGCGCCTTGCGATCCGTTTTTCCGGCGACGGAATACGGCATATGCAAAAGCGGGATGAATGTCGTTGGAATCATGTAAGAAGGAATGATTTGCAGCAGTTGAGACTCTAAGCCTTTGGTCATATCTGCTACAAGTTGTTTTGCGGAAGGTGATTCAAGGAAACTTGTCGTCTGTGGTGACTTCTCCTCGATATCGGGGACGGTGACGAAGGCCACCAACATCGGGGCACTTTGCCTATCTGATGGCCTCACCGCATCCGCTACTATCTCTACCGACGAAGGTAGAAAGTGGCGGAGATGGTGTTCAATCTCGCCCAACTCCACCCGTTGCCCGTTTATCTTGACTTGACTGTCGGCTCTTCCGATGTAGTAGATGGATCCATCGGGGTTGTATTTGACCAAGTCACCAGTTCGGTACAGTCTGGTTTCCTCACCAGATGGTCTGAAGCCCTTCAGCCAATCTGCACCATCCAAAAACGCAGCATCAGTCTTTGCTTGGTTTTTCAAATAGCCTCGCGCCAGACAAGGCCCCTCGATAAGCATTTCTCCAACCGTTCCAATGGGCGCAAGCTTCTGATAGTTGTCTGCATCCACAATCCAGCAAACAGAGGCGACTTGTCTTCCGATGGTCCGGGGGTTGTTGCCGGCTTTGACTCCCACGTTAATAACTGAGGTAACAGAGCATTCCGAAACACCATAAGCATTTACAAGCCTGACTCTATTTGCCCACATATCGAAATCATCTCGATTGGGTGCTTCGCCTCCCAAGACAAGAGTTTCTAAGCTGGGAAGATTGTTGTCTGCAATCATGCGGGCAAAAGAAGGCGTAGGATTCATCCAGGTCACGCCCATCTCCCGAACGATTCGAGCTGTTTCGTTCAAACGATCCGAGTCTCTGGCAATGCAAATACATCCGCCCACTATTAGCGTAGCCAAGATCTCCTGCACGCTTACGTCGAAGCTGAAAGACGCAAAATTTAGGACCCGACTGCTGCTGTCAATGTGGAGGCCTTTGGCACAGTCTATAGCGCTTGTAGAGTACGCTCTGTGCTCGATGAGTGCTCCCTTTGGTTTGCCGGTTGAGCCTGAAGTGAACACGCAGTATGCAATATTAGCTGGAGTGACCCCTGAGCTCGGATTCCGACCCTGAACAGGTAAGCTATCGAGGAGCCATTGGTCAACGACTATTATCTTTTGCCGAGTACTGTCAGAAAACTGGCACGAGCTGCTCTCTGAGGCCAAAATGATGGTCGTCTCGACTTCATCTATGATCGTCTCCAGCCGTCCAGTCGCATGAGACGGATCCATCGGGACATAGCCACCACCGGCCTTCATGATGCCAAGAATGCTAACAATGGCCCATTTTGATTTCTCAAAACAAATCGGGATCAAGCTTTCGGGGCCAACACCGCACTGAGCCAGATGATGGGCCAACCTTGTCGATAATTCGTTCAGTTCTCCGTAAGTGAGATTGCCATCCCAGGCGCAAACGGCTTCTTTATCTGCATGTTGGGCAACCCTTTTCTCGATGAGTTGATGCACACAGGATTCTTCTGCTGGTAGCATCTTGCCGTTCCATCGTTTCAGGGTCTCCAAGTCCGCCGGGCTCATCATGTCCAGCTCACCGACCGATAGTTCGGAGTTGTCAGCCTGAGAATACAACTGTACCAAAACATGCTCGAACTGATTCATGACTCTTTCCATTTCTCGAGGATCCACAACTTGCGGGTCAAATCTTGTGTAAATACTGATCCCATTCTTCGACGGAGTGGCTTCAATATTGAGAGCGTAAGTATGGAAATTGGTGAGATTCTCTTGCACTTCTTCCAACCCCAGAGGCAAACGTTGTAGGTCCAATTCGACAGATGGTTGAATGACCAGCAAGCTTTGGAATTCACAGGCAGTGCGGGCGTCTTCGCTGAAGTTCTTGATTCTTTGAATCCCAGTTTGCTCGTATGGCATGTGTTCCGCTACTTGTGCCTGTATTTGTTGGAGCAACAAGGCGATGCTTTGTTTTCGATCGAGCTTGACTCGCAGAGGCACTGTCGCAATTGTCGGTCCTGTGATCTTCTCGATGCCTTTAACAGGAGCTGTCCGACCGCTCACTGTTGTACCGAAAACGACATCGTCGACATCTGAGTAGCGTGAAGTGACAACAGCCCAGGCTGCGCGAGTGATGGTAGAGATAGTAATACCACACTTGGGCGTAGCAGGAAGTGTGATGCTGTGTGAAATCTCATCGGTTGCCGATGGCCGGTACATGTTAGATGGGACGATTGGAAAGGTTGTGCTTGAAACTCCTGCAAGTTGACCAGTCCAGAATAACTCAGCACTCTTCTGATCCATCTCCAAAAGATACTTGATGAAGTTGTTAAAGCCGGTTACCGGACTTGGGTCCTGGACATTGTACACCGACTCAAGATCCAAAAGGATTTGTGGCAAAGACCATCCGTCGTATACAGCATGATGAGCTCTCAAAACAAAGTAATCTGCGGCCAAGTCAGAATTGTGAGCAAGAATGTAATGAGCAAGTGGCTGTCCGTAGCCCATATTTTGCTGCGACCCAGACTCCAGGCAGTCGGAAAGGTCGTCAAACTTTTGCCAACGGATTGGCTCCTGAATCACCACTTGAAGTGCGCCAACATTTGTCATCTGAATAAGTCTTGTGCGCAGAATTGAATGATGCTGCACGATAGCTTCCCATGCCTTGCAAAACCTGCCCACGTCTAATGTTGAAGGTAGTTTGAATACTGAAGTTGCTCGATAGGCACCCCTGCTGGCTAGTGATAAAGCCATCAAACCCTCTTGCAGTGCAGTGCATGGGTATATGTCTTCAACAGACTCAGGGTCGACATCGCACAAACTGGCTGCTTCCATGCGGATCACAGCTGCGTGCTCTCTTTGTGAGACCAGATCAAAGGGTCTCAGTTTGCAAATTTCTTGCTCCGTTTGCCTGGTGACTACAGACGCCATGTCGCAGAGTCGGGGGTGCTTGAAAATCTGATCCACAGATAAAGCCAAGTCGAGGGATAGTAGCCTCGCCATTAGCCTTATTGCGAGAATTGAGTCTCCCCCCTTCTTGAAGAAATTGGCCTCGACATCCATCGCATCCGTCGGGATCCCCAATACGCTACTCCATTGCCCTCTCAGCAAAAGCTCGTCATCAGAAAAGTATGTGCGACCGGAGCCTGAAGAGTTCGACAAGATAGAGAGCTGGCGGACTGTCAAATCTTTTGCTGTTTTGCTCAACTTCTTTCTGTCGACTTTCCCAGAAACCGATAGAGGCAGACTTTCAAGGAAAACCCAGTAGGTTGGAATCATGTAGCTGGGAACTAGTTCCGAAAGTTCAGACTCTAGGTCGTGCAAGATAGTGACGAGATTATCCAAAGGCCCGACTGGCGTTTGTGTGGCCTCTTTCCACACACAGGTAGCTTCCAATGAAAAGCTTTCACCTAAGAACGCTACCAATTTCGGATGGTGTGGAGTATCATCGAAAGAAACCATGTCGACTACGACTTTCAAGGATGACGGTAATAAGTCGGTCAAATGATACTCGATTTCGCCCAATTCGACTCGCTGGCCCCGGATCTTGACCTGAGTGTCGCTACGACCCAGGTACTTCAATGTTCCGTCTTCGTTGTAGCTAACAAAGTCGCCAGTTCGGTAGAAGCGCCGACCAGAAGTAGATGCCGGGATTTTGGCCCACTCAGGATCAATAACAAATGCTTCTGCCGTTTTGTCGGGATTTTTCAGATACCCTCTTGCCAGTATAGGGCCTTCAAGCAGCAATTCCCCCATGGCTCCGATAGGCATAAGTAAGTTGTAATCAGTTGGACTAACAACCCAGGCAAGGCAACCGTAAGGTGTGCCAATAGTGGCAGGCTCCGATCTCAAATTGAGCGGCGAGCTAACCACGCTCGTCACACTGCATTCGCTGGGCCCGTAACTGTTTATGAGAACCACATGTTCAGCCCAATTCTCTACCTGGATCTTTGTCACAGCCTCACCCCCAAGCAGCAAGGTCCGCAGTGTTGGGACATCCGTGGGTGATAGCAGATTGACGAAAGAAGGCGTCAATTCGGCAGCATTGACTTGAGCTTCGTTGATAAAGCCTACAATATTATTCATCCGGTCGTAGTTTGAAGGTATGCAAACGCAGCCTCCGAATATAATCGTACTGAAGATGTCCTCCAAGCTCGTATCAAAACTGTAACTTGAGAATTGCAGCGACCTCGTGCTCGTATCACGACGAATTGCGTGTTGTCGAGTAATTGTCCCCGTACAGAAAGCTCTGTGTTCGGTCACCGAGCCTTTGGGTTTTCCAGTGGTCCCAGATGTGAAGACAGCATATGCAGCATTGCTGGGTGTTACATTGTCACCTGAACATGTACCTTCGACGCCAGTGATTTGGTCGTATAGCATGGAATGGTTGACAACTAGTGTGTTTCTAATCGATTCACACATCGTCAAATGTTCATCCGAGCAAAGGATAAGACTTGCATCAACTTCGTCACATACGATCTCGAGACGTGTTGCTGGCTGAGATGAGTCAAGTGGGACAAAAGCCCCTCCTGCTTTCAAGACCCCAAGCATCGCCACAACCGCATACGCTGACTTGTTGAAGTAAAGTGGAACGAATATCTCTGGTCCGACACCACGAATCTGCAAGTATTTCGCAAGTTGGCTAGACACTTGGTCCAGTTCAGCATAAGTGAAATTGCCATCCCAGCAGAATATTGCTGGAGCATGCGGTGTTTCTTTGGCTTGGTCCATAAAAATATCATGGATACACCTGTCGACCACCTCAGGCATTGTCGAGTTCCAGGTTTGAAGTTCCAGCCAATCCCCGGGACTCATGATCTCGATTTCGTGTATCTTTGTATGCTTGCTAGCCGCCCGTATTTGCTGAATAACGTGCTGGAATTGATGCAGAATTCGTCGCATTTGAGATATGCCGAAGATATTCGAATCGAAGTCAACTTGGACATCGATGCCGCCCGACAAGAGCGTGCAATCGATAGTGATAGCATAGGTCAAGAAACCGAGAGCTTCTGTAGCGAGGCTCGAAAGTCCAATAGAGTTATGCTCGAGGCCAGTTTCGCGTGGGGCTTGCACAATAAGAAGGCTCGGGAAATCACAGGCTGCTTGCAACTCGGTGCTGAGCTGTGCAATAGTTTGAAGTCCAATCTGTTCGAACGGAATAGCTGATGCAGCGTGTTCCTGGATACTCGCAAGGTAGCTTTGAAGGGGTTCATCTCTCGAAAATGTCGCTCGAACCGGTACTGTTGCAAACGTAGGACCGATCACCTGGCCAATCCCTGGGAGATCAGTATTTCTTCCATTGACAGTGGCCCCGAATATCACATCAGTCGAGTTTGAGTAGCTTGCTACAACGAACGACCAAGCAGCTCGGATGCAAGATGCGAGCGTGATATCGTGATTCCCACCCTTCGGCAGGCGGACGTGGTGCTTCAACACCGTGTCTGCTAGTGTGCGCGTTGCAGTTTGCGTGGGAAATGGGGTGGCCGGGGCATTCTCCAGATATGAACACCAAAATTCCGCTGAAGCTTGGTAGTCCATGTCTCTCACATGACGAATAAAGGAATTGAATCCGATGCTGGGTTCAGAAGGCAAACCCCGGTAGATCCGATCGACGCCATCAAAGATGTTTGGGAGAGACCACCCATCATAAACAGAATGATGCGCAGTCCAAATGAACCGTACCCCATCAGAGCATCTGGCAATTTCGTATCGCGTCAATGGCTTTCCAAAACCGATATTTCTTGAGAGGGCCACGGGCTTCTCCTCGAGACTAGTCTCGGTCCATGGGAGCGGCCCTCGTACAACAACTTGCAGCATACCAGAGTCCGTTGTCTGGACTATCCTGCTTCTCAGTATAGCATTTGCTTCGGCAAACTTGTTCCACGCTTCTTTAAAGCTTTCCGTATCGACATTCTCCGGAATTGCGTAAACAGATCGTGAAACATAAGCACCGGGTTCCTTTGCAGAAAGAGCCATGAGACCTTCCTGGAGTGGTGTGCAAGGATAAGCATCTTCGAGGGAGTTGACTGAAATCTGGCACCGATTGCACAACTCCTCTAGCAGCTGATCGGCGATGTGCGAGCCGTCCAGCAAGGAGAAAGGAGCGATTTCGAGTCGGGCTTGCTCTGGAGATTGTGTAGTAGCAAGTGCCATGTCGGACAAGATTGGATACTTGAAAACATCCTGCACCGTAAGACTAAGGCCAAGACTGCGAGCCTTTTCGGCCACCCGAATTGCTCGAATAGAATCTCCACCCAATCTAAAGAAATGGTGGTTTGCGCCAACAAAGGAGACATCCAGGTGAAGTACCTCGCTCCAAAGTTTCTGTAACTTGTGCTCCGCATCTGATGAAGTGGTGCGGCCTTTCTCGAATGCCGAACTAAACTGTGCCAATTGCTGAGCCGAGAGCAACTCAGCTTGCTGGCGAAGCTTTTTTCTATCCGTCTTTCCCGATGCTAAGAAAGGGGTGCACCGAATCGGAAGAAAGACTTCGGGGACCATGTATGACGGCAGTGCTTTGGAAAGACGGACTCTGAGATCTTCCACCAGAGTCGTGAACCTTTTGCGGCTTGACAGTTCCGTGGATGCAAAATCTGAGTCGGGATCGAAGCCAACAGCCACAAAAGCAGTCAATATACTGTTTCCTCGACCACCTTCAGGTCTAATGACATCAACTGTGACATCTGTAGCATCATCCAGGTTTTGACCAATATGAAATTCGATCTCGGAAAGCTCCATTCTTTGACCGCGAAGCTTCACTTGCATGTCTTTCCGACCCATTATGAGAAGGCTTCCATCCGAGCTGTATCTCACGAGATCTCCCGTGCGGTAGAATCGACTCTTACACTCGGGGAATCTTGGTCTCATCCAAGCAGGAGCACTGATGAACGCTGCCGCAGTGATAGCCGGTTCATTTAGATAACCATGAGCAATGATCGGGCCTTCGATCAGGAGTTCTCCTATGGCCCCGATAGGCACAAGCTTATCAGGACAATTTGGATCCGTTACCCAAAATCGTGATCCACCCAGAGAACGTCCTATATTCGATGGATCGCTGTCTTCGTTGACCAGGTGTGCCGTACAAAGAACAGCAGCCTCACTGGGGCCATAGCATTCGATCATATGCAATTTGGAGGACCATTGTCGAAGATCGTCTTTCCTCAAGGGTTCGCCACCCATTAAAAGTGTCTTGAGATGCGGAAGCCGATCGGGATTCAGGGTTCGCGCAAATGAGGGACATTGAAAGGTCCAGTTGACTTGCATCTCATTCATTACCTCGACTATTCGGCCAAGTCTATCAGGAGTCGAGGGTATGCAGATACATCCACCCATCAAAAGAACTGATAGAGTCTCGAGAAAATAGGCGTCGAAAGCAAACGATGCGAATTGTATAACCCGCGAAGAAGAATTGAGCTCGCACGCGGAACTGTAGTTCATTGTACTGGTGCAAAATGCTTCGTGGCTGATAATTGACGCTTTGGGAATGCCCGAAGTCCCTGATGTGAATACGACGTAGGCGGCACTTTTGGGATCGATGTGGCAATTGTTGTGTGCGAATGGACGACTGGTAATGGTGGTATCTGAGAGGATTTCGACGTGGTCAACGAAGCCCGAGACGATCTCAGAAGTCTCTTGAGAGGCAAGAATGAACCTTGCGTTGGCTTGTTTGCATATCGTCTGCAATCTGTCCGCCGGTTGTGTCGAGTCAAGCAGAACAAACGCTGCTCCGACCTTGAGAACTCCCATCATGGCCACAATCACCCATTTTGACTTCGCAAAACAGAGGGGTACTATATCTCCGTTCCTCACTCCAAGGATTGAGAGATGCTCGGAAACACATGATGAAAGCTCCTCTAGCTGCCGGTAGGATAAGTCGCCGTCCCACGAGCAAACAGCCTGCGAACTAGGTGAGCGTTGCATTTGTTTTTCAATCAAGTAATGAATGCAAGACTCGATAGGCTGTGGTGCTCCTTCATTCCAAACCCAGATTTCTTCGAGGTCTGGGGTACTCATCAGATCGATGTCGCTGACCGCATGATCTAGTTCCTTCAGGCAAAGCTGAGATGCAATGTGTTCAAGCTGAGACATCAGCCTGACTAGTTGACTCTCATCAAACACATTGTTGTCGTAATCCATTTGGATGGAACCAGATTGCTTGCCCAGATTGCATATCACAACCAAAGCACAGCTACTTGGCCAAGATGTAGCAGCAGTGAGAGTAGTGTCTTGGGCGGCAATGCTCTCTCGGACGAGGAACACATTCTGGAATCTCGCCAAATCATCATTTCTGAGCAGCCCAAGACCACGTTCCTCGTTCGAGCTTGACGGTGCCAGGATATGCCATTGATCCTGGAAAATTTGCAGGAGCTGTCGAATGGAGTGGTGTTCGGAGAGGCGAAAGTTCAATGGTGCAAGAAGCCCTTGAGACTGTCCTTGGTTGACATCTGTCTCAAACACGATGTTGTCACATGAGGAGTATTGAGCCAACAGAAGTCCCCATGAAGCGCCTATCAATGTCGACGACGAGATATGGACAGGAGGACTCGTGACGCGCCAAGGAAGCTTCAGCGTAGTTGTAGCCCTTGGGAGATAAGTCGAGGTAGGCAGATGGGGAAACGTTGGGGTGGACATGTTAGGCCAAGATCTCCCCCAGAGCTGATGGCACTGTCGGAAGTCAGCACTAAACTCTAATATTCCTCGCGGATTTTCATTTTCCCCCAGAACCCAGGCATAAAACTTACCTTCTTTTCAGCACGATACAATCGGAAGCTTCGAGTAGTTGTAGTTTTGGGAGAAGGAGTTTGGGCTAGGTATCTGGCAACGCAATTGACATAGTGAGTGGTTTTACTCGCTCAGACGTGATTCTACTCCCTTAGATGGTAGGTAACTTACCTAGTGCTAAGATATCCCAGCTGTACTAAAATTGGAGATTCTCCAATGAACACGACTTTTGGGGGTTTTGCCCAATCCTAGCCAGGATGAGCAAGTAATAAATGTCAATTTATCTGACCATCCAGTCATGTACGACGATAGCGTTTACTATCCATTCAGCCCCACCTCGCAGGGGTTCGTATTGGTGTCGACAGCGAGGGTGGTTCATGGGACTATGGTCACCGGCCGTTCGATAGGGAACAATCCCTGTAGCTTCATGTTGTTAGTGCTGACTTTTGAGTCATAAAGCGGGACATTCTGGACAGCTGAGAGATGAGAGGCTGGCTCTTCCCAAATGCAGAAACCAGGATTCAGATGCCGCATTACACCAGTTCTAGATGCCATTCATGACCCCCGCCACAGTCCACTAAGTGCTTCGTGTAAGGTAACAAGGTCTACAAGAATCCTTCGTATGTCGTATCCGTAACCTGTTAGTAGTATGTAGCAGGTAGTCGTGCGGTGAGCAAAGCCTAGCTCCCAGCTGGAAAAAAAATCGGGTTCGGCTCCACTGGAAGGATTATTAGCTCCGTCGGTACAACTAAGAGCGACTTGCTCAGTCCACTTTGATTGCCAGTCTAGGTAGTTTGGATGTCAGGACGGAGGGACTAATAATGCAAGTTGGAATCAAACTGCCCACCATTTCAAACGAGCAATCCCGATTCGACGGTTCCGATTACAGACACAGGCTTCCCCATATCTTCTTGAGCATCGTCAAGAACTGTGTCTTTCTTTGGGCTCCCTTGGCTCTTTGAACATCATTCCTGACACCCGCTCCTACTAGCCCATAGAAGACGACAATGCTGCTATTTACACTGTTCTCCGTTATCGCCATCTTTGGCTTGATGATTCTCTTGAGGCTTCGGAAACAGTCGCTGATGGTAAGGATCTTCGAAGCAAGGCTCTAACGTTTCCGCTGTTAATTGGGGTGTGACTTACAGAGACATCTCCCCGTTGCAACTTCCACCACCTCGTTGGACTCGAAAAGACATGTTCAGCAGCATGTTACGCCGTTGACAGATTTTGACTGGAAGAAAGTCGAGCCTATTCGATATCGCCCATATGAAACTATGCAGCATGTAGCTATGGGTAGGAATCACCTGTAACTCTTATTAGACCTAAGACTAACCAAGTATCTTAGGGATTAAGCCAACTACTTACGAAGAATGGATTCGGATTGATCGGGGCTATCTGGACCGCATCAATGAACGACGTCGAACAATGTCATCGAATCCAGCCGAAGCGTTCGGAACCAACACCATTGTCAACCCAGCCATCGCCGAACTCTATACCATGCTGATGAACGACTTCCTTCCTCGCCGCTATCCGACCATCTTCAAGATTGTCAACAACTCCCTCCACAACTCTATCACCGGCTCCATTTCCACCCTCAACATTGCTGGACTCGACCATGTTAGCATGCTCCGTCACATTGGAGAAAACGTGGAAGAAGATTTCTTCATCATGTGCCCAGATGAGCAGAATGAGTTGCGGTTGCAAGGTTACATTGGCTGTTTCCCTGGTGGTTTTCTCGCGCCCAGCCGCGTCGGCATGAGCATGCGTGAGATCCATGGTCCAGTGCCAGGATATCAGGAGCGACTTGGCAGGGGTGCAGATCTCCATCTGAAGAGGCTGCAGGGCGGCATGTACATCAACCGCATGAACTGGTCTCTGCAAGTCGACGGACCGGACCTGTTTCGGACAGACGGCAACAACTACTATCCTGCCAGCAATCCGAACGAGGCTGAACTAGCTGACGTCGAACTGACTCTGCCTGCTACTGGCGGCGTTAAGGCAAAGCCGAAAAACGTCCATGGCAGCAAGAACAAACACCAGTTGAGCGAACCAGTCAACATTGACACGTCGTACTTACGGGTGGAACGACAGTTCCTGACCAGATTACCGCAAACTCGAGCCATCATCTTCTGCGTGAGGAGCTACTTAACCCCATTAGAGCAGATCAGGAAAGAGGGGAGTGGACCGCTGTTGGCGGATGCAATTGAGAGTATGCCAGAGAAATTGGGCGATTACAAGAAGAGGCCTTTTTGGCGAGAAGGCGTGGATATTTTCCTGAGAGAGGGCAAAAGAGGCTTGGTGCAATAGAAAAAACCAGCCTGTCTGGATGAAAAGTCATCAGATTGAAACACTCCAACATCTGAAATAAAAGCAATAAGACCCATGTTTTCCCTTTCTATCAGAACTACATGTATAGGCTTAGAATGTATCAGAAGAGATCGTCGCTCACTCCAGGAAAGGATCGGGACCTACAAGGCTGCAGATGAGTTACATGGACGGCGGGTTCCATGGGATGGGCGGGGTGAGGTCAAGGACGTCGTCAGCGTCTTCCGGTCGCTTGGTAGCGAGGCAGCTGGGAGCAAATATTATGTGGCGTCGTGGCGGGCGGCGTGGCTCTGAGATCTTCAAAGCATGCAGTGGGCGTAATGCGGAGAAGCAAGACATGGAGTGCTGAGCGAGGGCCCATGGGCAGGGACGCAAGGTGGACGTTGAGTCGTTGACGGATGTGCGAGTTCGACCCTGAAGGATTCTGGTGTTGTGGGAGAAGCGGCCGAGATAGCTAGTGCATATCGGAGCTTTCGGCCGCTAGCGGCATTACCCAAATTAGGTATCGAAATATCAAGCCCACCACAATTTCGATAACCCTGACCCTGATGAGTGGTGCACGGAAAACAAGAGCCCACGATATGGATCAGGTATTGCCTGATAAAATAAAGTGTTTTAGCGTGAGAATAGCACTGGATTATATTGCTTAAGTAATTAAATACAATGGTAACGCTATTAGCAAATTATATAATATACGTTTAGCACCAATACCGGAGCTAACTAGCAATTTAAAATAAATGCCTAAAGCTAGCTAGGCTATTTCAAATTAGGCTTAGCGCCAATTATTATATTTTAACACTTTCATTTAGCTTTATATATTAATATTGGAAATGCCTGCTAATTAAAATATTAAAAACTCCCTACATTTTTTAAAAAAATCTTTAATTCGGCTTTTGAAAAAAGCCCTGAATTTTAAATAAAAAAACAATAAAATAGTGCTTTTAATAAAAAACTCTTATTTGTGAAATTTCAACGTGGATAAAAATCCTTTTATTTTTAAAGCATTAAAAAGGAAAAGGGATTTTATAATTATAGGAAATAATATTATATATGCATGGCTTTTGCTTATTTATATAATAAATAGGTTTTGTAAATAGCCCGTGATTTTTGCATTGCTAAAAGCTTATTTTTTTTTTTTTTAAATCCTATAGTAATTTATAAATATAATTTTTTTTTTAATATTTTTCCAAAGCTATATTGGATTTTTTTTATAATTCTTTATTTAAAGCGGTTTTTTATATCCATTTTTTTTTAAATTAAATTCTTAAAAGTAGCTTAATAAATCCATTTGCAATTATATTTTTTATACGTATATAAAAAATTTGCTGCTTGCTTTTATTTTTTAATTTATATATAGATTAATATACTATATTAATATATTTGGATTTTTTGTAAAATTAAAATTTTTTAATTAAAGCAATAGCTTTTTAATTATTATTTTTTATATTAATATAATATAGATTTTTATTAATTAGCTTATTAATTTATATTTCTAAATATTTATTTAAACTATTAGCTTTATTTAGCATGGGTAGCTATAATAATATATTTGATTTTGCTTAATTATAATATTGCTTTTTTTAAATAATATTGCAATAAATTTGCTAATGCTTTAATAAGGGGGGAATAGTTTATAAAATGCATTATTAAATATTTTAAATCGATTTTTAATAATATTTAATTTATTTGGTTTATATCTAAATTTGCGGCCCGCAATTAATTTAAAATAATAGAGCAATTATATTAAATTAGTATTATAATGCTTATAGGGATTGAATATAAATTACGCTAATTTGCCAATTACAAAATAAATATTTAATTATATAAATATTATAGCAAATATAAATTTGCCAAATTTCCGCTAATAAAAATTTAATTTAATTTGTTTTTTATTATTTTTAACTAATATTATTCTATTTGTATTATTTATTATAAATATTAAATATAATCGTTTTTTACCAATTGAAAAGCCAAATTTCTTATAAAAATTATTAATATATAGTTTTTAATTAATTTAAATAAATTTGAAATTTCTATTCCGGATTACTTTTATATTAAAAGCCCTTTTAATTTTTTTTAGATTTTTGACAATAAATTGGTTTATTAATTGGAAATAAAACTGGTTAAATTTAATAATTATTTTAGCGGCAGTAATAATTTTATAAATAAATAAATAGGGATTGCTGGAATTTTGCTTAAATTTAAATTTAATTCTTTTAAATTTAAATAGCAAACTTTAATTTCGGGCAATTTATTTTAATTTATAAATTTTTTTATTTAGTTGAAAAATATTTTCTGGTCGAATTATAATATTTGTAAGCAGAGCTAAATAAAGGAGTTTATATAAAATGGATTTTATAAAAGCATTGCTAATATTAAAATAATGGCATTTAAAGTTTTTTTATATTATAATAATTAAAAAAATATAAAAAATATTTATTCAAACTATAAGGAAAAAGGTGTTAAATTTTTTTTATTTTAAACCTAATTAAAACCCTTGGTTATAAAGCAAGTTTTTAAATTTATTAATATTGCTATCCGGGTTAATTTTAATTATAAATATCCATTTTATAGAAATTAAATTAAAAATGGTATTTATAGCAATTTTAATCTAAGTGTTATTAGCAAAAATTTTCTTTAATTTTTATATAATAGTCTTTTGCTATTGGTTTTTATATAAAGAGTCGGAAATAGCTTTTTTATAGTCTTTTAAAATAAGGACGCTATAAATTATTTTTATAATAACTAGCGCAATTTTAAACTTGTATAATTCTTTTTTCTTAGCTATTATAGCTGCAATAAAGCCTTTAAAAACAATTTTATTTGCAAATTTTGGCTTTAATAATATTGCGTTTTAAATATTTGCAATTATTAATTTTAAAAATTGGCTTTATATTAAAGAAAAGAATTATAGCAATATAGGCGCTATTTAGCTTTATAAAATTATTTATAATTTAAAAAAATTATATTAATATTCTTATTTGGCGAAAATTTAATTGATATTATGATTTTTATAAAATTGGGCAATAAATTAGTATAATTATTTGGATTATTAAATTTAAAGTGCAAAATAGCATTATTTTATTTTTTATAAAAGTTTAAAAACTTTGGGGCAAAAATTAGTATATTAAGCGCAATTTTAATTACTAATTTAAATTTAAAATAAATTTATTTGGAAATTGGTTTTCTAGCCTTTTATTTGGCAAAAATAGATTTATTAATATAATATTTATCAAATAATTTATTAGGAGTTTTTTAAAGGCTGTAAAAATTATTGCAAAGCTTTAAATCAAATATATTATTTTTAATTATTTTATCTTATTTTATTATTATTTTATATATTATTTTACCAAGGTTTAAATAATAAAATTTATATTATTTTATAAGTTTAAAATTATAGCCAATAAAAATACATTTATAAAATTGCGGAAATAATTTTTTATGCCATATTTAAAAAGTGATTTGCAATTTATATAAGCCTATACTTTATAATTCCAAATATAAATATTATTTTTAGGAAAGTTGCCAATTTATATTTTTAAAGCTAATAATCCGGCTATTAATTTCGGGTCCGGTTTTAATCCAATTTTAAATATATATTCTAGCTATAGCAGCTTTTAATTAAAATTTAATTAAAAGGCCAATACTATTTAATATAAATTAAATATAGGCTTTAGCAATTTAAATAATTTTTTCAATTATTTTATTTTGCCAAAATAAATAAAAAATAATAATCCAAAGTTTAATATTATTTATAAAAATGCAAAATATATATTTTTAATTAGCTTTTTAATATTATTATATTAGAGTTTTTTAATTTTTTACCAGTTTTAATTTTTTTTATAGGAAAAAAATATTATATATATTTATATAATTTTTTATTGCAAAAAGCTAGAGTTTATATATAAAATTATTAATAATTTTAAAAAGCTATTAATTTCTATATAAATTAAATAGAAAAAACCTAATTATATTAATAGAAATTAATTTTAGCGGCTTTAATTTATAATTAGCTATTTTTAAAAAAAATTGCTTTTATATTTTACTAATATTGCAATTTTTATAATTAAAAAATAAAAATAGAATTTTTATTTTTTTAAAGCTAATAACAATATAAATATAATTAATTTTTGCTAGGCTAAAATAGGTATATTTTCAATAATATAAAATATATTCATTTTATATAATTTGATATTAAGCTTTTTTACGGTCCGTTTTTTAAATTGCTTTAGCTTTAATTTAAATTTAATGTTTTTTTAAAAAACTTTGGACCGGTTTTTAAAAATAGCTTTAAAATGGATTTTAATATTGGCTATAATATTATATTAAAAGCTATGCTATATTGGGGCTTTTATAATATATTAGAAATTGGCTTATTTTGCATTATAGCTAATATTACATTTAATATATTATACTATACTATAATTGGCATTATATTTTGCGCTATAGCAATTGGCACCTTTTACGCTATAGCAGCCGATATATTTAGCAAATTGAATTAAATTGGATTTTTTAATATATTTGCAATAAAGATTTTCTTAGCAATTGGCAATGCCATTTGGGCGGTGTTTTAAAGCTGGAAAGCTTTTGCCAGTCTTTAAAAAATAGTTAAAAAATTAATAATATACAGCCTTTTTTAAATCATGGTTTTCAAAATATATAAAAAAATAAATTAAATAAATTAGAAAATTCCTATTAACAGATTTTCCTATCCGAAAACAGATTTATATTAAGGCCAGAAATATAAAGCATATTGTTAAATTTATACTATTTTTTATTTATTTTTATTATAATTATATTAATTTAATTTAAATATAATATTTTATTTTTTTATTTTTATTGCTTTTTAAAAGCAGGACTATATATATTTAAAAAGCAAGAAAAATTAATTATATATAATATAGTCCCAAAATCAGCAATTTAATTAACTTTGGAAATATTGCTAGCAGCGGTAAAGTTTTAAATAATATAAATCATGTTTTCTTTTTCCTTTTTATTCCAAAATAAAAATTGCTTATTATTTGCGCTAATATTTGCAATATTTGGTTTTTTTTAAAAAAGAATTAGCAAAAGGAAATTTAATGGTTTTAAATTTTAAAATATTTTAAATTACTTTTTAAACGGCCGTAAAAAATAAGCATTTACAAGTATTATAGGATGTTTTATTGCAAAAAAAATATAAAAGGCCCTTTGCGGTTTTCAAATTATACGCCAATATTATTATTACCGCCGGCTTAATATTAATATAATAATTATTTTACTTTATTATTAGCAATATAAACGATTTTATTAAATTTAATAAAAACAAAAAAGTTTTCTTTTTTTTCGAACACAGAAAAGCTTTTTTTAAGCGTTAAAAAAATATTTAATATATTTATTACAATATTATATTTAGAACGCAGAAATAAAAAAAGGCTGCAAAGAAATATATTTTTAATATAAATAGCAATATAATTAAAATTTAATTAAGAAATTTTATAGCA
Source organism: Cyclaneusma minus (assembly GCA_037179335.1). Classification (NCBI taxonomy): domain Eukaryota; kingdom Fungi; phylum Ascomycota; class Leotiomycetes; order Marthamycetales; family Marthamycetaceae; genus Cyclaneusma; species Cyclaneusma minus. The sequence continues at coordinate 4,429 of JAKZHN010000040.1, read as the reverse complement.
GAGAATAAGGAATTTAATTTAGACTTTTTTAATAATTATATTAAACTCTTATTTAAAATTATTAATTTTTTTGCAAATAGCTATTAATTATTACGCTAAAATAATAATATATTTGCGATTTATTTTACTTTATTTTATTATAAAATTTTAAAAATTAGCAATTTTTTATTTATTTATAAAATTAAAATTAAAGTATATTGCGTATAAAGCCTTTTAATCGTTTGCAATATATTTGGCTTTTTTATTTATATGTTATTTAAAATAAAATAAAATTACAGTAATAATATTCCCGCTGGCATTAATATTTAAAATTCAATTAGCGATTTGTTTATAAGCGTATTGGCGTATAATTATTTTTTAATATATTATAAATTTTGGTCCATTAAATAAATTTTTATTAATTGGAAATAATTATATTAATTTTTATAGCTAAAAATTAATGCAATGCATTTTAAATTAAAAAGAATGTTTTTTATACTGTTTTTAAATTTTGGTCTATTTAATAATTAATTAAAGTTTAAATAATTAATTAAATATTGGCTAAGAAATTAATGGCAATAAATTTAAAAAGGAAAAAAGATTTTTAAAAAATAATAAATAATAATAAAAATAGCGCAATTATAGCATTATATATTAAGCTCGCATGTATTGCTAAATTAGGCTTGTATTTATTGCTAAATTAAATTTTAGCACCCGTTGCTAAATTTATTAAAAAGTTTTTATTGGATTTGGCATCTATTATTAATTAGTAAAAGATTTCGTATAACGCTATTATGGACTTTTAAATTTTTGGAGAGGGATTATTAAATGCAAATTATTGCATTAAGAATTTTAATTTATAAAATTTTAATATGGATAAAAATCCTTTTATTTTTAAAGCATTAAAAAGGGAAAGGGATTTTATAATTATAGGAAATAGTATTGTATATGCGTGGCTCTCGTTTATCCACGTAACGAGTGGGTTTTATAAATGGCCCGTGACCTTTGCACCGCCAGGAGCTTATTTCAATATTATTAAGCCTAAATTACCAATACCAATTCTAGTAATAATTATAAAAAAATCGGCTTTTTATTTATAAGAAAAGCCTTTGTAAAAAAAACCTTGGTCTATTATAATCCAATTAATTTATAATTTCTATTAAAGCTGCAATAAAATTGCCCTTTAGGGTTAATTTTTTTAATTTTAAAAGCCTTTAAAGCTTTATTTTTTTTAAATTTCAGGTTTTGTTTTATAAAGCATATTTTTAGTTTTTTAACAAAATTTTTAAATTTAATTGATTTTAATAATTTTATTAAGATATTGGCTATTTAATTTGCTATAAGGATATATTTAATTGAAATTATTCTATTAACTATTTTAATTTAATTATAATAATACTAAATATTAATATATTTAATTTTAATATATTGTTTCAATTTTTTTGCTAAGGCTATAATATTTTAATTATTTATTAAAACTTTTATTGGCCTATTAGCTTTAATTATTTTAAAATCTTAAAATAATCGCTTTAATTAAATAGCTTTTTATATAATATAATGAAAAGTATTTTATTTAGCTTTATATAAAAAGAATACCATAATAATTTATTTTTTATTTTGCTAATTAATAGTAGCATTTCCAAAAATAAATATATATTTTTTAATAAATTCTTTATCCCTTTTATTATAAATCTAATTAGCATTTATATAATTTATAAATATTTTAACTTTATTAAATTTCAACGTATAATTTAAAATGCCTTTTAAATATTTTATGATTTATTTAATTTCCGTTTAATAATTAATTATACAATTTAAGGCAAATCAATTTAAATTTGCAATAATATACGCAATATTTAATTTAATATTTAATATTATATATATTAATAAAGTTATTGCTAATTAATATACCTGTTTTAATTTATTTAATGCTTTCAAATTTTTTAATGCTTTAAAATATTAAGCCTTTTTTTTATAAATATAAAAATTAATTTGCAATTCCATATATTAAAGTTTTTTAAAAAAATATATAGGCTTTTTAAATAAGCCTAATTTTTTATTCCTTAAGGTTTTTTTTAATTTTAATTAAAAAAAGAAAAAATCCTTATAGCTATTACACGGGGCCAAGGAGGGCGCCCTGCGGGCACCCTATAAGGCACGTGCGCTAAAGGTGCGCAGGAGGAAAGCGTTGCTTATTAAGGAAGCTAAGCGAGGTTTTTAGCTTATAATATTTAGGCGCTGTCATTTTTATTCGAAAAGGGCAGCGGCTATTCTTTATAGCTAAAAAATATATATAACGCACCCTATTTGCCAATTTATTTTTAACCACTATAATAAAATAGCCGCTTTTATTTTAAAAGGCAATAATTTGGCAAAATAATAATTATCCAATTTGCCAGCCGCAAATCCGGCGAGAATTCTATTTATAAAAATTTTGTTAAAAGCCTTAAAAACCAATTTTGCCCAATTTCAAAAAAGCTTAGTATTGGCAGCATTGCCGGCAAAATTCGTGGGCCAAATTAAAAAACCGCGTTTAATAAAAGCAATAATACATTTATTAATGGTATTAATAAATGCGCTACCGGTATTAATAATTAAAGCGCCCCAGCAAAAAGTGCAAATATACCGTATAAAGGCGGAATTAATTAAGCTTTTGCTCCCAGCTTAACTTAAGGCCAAGCAAATTTAAACTCCGATAATTTTGCAGCCGTTTAATAAATTATTTACAAATTTAAAGCCGAAAAAATAATTGCAAAATTACGAGCTAAAATTACAACCCTTATTTACAAATACAGCTTATTTGGTTTAAATTTTAATAATAAGCAACCAATTATTAAAAGATTTTATATGCCTAAAAATTTTTATATATTAAATATTAAGCTATATTATATGCGCAATATACGCAAATATTATAAATGGTTTAATTGCTTACAAAATTATTTTAATATGCAATTTTAAACCTTTTTTTAAAAAGAAATACAATTTGTATTTATTATACCTTAATTGCGTTTAAAGGCTATATACGCATTATATAGGAGCATTATTAAATAAATTATAAATTGGAGAAGATTTTATAAAAAGAATTTACAAACCTAATATTAAATATAACAAATATAAAGCAATAGCGTATATTGCATGCATTAAATTAATTTGCTAAAAGGGCCTAAAAAATTAAAAAATTAAAAAACTTAATTGCAAAATAGAGCTTTTGTTTTTTTATAGAGGAAACGTGTTTTTTATATTTTTTAATAATTAATCTATTTTTAAGCTTTGCAATAATATTAAATGGGATTCTATTTTTTTAATAAGGCAATTAATTATAAACTAATATATAATATATATTTAATACGGCCGGAAAGATTAAATGCAAAAATAGGCCTAATTTCCAATTTAAAATTAAAAGTATATTTAATGTAAATGGTTTAAAAAAGCAATATAATAATTATAATAAATTATAAAATTTGCATAATACTTTAAAACATAATATAGCAATTTAATATTAATTTAATTGCAAAGGCAAAAAAAACGGCTACCATTAAAATAAAAGCCAATAATGCGGCCAAAATTAACGCCGGTTTTTTTTTATACTTTAATTATAATTTTAATAATTATAGCCTAGCCAATTGCATTTATAAGAAAAAAGTGTATTAAAATTGCTAATAGGTTAAATATAAAGCCCGCAAATGCAAATAGCCCGGCAGTAAAGCATATATTTTAAATAATAATGGCTTTGGTGGCCATAAAACAAAAGGCCAATTATATAAAAATGGCTTTAATTATAGCCCAAATTATAGTAATTATGATTTAAATAAATATAATTAAGGCTTTTTTATAAAAGCCGCAAATAAAACCCCTAATTTTAGAAATTACAAATATAAATATAATAATTAAAAATAAGTCGCCAATAATTGCCTAATTTAATAATTTTTTATAAGGCAAAAATATATAATAATCGATTATTTAATTACAATTAATATTTAAAATACGGTTTCCGTTTTTGCCTTTATTAATAATGGATTAAATAAAATTTTTGTATTATTAATATTTGTAAAGGAAATAAAAATGGGTTGATATATATATATAATATTTATAATTTTTTAATAAAAATAAAATAAAAATAAAATAACGCTATAAATTTTTTATTAAAATTCCTAATAATAAAGGTAATATAAAAAACCAAAGCGTCAAAATATATAAAATACCCGCGTATTTATATAATTTGCTTTTAGGCATGCCTTGGCTTAAATAAATAGGCAATAAATATTATAATTGGGCTAAAACCAGCTTTATTTATAAATATTAAATTAAGTATAAAGCTATTGCTTAAAATAAATTAAATAAATTAAATAAATTAAATAAATTAAATAAATTAAATAAATTAAATAAATTAAATAAATTAAATAAATTAAATAAATTAAATAAATTAAATAAATTAAATAAATTAAATAAA